>CM032342.1:600000-1109621 GCA_019022885.1 Schlechtendalia chinensis
GGTAGTTCAAATCTTAATATTATTAATGTTCCTAATACTGTATCTGTTCCCTCCCGTTATTGTATATGTTTTTTCTTCAACTGTCCACCGTATTAACGATAATAATCCTATTCCAAAAACTACCAAACTACTCAATAAGTGTAGATGTTAAAGATAGTTTTCAAAACTCAAAATGATGTAATATTTATACTCGACATTATTTTACTTGTTTTTACTACAATTGTTATTTATATAAAATAATATTTTTTGAAATGTATACATATTACAAAAAGAAATGTAAATATATATCACACGGTCTTTTATTTTTAAGTTTTTTTTTATAATAGTTATTAGAATCTTGCGCTAAAATTATTGTATTCTGGTTTTCTTTTTATGTATTTTTACAACTAAAAATAAAAAAAAACTGAATTGTGTTACTGATTTTTTTTGCAAAATCCAAAATGTCCATTTTATAAATTTATTTTTCAAAGACAATCATTGTGTTAGTAATGTTCATTAAAGGCTAGTCGTTGATTTCTACAATTTTACTGAGATCTATAAATATGTTAAATTTTTTAGTTAGTGGTCACAATAGAACGCACTCGGGCGGCTAGCGACATTAATCTAATCACCAGCGTCATTTAATCGGCGCCCGATTGCATTCAATCGCGACCAGAGATAAACAAAGATAGTTACTATTGAATAATATCAATTTATTTGACACATAATTGAATTTTAGCAAACTTTAAAACTCGTTTAAAGAATAACGCGACGATATCTAATTAAACGATTCATACGCCAACGTTTTTTAAAAGATTACGTGTTAACAAAATTACCGTTTTGATTTACAAAGAGAAAAAAAAATTAGAATAAAGTTTTTCGTTTTTTATTTTAATTTCCGTATAGTTAAAATTAAATTAATAATATTTTTGTTACAACGCATGAATATAAAAATGATTTTAAAAGAAAACAAAAACAAAATAACTTAAAAATATCGAATAGAACAAAAGTTATTCCATTTGTCAGATCTCAGTGGGACACCCTATATGTAGCGTATTTTAGGTCAACGAGATAGAATATAATATACCAATACACGAGTTATGTATATCATGTATATATGACAATATTATAAGTACGTGTACTCGGGCCGAGCACGAGAATATCACAATAAGCACTAAAGGCTTAAATGTACGTGCTTTTCAAAGGATCGACAAAAAACGATACGATAATAATATTATTATTATCTAGTAACGACTGACAGGAGAGTGTTTGTTAGAATGTAAAATATGTAATACGCATTATACTTTCGGAAAATCGATTTTTGAAACTGTTGGTACACAGGCTTAAAAAACGTTCGGCTGGTGTACAATTATTAATAGAAAAAAAAAAAATGTCGAGTACGCCGTGTAGTGTTTCACGTGTCCCGAGTAACGGTACTTTAGGTACTTAAAGTTCCTATAATATTCGGTTCAAACGTCGTCGAATGAAATAAGAAGAAACTGAAAAAAAACGAGAATGCTAATTATTACATTTTAAAGTCTCTCGTTTGCAAAACGTCGAGTATATTACTTAGCATATACACATATATATATATATAATACTTATATATATATATATATATGTATTGTATAACGTCACCGCGTTCATAAGCCAGATAATATTAAAAGGAAAAAAGTATATTTGAAATCGTCACGATAAAGCACTCGGTCGGTAGGAACCACTTGCGGTTTTTGTCAAAGTGTAATTACTATTACTTTTAAGTATTATATATTTTGTCAAACACGAGTCGAACACGAGGAAAACCGTGCACATCGAGTTTCCGACGTCGCTGGACGAACGAGGGTCTAGAAAAAACAAAAGCGGAACCAGAGCTGATCTATGAAAGAAGAGGATAAAGGAAATTAAATTCAAACAATTCATACAAATAAATTACACATGTATCAGATAGTGATAGTGATATTTTTGTATTCGTTACTTTTGTTAAAAGTGAGTGTCGTCCATCGAATTAATATTTTATTCATATACTCGTATATACTAAAGCTTAATATTATGGATTTAAGTAAAACTAAAAGAAAAAATATACTATTTTTACTATTTATATTTCAGTACCCACAAAATTCCTATCGATTATTTCGATATCGTAAAGTACTTAGATACAAAAGTTCAAATACTTTTGGTAGTATTGAATAGTTTATAAAATGATGTTATTGTCGATAATATCCATTAAAGTATTTTAAATACAGTTGTTGGGTTTTGCAAACAATAAATGACCAGTTTTTCCAAAAGTATTTTTGTGCTAACATTAAGTCACAAATTTATTTTTGTCGGTAACTGAATTGCAAAATATATTACTTTGCCTCTAAAATCACCGAACTCTATCAGGTCTCCACCAATCGCCATTAATCAATAACTATTGATTTTAATCTAATATATACGCTAACTTTTAATAAAAAACATTCCAATATTTTGGGTGTAACTAACACTCTTAACCTAATACACAAAGAAATAAAACATTTTTTGATCCTTGTTCCGATCATTCTCCCGTTCTTTTATCTTTGAACGATACTGCTCTAGGTAAAATAAATTGAAATTGAAATAAAAATATCTTAGAAAGCAAAATTAATCTTAGTATTCAAATTAAAACTTCAAGGGATTAAATGAATAACCTAACCTCATTGATTCAATTTATTGTCTGGAAATTCTTTTTCACCTTAGTTAAGACTACTCTCTCTTACACTATTCCACTCTCTTTTTACGCTTAAAATTGTATTTCTTTGAAACGCCCGGCTAAGTCAATCTGGTACATAACTAGACTTTTCTTGAATATAAACACATATTGAATAATTTAACTAACAGATAAAAAAAAAATAACAAATACTATTAGTTCTACGAAAGCAATATTTTAATAAATATAATTTATAATTTATAAGACGATTCTCTGTGGAAAGCAATCAAAACATTATTACATAGCTATAAGACATAAAAAAAAAAAGAAAACTCAACTTTGGCATTAAACGATTATGACAAAGTAGTGCTATTCACCACGTATCATTCTATTATTTTATAGATCAGAATTCAATACGAAAAATATCCAATGAAAAAAAAATGTATTTTACTACTTTATTTAAATTTGTTGAAACAGTTGGTTAGTGATTTCTCATATTGCTCGTCCCTTGTATCCGCCTTCGATTATATATTTGTGTGAGCGTTCATAACGTTTCGTTGTTAAAGAGAAAAATGAGTGTGTACAGGCTCATTTTTGGTGAAAACGTTTATTGCCCACCGACTACGTTTTATATGACATACTATACGAACATTTGTACCGTACGCGTTTCGCGAGGGACGAAGATCTATCCGGAAGATCTATCTACCCGGTACGTTCGTCCAGCGATATAATAATCTTGTGCGAACCAATATAAATTATAGTGGCGTAAACGTTATTAAAACTTAGATGGAGTACGCATGGAACGTTGTGCAATCGTCGTATTGCCGTAACCAAAATCAACCGTAACAAAATATCATTAATGGCTCGTAATTATATTCCCTGCGAGTCCAAGTTTGACCGTAAGATAAATTGCACGTGCTTCTTTTAAAAGTTTATATATATATATATATATGAGGCTAAACTTTTTCACTGTGACTCGACGATATTCCTGACAGACGATTTGAAAAAGAGTTCCATATATATACTCATACTAAACGTTAACGATGTGTATTATTTCAATTGTCACATTATACATTTACGCCAAAAGAGCAAAATCAAGTTTGTTTTTTTGTTAATAAATATTTATAACAATATAATTAACACATAGTAATAACAATAATAAATAAAATAATAAAAAAAAGCGACGGCGCGATAGACTCGCAACGTGTTATGATTGCTTATTATTTTTAATAGGATTTCCACTTTCAAATTGTATAGACAACGAATTTCCACAAAACTTTTGTACATACCACAACGAAAGTAATTCGCGTCGATGAAAACTATAGGTTACTCCGGAAAATAATAACTGAAATATATATGTATATAAAACAACCATGTCAATAACGCAAACAAATCGAATTGACCGAATATCGTAGAAGTTTCTCTATATTCTCATGGTAAAATCTATACTACGTAATTTATTCTCTCCGTACTATAAACAAATACATGATTTTTTAAAAACAATTATCAAATGTGCACGAAATTTATACATCATAACAATTAAAACCTTGGATGTGACGAACGTGTATTTTTGAAGTTAAACTAAACCTGAATAAAACATATTCAAATTATAATTAGTCCGAACTGAACCGAACTTTCAACTTTTTTTCGAACACGAAATGAACCAAACTGACAAATGAATCAAAAATAATGTTCTCTTAAATTAAATACCCGTTGAAAAAATTATTTAATCTCAAGTGGGTATTGCTAACATAGAAAAATGATATTATGATTATTAATAAACTATTACGGTAATTTATACGTATTAATGAATTATATAAACATCACGTGTACACTATTTAATTCAAAAATATTCACAGAGTGATTAAAAACTATATGTTTATCCAAACGTATTATATATCTGTAATAATAATTGCGTGTAATAAAAAACTAAAATTAGTATGAGCTATTTAAATTCATAATTACCGTTGTATAGTGCTTGAACAAGGAGAAGACGCGGGATAATTTCCTAAAATTCCGACTTTTAATAATCATAATTAATTAAAAAGAGTACGTACTATTATACTTATAGATTTTTAATACAATCTAGGTTTAAAATATAATAATAAAAGTCTTCGTACATTTTTTTTTTTAATATCTTATAATGAATTTAAAATGTATTTGCTGTATCAATGATCGGTAAGAGAGGTCTGATAAATCATAATATCAAAATAGAAAAAATATTATCAAGAAAATATTTAATGTAACAAAATATAGGAGATGTAGATATTGAATAATTATTTTCGCATATTCATTCATTCAATAATAATCAGTTGCATATTTTTTTGGTTCATCTAATGTATAATAAATTTTTAATACCTATTTTGTTTTTAAAGCATATTTCGAACAATTTACCTTTGAATAAATAGAAATCGAAAATGAAAGTGTTTCAATTCGATGATAGTATCGACTTCAAATTCCGTTGTTGCCAATTCCTGGAGTGGGTTCATTTCTAACAGGTATGTCATCAAAAAAAGCACTTTGATCGGGTAATGGTGACATCGACGTCGGTGATGGTTGGCTCACTGAATTTATATTATTGTCGTTATAGCTCCGTATTTTCAACACACTTGGATAAGCTTCGATAACCTGTTGGATATGAGTTTTGTATAATATAATATAACGTTTTTTTGATTAGAATTTGAAATATCGAAAATGACAATTGATACTTAATTAATGTATTCCGAATATTTTTTATTTAAATCGATTAAAATTCGTTATAAGAAGAAATCATATAATTTCTAATATAAATTGAATTGACCGTTCACAATATCCAATTGGCAGTAGAGTTCTGTCGACTTCAATAATTTCAGTTTATTATAATTAATGTAAGGAATTTGATACTAAATAAAAACACGACTTACTGTGAAGAACAAAAAATGTATACGAGTAAAAAATAAGAAATGACCATCACCTACTGTATTTAAACGTTGTTTTAATAAAACTTTTTTAATCTAGGTATTAGTAAAAAATTATTCCATTCGTTACAAAAAATTAAGTAAAATAATAAATGAAATGTCATCGAATGTTAATACACAAGAATCATTAAAAATAATATAAAGTAACATTATTTTAAATGATGAACATTCATTTAAATTATATGCAATAATTAAGTAGCTATTACGAAAATACGCTTAAGAACATAAACTGTTTTATACTAAACACTATAAACCAAAAAATTACAAAAATAATAACACTCTTTAACTTTGTATACGTATTTCGACAACTATCATATTCAGCGCGAGCCAAATACTACTGAGTATTATATAGTACTGCGCGAACCAAATAGTGATGTGTAGTACTTAGTTCGGGCTGAGGATGGAAACGTAATTATCGAAATACGTATACGCAGTCAAAGTGTATTATTAATATTTTGATTGTAGGTTTATAGCGTATAGTAAAAATAACAATTTAAAAAAAATGTTTTGTATTCTAACGTGTAAAAAGTTCTAACAATCACGAGGGCGACGACTAAAAACAATGTTTTCTTCATACTGAATACGAGCTAAAGACTTTATTTAATTACGAGATGGCACCTTAAGGTTTCCAAAATGATTATAACTCTTATTGAACTGTATCGTTATTTATATACGTATTATTAATTTAAATAAACATCACGTGTACACCATTCATTCTGATAATCGTTCGCAGAGTGATTATAAAATATATGTTTACCCAAATGTATTGTATGTTTGTAATAATACTACAAACGTTAAAAAAAAAATTCATATAGTTCATTATAAATATCAATAATTGAGTTATTTAATTACCTAATGACTCTTTTATTTACAAATCATTTTCAGGACTGACTCATGATTGAACTTTATTAACATTTATAATATATGCATATACATATATTGACATTTTTTTATTTCTGTACTTTCTAAAATACATTTATATTTCAACTATTTGTATGTATACATGTTTATTCTATCGACTTGAATATTAAGATATTAATCTTGCTCGGAATTCTAAGGTTAAAATAACGATTTTTGAAAACAATTAAAATTTATGATTTGACTGTAAAATAACGAATCGGTCAATAATCATTGAAATACATAAATGTAATAAACCGACAATAAACTGGAAATAATATATTTAATAAATTTATTTACCAGTAATATATTACCGGAAATAGTTCCAATATAATAAAAAACTATTAATATATATTATACAAACTAATATTTGTAGATAATCGGTGGCTTAAGACAAAATTTAGGACATGTTATTTGATTTAAAAATAAATAATTTATATTTTCACCAAAATCATTATTATAAATATACTACACTGAATATGAAAGTATAACATTTATATTGTCCAATTGTTATAACAAATATAAATAAAAAGTAAATGGGGTCGTAATTCCACTTAATTTCAATGTCTAAAAATACAATCATACCAATATGTTTGATCACAGTTCATTTCTTTAACATTCCACGATATAAAAATATTTAATGGATTAAATAGATAAATAAAACACAAATTTATTTATAAAATTACGAATTTTCTAATTTATAAAAGTAAGTTAACTTGTATATTTAATGATTATGTTTTCAATATAAACGTAATTATAAAATTTAATAACTCAATTATTTATATTAATAATAAATCATATGAATGTTTTTAATACATGCAATATTATCGCAAACATACAATACATTTGGGTAAACATATATTTTATAATCACTCTGCGAACATTTATTGGATTGAATGGTGTACACGTGATGTTTATTTAAATCAAGAAAACGTATATAAATAACGAAACAGTTCCATTAGAGTCATAATCATTTTGCAAAGTTGACAGTACCAACTCGAAACAAATAAATTCTTAACTCACATACAACATGAAAATAATAATGTTTCTATTCGTCGCTCTCGTGCTTGTAAGTGATTTTTATTCATTTGAATAAAAAACTTTTTTACATAATAACTACAAAATTATTACATTTAATATAATTGAATAGTCATCATAAAAAATAGTGTAAATTAAAATTATTTTTTAAGATAATTTTTATATTATTATTCGATGACAATTCATACATTACTCTACATAATTTTTTCAATCAAATGGAATAATTGTTCACATATACCTTGGTTAAAATATTTATATTAAAACATAATTAAAATACAGTAGGTGATAGTCATTTCTTATTTTTAATCAGTAAATGTTTAATTTTCTCCATAGTAAGTCAGATTTTAATTTATAAACGTTTTTTCTGCATTATTTATAATAATCTAAAGTCATAGCCGACAGAACTCTACTACTAATTGGATATTGTGAACTGTTAATTCAAATTATATAAGAAATGATATGATTTCTTCTGAATATAAATCGATTTAAATATATAGGCGTTTACTATTGTGTAAGAAGAAATCGGAATACATAAATATAATATCCATTGTATTTTTCGATAATTCATAACTTTGACAAAAAAACATTTTCTTATATTAAGTAAAACTCATATCCAACAGGTTTTCGGAGCTCATTCAAGTGTATTGAATATACGTGGCTATGACGACAAAAATCTAAATTCAGTAGGACAACCATCAAGCACGTCGACGACTCCATTAGCCGATCCGAGTGTTTCGTTTGATGAGAAGCCTGGTAGAAGTCAACCCTCTCCAGGAATCGGCAACGACGGAAATTGAAGTCGATACTATCAACGAATTCAAACACTTTAATTTTCAATTTACATTTATTCGAACGGAAATAGTTCTATATATATATATTGTTAAACTAAAAAAGATATTAAAAATTTATTTAAGAATAGATGAACCAAATAAATATACAACAGATTAATATGAATAAATAAATGTGCGTAAATAATTAATGAATATCAATATTTTTTATAATTTGTTCCATTACATCATTTCTTGGTTATTTTTTTCCTATTTTGAGATTAACGTGTATCAACCTTTCAATGTATTTTGAACTCATATTTAGATAAATAATGCAATTATATATCTAAATTTATAGTGAGTATAATTTAAGTTTTCTTTAAGACTGTTTTAAAAATTATTAATTATACAGGCTACATTTATACTGGCCATTAGTATATACTTACATTATATCTGTATATATATATATATTCTCCTGTGCTTGTAAATATTACCGGTTTAAGTTTTAGTACATTGAGCATTCCTCTTTTTTGTTTAATTCTATTGCCGTTTAATAACTCTAGACTCACCATCACCCCTTTTCTAATTCCACTATAATTACATCATTGAAGGCAAAGACACTATCTGCCACTACTTGCTCCGGTCTAACGAAGTGCAGAAATGCAATCCATCCAGGACCCAAAGATTACACAACTACACGTCCGAGAATCGAAATCCGGACCACGCGGTATTGTGTAAAATGAATAATTGATTACAGAAAAAAAAAGAATAACGTCATTAATGGAATAGATTGGAGTTATGAAATGAATTAATAACGGTATGTTATTTTTTAGTTTAATGCTGTGCGAACTGTTTTCGCGACAAATGTGTTTAATAACCCTCCGTTACATTATTTTCTCCAAACCAATATGTTCATCTTACTCCAAGTATTTTTATATCATTAAAATGGTCCGAAAAATTTTATCTTAAAAACCAAAAAATTGAAAATCAGCATGTACTAGAAACATATATAGGAGATTATCCGGTAATTTTAATTAATTGGAGATATACGTATTTTATATGTTATCACACTATCGCCTGATCTTCGCCATTCGAAATTTCTGACCGACGTTCAGGTGTTGTTTACATTTTACCTAATGTAAATTACAGATAACAATGACGATGTCATCATATGAATATCATAATGAAAATTAATCACTGCTCATCCAAGCATGCAATATATAATATTATGTCTTCACCTAAGATAAATAATAAAAATCAAATAATTAATCCGTTATACGTATACAGAGCCGTTCGAATGATTCTAAATCTAATGTCATAAGAATCCAACAAAAATACCAATGATACATTGAAAGGTTGATACACGTTAATCTCAAATTAGGAAAAAAATAATCAAGAAATGATGTAATGGAACAAATTATAAAAAATATTGATATTCATTAATTATTTACGCACATTTATTTATTCAATATTAATCTGTTGTATAATTATTTGGTTCATCTATTCTTAAATAAATTTTTAATATCTTTTTTAGTATAACAATATATATAGAACCATTTCCGTTCGAATAAATGTAAATTGAAAATTAAAGTGTTTAAATTCGTTGATAGTATCGACATCAATTTCCGTCGTTGCCGATTCCTGGAGAGGGTTGACTTCTACCAGGCTCCTCATCAAACGAAACACTCGGATCGGCTAATGGAGTCGTCGACGTGCTTGATGGTTGTCCTACTGAATTTAGATTTTTGTCGTCATAGCCACGTATATTCAATACACTTGAATGAGCTCCGAAAACCTGTTGGATATGAGTTTTACTTAATATAAGAAAATGTTTTTTTGACAAAATTATGAATTATCGAAAAATACAATGGATATTATACTTATGTATTCCGATTTCTTCTTACACAATAGTAAACGCCTATATATTTAAATCGATTCATATTCGTTATCAGAAGAAATCATATCATTTCTTATATAATTTGAATTAACAGTTCACAATATCCAATTAGTAGTAGAGTTCTGTCGGCTATGACTTTAGTTTATTATAAATAATGCAGAAAAAACGTTTATAAATTAAAATCTGACTTACTATGGAGAAAATTAAACATTTACTGATTACAAATAAGAAATGACTATCACCTAGTATTTTAATATAAATATTTTAACCAAGGTATATGTGAACAATTATTCCATTTGATTGAAAAAATTATGTTGAATAATGTATGAATTGTCGTCGAATAATAATACAAAAATTATCTTAAAAAATAATTTTAATTTACACTATTTTTTATGATGACTATTCAATTATATTAAATGTAATAATTTTGTAGTTATTATGTAAAAAAGTTTTTTATTCAAATGAATAAAAATCACTTACAAGCACGAGAGCGACGAATAAAAACATTATTATTTTCATGTTGTATGTGAGTTAAGAATTTATTTGTTTCGAGTTGGTACTGTCAACTTTGCAAAATGATTATGACTCTTATGGAACTGTTTCGTTATTTATATACGTTTTCTTGATTTAAATAAACATCACGTGTACACCATTCAATCCAATAAATGTTCGCAGAATGATTATAAAATATATGTTTACCCAAATGTATTGTATGTTTGTGATCATATTGCATGTGTTAAAAACATTCATATGATTTATTATTAATATAAATAATTGAGTTATTAAATTTTTTAATTACGTTTATATTGAAAACATAATCATTAAATATACAAGTTAACTTACTTTTATAAATTAGAAAATTCGTAATTTTATAAATAAATTTGTGTTTTATTTATCTATTTAATCCATTAAATATTTTTATATCGTAGAATGTTAAAGAAATGAAATGTGATTACTTTATTTATATTTGTAATAACAAATCCAGAATATAAATGTAGTATTATCATATTCAGTGTAGTATATTTATAATAAGGATTTTGATGAAGGAAAATTATAAAGTATTTATTTATAGACCAATTAACGTCTTATGTTGTCTTTAGCAACTGATTGTATACATATATAATTACCGATTAACATCTACAGCAGCCAATGGAAACTAATCCCTGTATTATTCAGATATTCCTGTTAAATAAATGTATTAGATATATATTTTCTATTTCAATAATGGTTCGTCACGTTTCTATAATTATAATACTACAAATACGAATATAATAATATATTCAAATATCAATTGAGAAATGATTTTATATACTGAATTAATAGGTCACGGTAATTAAATAAATATTTCAAGTTATGTTTGGAGTACGTAAGGTACGATACATATTTTATTTATATATATATTTTACTGCCCTTCATTACATTATACATTATTGTTAGTTATTAGAATAAATGTTAATTTATTAAATTTATGATAATTTTATTAAATAATATACTAGCTAAAATCCCGTGTAAAGCGTTATAAATATATTTTGATTATATTTAGTTTCCAAAATTTTATTAGATGGACAACTGACGGATCAAGTATATATTAGATAAGTAATTCAATGGTTTGTGAACGATACGTTATTTTACAGTCTAATCATATATTCTAATCATATTCTAAAATCATTATTTTATCCTTAGAACTCCGAACAAGAATAGATGTTTTAATAGGCATGTCAGTCGAATAATTATGTATATATTTCAAATAGTTCGAGTATAAGTGTATTAGAGGAAGTACAGATATAAAACAATTCCAGTCATTATATACATATATTATAAATTGTAATGATGTTCAATTATGAGTCATACCTGAAAATGATTTATAAGTAAAAGAATCATTATGAAATTAAATAACTCAATTATTGATATTTATAATGAACTATTTAAATTTTTTCAACATATCCAATATTATCACAAACATACAATACATTTGGGTAAATATATATTTTATAATCACTCTGCGAACATTTGTGGGATTGAATGGTGTACACGTGATGTTTATTTAAATAAAAAAAAACGTATAAAAATAACGAAACAGTTCAATTAGAGTCATAATCATTTTACAAAGTTGACAGTACCAACTCGAAACAAAATAAATTCTTTCACTCACATTCAATATGAAGAGAATATTGTTTTTATTCGTCGCTCTCGTGCTTGTAAGTACTTTTTACTCGTTTGAATACAAAATTTTTATATAATGGCTACATAATTATTACATATAATTTAAATGAATGTTCATCATTTAAAATAATGTTACCTTATATTTTTTTTAATGATTCTTGTGTATTAACATTTGATTACATTTCGAATAATATTCTACTTAATTTTTTTTATCGAATGGAATAATTTTTTAACTAGTACCAAGTTTAAAAAAGTTTTATTAAAACAACAATATAACACAGTAGGTGATGGTCATTTCTTATTTTTTACTCGTATACTTTTTTTTTTTGTTCTTGACAGTAAATCATATTTTTATTTAGTATCAATTTCTTTGCATTAATTATAATAAACTGAAATGATAATCGACAGAACTCTACTTCTAATTGTATATTGTGAACTATAATTGAAATTATATTAGAAATGATGTCTTTTTTTTTTACGAATTGTAATCGATTTAAAAATATAGACTTCTACTACTTAGAAATGTGTAAAAAAAATTCAGAATACATTAATTAAATATCTGTTGCCATTTTCGATATTTCAAATCCTAATCAAAAAAACGTTATATTATATTATACAAACTCATATCCAACAGGTTTTCGGAGCTCATTCAAGTGTGTTGAATATACGTGGCTATGATGACAACAATCTAAATTCAGTAGGACAACCATCATCGACATTGACGACTCCATTAGCCGATCCGAGTGTTTCGTTTGATGAGGAGCCTGGTAGAAGTCAACCCTCTCCAGGAATCGGCAACGATGGAAATTGAAGTCGATAAAAACAACGAACTCAAACACATTAATTTTCAATTTCCATTTATTCTAACAGAAATAGTTCTAAATATATTGTCAACATAAAAAAAATATTAAAAATGTATTATAAAATAGTTGAACCAAATAAATATGTAACTGATTAATATTGAATAAATTAATGTGCGAAGATAATTATCATTATTAACATCTCCTATAATTTTTTCCATTAAATATTTTCTTGATAATTTTTTTTCTCTCGATCTGATCATTGATACAAATACTTTTTAAATTCATTATTAAACATAATAGAAATTCGTGCGTGTTACGAATACTCGCGGATGAAGTGAAACTCCTTCCGGAGTCATTCAACCGATAAAATATTAGGTTTTGTAATGGAATTATTTTAATTTACACCATGATTTGATGATGCTAGATGATGACCCTAGATGCTTCTTGTTGTGTTTGTCGAGAAGTTTTTGGAGTAACATTTGTTGAGTGATATTGTTGTTTCACTTTCTGTCGTGCTCTATATTCCCTACAACGTTCAGTGTTCGATTTTGGCATGTTTGATCTTTTTGATCTTCAAAAATTCATATGGAAGGTACTAAATATTCCCTATTCCGCTAGGTAAGTAAATATAGAAACCGTATGAGCCGAGGGCGTTTATCGATAAAATGCTTACTCGGACACCTTTGCTAGATACTTTGAGATCGTTCACTTTGTGTACGAATCCTACGTCCGACCAGCCTGAGTGTATGTGCGAATGTAAATTAAACAAAGAAAATAACACACAAAAAGTGATTAACACAAATAAAAATACCGTGGAACATTTGTTTAGATTATTTGGCCTGGTGCGCGTGTGTGTGCGTGTAAACAGCTAATGACGTGATCACGGCGCGTTCGGGTACACAGATGCCCTATAACTGGTGAAGACGATCAAGCGGATCTGCTCGCACGATATTGGCCGCAAAAGGAACATTACTAAAATGTGACAACGTGCCTGCGCATCTTATTTCAATAAAAATTGTCATGACGGGCTGACCGTGACGGCTGGCCGTTACGTGCAGTAGTCTTTTTTTTCGTACCCACTCTAAAGAATTTTCACTTCAAAAAAATTCAGTATAACATTTATTATTGTATATAAAATCTGATTTGAATTAAAAAAATATACTAACTACGTGCTATTTTTAATTGATGATGATTAGTAGGTCTTGGATTTTGTGTAATAGCATATTTTTATATAGTTGATTCAAAATAATTACCTTAAAAAACGTTGACCTCTTCCAATGCGTAGATTATGCGGCCAATTGTTTTGTTTTGTGTTTTTTTTTTTGCATATTGATTGCATATTTATGAAAACTAGCAAAATAATTGCGCATCATACATACTCGTATATTTGAAAAAAAAATTAATTTTATTATGTAAAGTATTAAATATGAACACGTTTCGAACATTTTTCGCTTAGAAAATATTACGATTGCAACAAATATTATGCTATACCATATACAGTAATTCAAAAATCTATAATTTTTTGGTTGATTTCACGCAACCAACGAACACACATTCGTAACGCATACGCATTATAATTATTCAGACAAACTTAGATCTAGTAAATTTATTTTTCATGAATTAATACCAGAACCGGTTCCGATAAAATAAAAAAGTTCCAGTAGCTGCTGGAGATATTAATCGGTATGTATATTTATATATAATTGGCTGTATCAGACATCATTAGGATATGTTGTGCACTTTAAAAATAACCATTCTATATTATTGTCACCTATATCTTTATTATAAATATTGTATTACCGGACATAAAATTACTATATTTATATTGTAAAATTATTATTCCAAATATCAGTAAGATAATTATAGTTTATATAAATTATAATTGATGTCAAAGTGTCTCTGTAGTGATCAATAATACAATCGTACTAAATAAGTTCGATTAAGCTTCATTCCTTTAGAATGCCTTGCTATAGAATAATTATGCGAATAAAATAAGTAAATCTAATATAAATTTATTTATGAAATTTCGAATTTTCTAATTTAAAAAAATCAGTTGACTTGTATAATTAATTATTATGTTTTCAATATAAGAGTAATTATGAAATTTAATAATTCAATTATTCATTTTCATAATAACTTATTTCAATTTTTTGCTGCATGCAATTATTGTCCCAGACATGCAATGCATTTAGGTAAACATGTATTTTATAAGCAGTCTGCGCATATGTATCGGATTGAATGGTGTACACGTGATATTTACATAAATTTAAAAAACCGTATATAAAACACGTAACAGTTCATTAAGAGTCATAATCATTTTGCGAAGTTAACAGTACAGAATTAAAATTAAATAAATTTTTCATCTCATATTAGATATGAAGAGAATATTGTTTCTAGTCGTCGCTCTCGTGCTTGTAAGTACTTTTTACTCATATTCATAGATAACTTTTGGTGTACAATTGCTACTTAAGGACTATATACAATCATATTTCGTAACAATTTTTGATCTAAAACAAAACTATATTTTATTATGTTGAAATGATTTCCTATAGCGATTAAAAATTAAATTCCAACTATATATGTGTACTTGTAACAAATAGGTACATTTTGATAATTATAATATTGAAGTATAGTTAACATATTGATGAATAGTAGGCTAATTTAACTGCTGTAGCAGTTATATAAAAATCATCCTAAAATTGTGATTACTGCTATATCAGTTATGTTGTTTATGGTGTCTTATGAAAAATATTCTGACCCTATTCATCTCAACAAACCAGCCCCTATTTTACAAAACATTTCGTATTGCACATTTTTTTTTTTTTTTTTGACAATTAAGAAATTTAATTAAATTTATTGTATATAACACTACATACATATTTAAAATAATTGAATAAAATACAGTTTTTTAATTAAATTTGAAATCCTCCTGAAACATCATTACGTTTATTTGGATTTGCTACTGCAAATACACCATCATACTACTCTTGTTGAGTAGCTAACGGATGAATTCTGCTACGTCTTTCTTTTTCACGAAGCCATTTAAGAACTGTTGGATGAGGACTAAAATTAGGAAAAGGCCCCATGTTTAATTTTATATAGAGCGAATTTTTTATGGTGTGTGATGATAGAGACGTTCTTCTATTAGATTTTATAATATTATAATATGAAATTAATCGTTCCACGTTTGAAGAATGAGGTTTTTCTGTAAGGATTCGAGCCTAAAAGTGTAATTTAATATTCAACAATTTCCACATTAAATAAAAGGGAAAGAGCTAAATATGGTATACAAATTATTGAAGTTTGTACTTTAGATGTCTATGTTTTAATTATCGAAATGCATAAAGAAAAACATTTATCAAATATACAAACTTAAAAAAAAAGAGATAGTTTAGTACATTAAGGATTATTAAGGATTATAATACCTTATTTAAATGAAAGTCATAGTTTGTATACGGACAACTATTACAATAGTGTCAACCTCTCAAATTTAATAATTTATGAAAAAACCAAAGGGGTAATCCAAAAGAAGTTTTGAAAACTATATTAAAAAAGGTAATCACGTTTGGAAATGTCAAAAACCAGTGTACATTTTTAAATTGAAAGATAAGATTGATATCTTATAAATATATATAATATTTATAATATAATATAATATATAATTTTATATATACAATATATTAAAATAGATAATACATAATAGATAAAATAGATAATAGATAATAGTTATCTTATACATAACACAACTATCGGTAACTGAAAAGATATCTTCAGAGAACGTAGTACCCGTCCAACTGTCATTACACACTGAGTGTAGAAACGACAGTTAGACAGGTACTACATTCTCTGAAGATGTAACCTGCAACGGTTTTGAAATGTCAGAATAAAATTGACAACATGGACGTACCTTCTATTTTTATGAATTAAATATATTGGTTTTTACTACTTAGAAATGTGGGAGAAAAAATTGAAAACATAATTTTAATATCAATTTCTTTTCTTGACAATTCACATCTTAATCCGAAGAACGTCGTACTATTTTAAATAAAACTCATATCTAACAGGTTTTCGAAGCTCATCCAAGTGTGTTAAACGTGCGAAGCTATGACGTCAATAATCTAAATTTAGCAAGCCAACCATCATCAACGTCGATGACGCCATTACCCGATCCGAACGCTTCGTTTGATGACTTGCCCAGTAGAAGTGGGCCCTCTCCAGGTGTCGGCCACGGCGGGAATTGAAGTCGAAACTATCACCAAACTCAAACACACTAATTTTCAATTTCCAGTTCTTCGAATTATATTATTTTTGAATAATACGTATTATAAATTTATTATACGATGAATAGACTGATAACTAGATAAAAATAAAACTGATTAATAATGAATATATATATATATAATAAATAAAATATAACAAATGAAAATGTAAAATTTATTATTTAATATTTTCACTACTTCTCCTGTAATTTGTTCCATCAATATTTATTCCTTCAAATATTTGGATATTGATATTTTTTCCTATTTTACGATTATGATTTATCTATTTTCAAAATTAAATATTCTTTATTAAATAGAAAATAATATTTGATAAAATTATTATTACTATATATAAACCTAATTTAAATTATAATCTACACTAATTACGTACTCTTTTCAAATGATAATTATTAGTACGTGTAGAATTCAAATTTTTGCTATTGCTATTGCTAGAGGGGCACGGCTTACGCCTTAAACTAGGCCAGACGTGTGTCTATGCTAGTGAAGGGAGTTGGATCGGAATTTATATGAAAGTGGTGAGCGGAATTATCGTAGGTATATTTTAAATTTGAATATTAAATTATTGAATTTAGAATAGGTTTCGAGGAAAATTAGCCATGTACGAGAGAAGTCCTGAAGTAAGGCCTGGGTTTGATTTTTGTAGATGTTAAAATGGATGGCGCGATGGCTCGGCCGAGTTGAGAAAGGTAGTTATGGACTGATTGGCTGTTGCGAAAGAACATTGCATTTGATTCATTTCCGACTATGTTTTTGATTTGGTTACAGTTGAGTTGATTTAAAATTGTGTTATTATTTAAAAGCGAGGGTAATCCTGAAATTACCCTCAGACCAATCGTTTGGACTACCTTAACTCTGCGCCAGTTACTTTTGTTGAGGAAGGGGACCCAAGCGGCGCCCGCGTACGTTAAAATCGGGATTACAGAAATTTTTAAAAGACGGATTCGGATTCGCATCGGGACTGGGCTTTTCCTATTTAAAATTGGGTATAACATGCCACGAACGCGTATGGCTTTTTTAATGATTTCGGTGACATGGTTGGAGAAACTGAGTTTGCGATCTAATTGGACACCTAACTCAAATTTTTATTTAATTGAATATTTTTATATACTTGATTCAAAATAATTCTTATTTGAAACGGTGACGTCACTTGATGCATAGATTCTACGGCCTACACCATTTTTTTTTGTTCGCATAATTTTGCATATTTGTTTAAAAAAGCATATCAATCATATATTTCTTATGGATATTAGCATGAGAATTGTATATTTTATGAATATTTAATACAAAATCTAAAATATATTAAAAATATACAACTTACAAACATTTTTTTGCTCAGTAGGTATTACGATTGCAACAAATATTATGCTGAATAATCTTATCTCGTAAAATATTGACCCCAGCCTTAATGTTTGAGTACGTTTTGTCATTAATTGTTATGTCTCGTACTTTAAATCATCACGCGTGTCGCGTATATCCCGTGGCCCTTGTCAACGCTGCAGGTGAACGTTCTTCGGTGGACGTTATTCGCCACACCACTCATCCGCATCCGGAGCGACCGAAATCGAATTGAAGTGATAAGATTCTTCTCTCTCCAACCGTCGACCGACCGGACACGTCTTTTATTTTATTCGTTTATAAATGTATTTTTTTTTTTTTTTTTAGTACCGGCTACGTACATTACCACACATGGAGTAGACACTTGGCTCCATCGTCCCCGAGGCGAAAATCACCATCCGACCAATCTACGTGGGTGTTTTCGCGCCTCTCCGTGAGCACGTTGGTGATTTAATGTGTACATAATTTATTTTATTGGCCAGTACAAGTATTATTGTTGTTTCGTGTATGAACACACACACATATATATATATATTATATCTGCATGCATGTAAAGTTCGGCTGTTCCGGTGTCAACGAGCACTCGACAGTCACCCGCTGGACTGTAATAACAATAATTATTAGGTCTCGTATTCCCTGGGAAGTAACGTGTAAGCGATTCCCAAGGAGTCGTCGGTGGTATTGGAAAAACAAAAAAATAAGTCTCCTGTTCAACTTTCTACCATGTGCCGTTTTTGTTTTTCCTGATGTGGAGGTTTTACTTCCGTGATGGATTTTCTACACATTAACGTTCATTAAGTCTAATCGTAAATCAATTTTATATTTCTTATCTATTTCATTATATTTCCATATATATCGTCGTTATCTGTCTATTTTTGTTGAAAATCGGTTATAAATTTATTAAAACTTTCATGGGTTGGAGTATTATTATTAATAATCGGTTATTCGTTGTACAAAATCCCGTATGCTCCAGTGTTCGAACTTCGACTACGAATTGACGACCCTTTACCGTACTGGGTTCTGTACTCATTACAAAACCGGAGCAGATTGCTACCTTGTCAGGATCTAGAAATTTGTTATTTTCATTTCATTTCGGTAAACAGTTTTTTTTCTTCAGTTTGACATACGATTATTTTACGTGTGCACAATCTATTACGGTCGTATTCTCGACATCGTGTACGTGTATATTTCAATCAGCCCAATAATCGCGAAAAAAATTACATACATACATTTCCGTAACGTATTTTTCTCGATCGAAATACTTGTGCCGGCTATTGTATACGACTGTAACGCGACCAACTAGAACCCGTAATGTCCGTGTGCACTTTCAGAGATGTTATTCGTTCATCGACATTGCGCGTTCGCCGCGTCCGAACTCGTCGTCGTCGCGCCTGACGAGCGGTGCCGTCTCACTGTTGCGGAATGTGGGCTACTCCAACGTGTGAGGCTTCGGCCGCGAAACCCGGAACTCAATGTTGCCGGCTGTGACGTCCGCCGCGGCCGTCCGTCAACCGTAAATCCACGTTCGCCGCAGAGCATACGGACGTGCCCCGACATCGAGTTGTCGACAGTTGTGACTTGCGAAATATAGTGTGCGCCTGTAATTGTTTGTTTTTTGTTTATTTTTCGTGTGCCGTAATACTGTGCGTCGCGACGCGGTGGCTGTACACGACAATTATTCGCCGCGTGCTTGCCACTCATTTGAGCACGATTCGCTTTCGCTGTGACGACACACGCACGTCGCCTAAATCGCTCTTGCGCGCATTGTATGAAAAGCGCGGGTAAAACTCGCGTTGGGGGTCGGCTCGTGACCCGGGTAGTTAAACTGCTCGACGACCCGCCGGCTAAGACACGGCCATTACCGGCGCGGCGTTGAATAACGCGGTCCATGAAGCCACCGGGCGCACGGCTTGATGTAGAACGTCGCGGCGACCCGTTTGATCTGGCAATCTCATTTCCAACACGCAATCCACTGGTGCGAAATACGAAACGGATCGCGGCCCTCCGAGATTCAACTCTTTAAGTCCGAGAAGCGTAAAAAGTGTTGTGGCCGCTAAGGCACCTTAATTTCGCACGTCGTTGGGACGATGGTGTCAACGCGAGTACGCCGATTGAGTTTAGCCGTGGACCAGTGTATTCAGAAAGTTTATTTGTTGTACAAAGGACCACGCGAGGTATCTGGAAATGTTTGTGTCATCATCGACCCCATCGTACGACGTAATTTTCATACGTCGTTACAAGCCGAAGAAGTCACCATATCACAACATACACCCGTAGTACATAAGGTCTTTACCATATTATATCTGCCCGTTCTGCAGTCCTACACGAGATTGACTATCTTTGCATGACAGATTCATCCTGTGGTTGATTTCGAGAAGATCTCATGGATTGATCCGTACAGTATATATGTAGCGTTAATTTTTCATCTCTATTTATTTTCTACCCCATTTGTAATTAATTGATTTCCCATTAGTTTACCGGAGAATACCTCATGTGTCTGTACATATAAATCAGTTTATAATTTACTTTTTATCAAATATTTATCGCTAAATTTATGGCATTCTTTCTTGTTTTTGTTTTGATATCTCATTATACCGGTCATATTTTCCACATGTTCTCCTGTAATTCTGTAAGCTAACGTTCACAGTAAAACAATAATCATCGTATGGGTGAACGAAGACTGCAATTTGATTTCTCGTCTTTGTGCAAAAGCCTCACCCAGTGAGTGTTCGACTTTTGCAGAGAGTTTTTGTAACGTTGAAGTGAATTTGAACCTTTTCGTTTGTCGTTCATTTTTACGTCTCGTGTTTCGATCATCACACATATCGTACTTGAAATAATGCAAAAAAGGAATTCGGGTCATAATTAAATGAGAATGATAAAATGCGTAGTGTGGGTCCGAGAATTATTTAAGAAAGAAGTCATATAAAAATAAAAAAAATTAAAAATAAGGTAAAAATAAAGCAAAATCAAATAGAACGTTTTTTCTTACCTTGCTGCACGTACTTCACTTTTTATTATATCTGTGAATATAATTGACTATGCAAAGAGAATTGAGAAAATAGGTTGGGTTGGTGCCTTCATTTCAAAGTGGAATTTACCGACAAATTAAACAAGCCAATACATAAATGCATAAAATTGAAGTCGTCCTACGGAAGACCGATTTCGTCGCGAATAGTGGCTCGTACCTGGAGTCTGGAAACGAATAGTCTGTGTGAAAGTTATTCGATATTTGTATAATAAGTTATGTATTTTTTTTTTATTTGTAATTTCAATCGATGTTCCGAATCAATAGCATCAGTATATTATTATGATATTGTACATGCATACACACCAACACAAAAAATGTTTTTTACTAATAATGATTATAATATTGATTGGTGTGCACATATCATTACTTTCACCCCAGTTTTTTTTTTTAGTTTTATCCTCACAACCGTGGTTGATATACATAATCAAAAGAAAAATGAAAATAACAATAAAGTAGTTTAACTTTCAGATTTTTTTTAAAAGTCAAAAGTTTAAAACGGTGCGTAAATTTCATTTGGAAGTTTGATTTATTGTTAAGCCATTGCAAGTGAAATTTCTATTTCAAATTTCAATTTTTGAGTTTGGCCTTGTAGGCAAAAGTTTAAACTTTCAATATTGGAGTAGATGTATTGAGGGTTTAACAGTTTGAGATTCTGTGTTTTGTTAACAGAGTTGTGTGAAATGTGTCTTAACATTTTGACATTTGAATACAATCTTTTTGATACAAAATGAAATATATAAATTTGAATAAGATTTAAGTTTTAAATTTAATCATTTTTTTATAAGGTTTCTTTCATAGAACAAACCAAAATTATATCTTAAGTTTACATGATTGGTGAACTATATAATTATAAGTGAAAAACTTTAATCGTGTACAATTTATGCAATTACATGTAAGTGTGATAATATATTAACATTTGATAATTGTGAATATTATTTGAATTAATTAATTTGATTTAACATTAAAATTCTAATTCTAAAAAAAAAAATCTTGGTATATATATATTTTTTTTTTATAGAAAAAAACCATGAATCTAGTATACAATTCTATTATTATTATTGTAGATTTTAATTATGAATTTATCTTAAAAAACTACAGCTTATTCAATAATATGTTATTTTAATAAAAAATGTTTGACATTTGTTATAATTTGAGAAAAAATGGACTTTGTTTAATATTATAATAAAATTCTAAGTCAAATAAAATTTTAATATATATATATTTTTTTATAGAACAAACTAAGAATTTGGTTTAAATTGTATAATTAGTATAAGTTATGATTATAAATTTAAGACTTATCTTAAAAAAAAATTATAACTTGTGTAATAATATGTTTAACATTTAATATGTACATATATTTTGAAAAACTATACCCCTTATGTCTATGAAATATCAAAGTTTTAGATCTAATAATTTCTTGGATATTAATAATAATAATTTCTTTTATTGAACAAATCAAGAATTATATTTTCAATTTTATAGTAGATATGAATTATAAGTTAAACATTTATCTTAAGAAAAAATTATAGTTTATACAATAATGTAATAGAAAGAAAAAACTCAATTCCACAAAAATATTCACTTTTTATTTGTAAATACGTATTTCGATAACGATGTTATCATCTTCAGTACATAAAAACGACTGACCGTCTAACGGCAGCCGACAGTCCTTAAATATTAAACAATCCGGTTACCGCCTATCGCTTCCCGCCAACGAACGATGAGTCATCGATCGATGAATTCGTTTCGCGATACCGTTTACAATATTATTTTACTTTTTAAAAAGTTTTAACAAATTATTTTGTAATGGATTTAAATCCCAATTTAATAGATTATTTTTATTTTTTGTCATTTCTATAGCTTCTCTTACATTTAATTCTTGACTGTTATTTACTTGTTTTAATAATTTTATTGGGTTTATGTTGTGATTTGTTCCTAATACATGTTCTGCTAGAGGAGATTTTTCGACTTCTTGATTTTTAATATTCCTCAAATGTTCTTTAAATCTGATACCTATCATTCTTCTAGTTTGCCCGACATAACATTTATTGCAATCCATACATTGTATACTGTAAATACCCGATTTCTGATTTTCTTGTAGTTTATCTTTTGTACTACCAATAAGGCTTTTTAAATTGTTGTTTTTTGACGATACAATGTCCACGTTATATTTTTTAAAAACTTTTGATATTTGATTCGATAATTTTGGGATGAATATTAGAGCTGCTCTTTTTTTATCCGTGTGGATTTCGCTTTTTAAACTACTCACTTCATTTATTTGTTTTGTCCATTTATGTTTTTTTAACTAATCTTAGAATCGTATATATTTTGTATCCGTTGAATATAGCTATTTTTATTATCGAATTTAATTCTTTGTCAAAAGCGTCTCTGTCCGTTGGGATATTTATTAATCTATATACCATTACTATTCCATGCCGCCATTTTGTGTTGCCAACTGTGATTCGAATTCATCGGAACGTATCTATACGTATGGGTTTCCTTTCTATAGATTTCAAATTTAAAATTTCTATCTATTCTTTTAATCAGAAGATCTAAAAAAGGCAATTTTCCATCCGTCTCTTTTTCATAAGTAAATTTTATTGATGTGTACTGTGAATTTATTTGTTGAAGAAAATTGTCTAAATTAAAGTCTTTATCTATGATTGCGAAAATGTCGTCTACATATCTGGGCCAAATTTTTGGAAAATTAGATTGTTTTCTTAAATCTGTTTCGAATTTACTCATGAATATTTCAGCTAAAAAAGGCGATAGTGGGTTCCCCATATCAAAAATATAATATATATTTTTGAGTTTATAAAAGCTCTCGTGGATTGGGAATGTATTAACTATGTGGTTTACATGGAAATATCCATGTGGTTAATGTTGTTGTTCTGACGTTTCGGAACCGTTACAGGTTCCATCCTCGGAGTTTTGTAGAACACGTCTGACTGTCGCGACTACACTGAACGGTCCGCCTGTTTCTGACCGTTATTTATACGTTTACTGACTCCCCCTCTACTTTGCGTTGTAGCGCTATCTGGTGACTTTTTTTCTTTTGTTCTTTTGCGCTCTGCGCACGTTGTTCTTCCTTTTCTAAATCTGCATTTTGGTGTCGTGTCAATATTAAATTTTACTTCTTTGTTTGGTGTTGTGGTTTTGTCCTTCTGGATGTTCATATTTGTTGGATGTTTTTTTTATTTTTTGTTTTCTTGCTTGATGAATTATTGGTTTCCAAGTATTACTTATTTTTCATATGGAAATCTCATATTTTTGAGATTATTCATTTATGTTAATATATACATATTTTATAATATAGAAATTTGATTAAATTAAACTAATATTTATGAAAAATAATTTCATTGAATTATATTTCTTTTTATACGGAATTAACATACTACTGGATTTTATAAAATATTATTATATTTAAAATTATTACTATGTATTATATATATATTAATGTAGAAATTTGGGTAAATCAATCTAATATTAAAGACAAATAATTTATCTGGATAACATTTTTTATACTAAATTTTACTCAGAAATGGCTTTCATGAAATATTATATTTAAAGTTTTTTTTTTAAAGAATATTAATTTATACATATTTTTTATATTTTTTTAATAGATAATGGTTTTTTTAAGATCATTAATTTTATAATTTCCCACTTTCGAACCAAAATCATAAAAATATAACTTTTACAAACCATGTTACATATAAACGCAAGCAAGTAAAATATTATTTTTTTCTTATTCTAGTTTTTTGCCTAAAAAAAATAATTAGTTTAAAATTACCTTAACAATTCTCAGATTAGTTCGTTATTATTAATAACCAAAACTGAAGTGGTGTTGGGCGCCACTTTGAACCAATACAAAAAAAAGCGTTTGGGTCATAATTAAATGCGAATAAGAAAATGCGGGGTGGGGGTCCGAAAATTGTCTAAGAAAAAAGGCATATAAAAAATAAAAAAATAAAGTAAAACAAATAGAACGTTTTTTCTTACCTTGCTGCGCGTACTTCACTTTTTATTATATCGGTGAATATAATTGACTATGCAAAGAGGATTGAGAAAATAGGTTGGGTTGGTGCCTTCATTTCAAAGTGGAATTTACCGACAAATTAAACAAGCCATTAATACATATTTATATTTGTACAAAGTATTAAAATTACGATAAAATATCAAATTAGGAAATAAAGAATCCAGGAAAAATCTGTACTTTTATGAACGAAAAAAGACATTTAGAGAAAAATATAGCTCATGCAGTACATGATTAATAGTATTGTTTTTTATACATAAATATATATATATACAAACGTATATTCAATAAAACTAGTTTTATTTTTATCAAGTGCAATAAATTGTAATATATTTTATTTAACGATAATATATTTCAAATAATTTTCAAATTAAAAATGAAAGTGTTTGTGTTCGATAATAGTTTTAACTTCATTTGTCGTGGCCCACTCCTGGGGAGTGACCAGGGTTAGTTGGTCTGAAATCAAACATAAACATTTTTTTTTTCATAAGAATAGTTTTATGATTTTATTGAATATAAATCAAAACAGTATAGTACATAGAATGAAAATGTACAAAACCATAACTGCAGATAATAAAACTACGATTGAACCGAACATTTAGAGCATTTCTCCTAAATACATAATTTTACAAGAAAAATAAATAAAACACAAAATATATTTCATATATCTCCACAAAATTCATTATCTAATGGATTTTTACAATTTCCTATAATTTGAAAAATTGAAAACACTATAAAACGCTCTTGTAATACTATAGAAATATAATTACCATAAAATAAGGTAAAAAATTAAAATTTACGGTGAAGGTGAAATTAACTGTTTAATTCAGTCGGATTTGCGAATGGAAATTAAACTATCGAAGCATTATTTCGTGTAATACTTCAATAATTAAATAATTTTTTTTACATAACATAATTCATTAAGAAAAAATAGTAATCGTTATGATACCAGATCAAAAGTATATATATATATATATGTGTGTGTGTACGACGTATTAAAATTACGATAAAATATCAAATTAGGAAATAAAGAATCAAGGAAAAATCTGTACTTTTTTGAACGAAAAAAGACATTTAGAGAAAAATATAGCTCAAGCAGTACATGATTCATGGTATTGGTTTTTTTATAAATAAATATATATAAACGTATATTCAATATTAACCGGTTTTATTTTTATTAAGTTGTAAATTTATCCATTGTGCAATAAATTGTAATATATTTTATTAAGTGATAATAAATTTCAAATAATTTTCAAATTAAAAATGAAAGTGTTTGGGTTCGGTAATAGTTTTAACTTCATTTGTCGTGGCCAACTCCTGGGGAGTGACCAGGGTCAGTTGGTCTGAAATCAAGCATAGTATTCGGATCGGGTAATTGTGTAGTCGAAGCCGGTGATGCGTGAAGTACTGAATTTTGATTATTGCCGTCATAGCCTCGTCCGTTTAACACACTTGAATAAGCTTGCAAAACCTGTTGAATAGGAATTTTGTTTAAAATGATACGACGTTTTTTCGATTAAGGTGTGAACCGTCGAGAAAGGCAATTGATATTAAAATAATCAAATTTAATTTTCTCTTTCAAAGTTCTAAGTTTAAATTAAATATATTTAGATTGTTTAAAACCCATAAAAAGAAAAAATGCATACATTTTCTATGAAAATTCCATTTATATTCGACAATATTCACTCGATAGTAGAATTTTGTCGAGTTAACATCGAATTTATTTTAATCAACACAAGAAAAATATTTTCGAGTGTTTTAAAAACGAATTTGAGTAAATTCAAAAATTAAATGTTGTGTTACTGTGGAAAATACTAAAAACATTCGCGTTTACAGTTCTGAGCTATTCCAATTGTTTTATTCTTCAATATATTAATAATCTAAAATGTGTCTACATAACATACGTATAATTATTAATTCATGTAGTTAAATTTAAATTTAAATCGCTATAAGGTGATCATCTTCATTTAACACGGTAAATTTCGTTATTTACGTACTGACCGAATACATCGATTCGATATATTCAGCTCAGCCGGTCAGTTCGTAGTCAATCGTATTTCTATCAAAATTCGAAACATTCATATTTATAATCACGGTTCAGTACTAGCGGGCGAGATCGAGCAGAAAAGTTAAATTGTATTTTCTATAAATATGAACGTTTCGTTGTCTCTGCCGTCGATGGCCGGTGGCGAGTTTTATCGTGAGCGTAAAAATAAAATCGACGGAAAGTATTTTCGTCTGCGACAGTCGCTGACGGGAGGGACGGGCTGATTATTATCGGCCCGCGAAAGTATGTACGCGTCGAATAGGCATTCGCGGTCCGCGTCGAAACGATACCGAACGTTGTGCACAGTAACCGTTATGTTAAACATGAATTGACTTTACTCTAAACTATACATATGTCAGTAGTCGACCAAACTGTCGTGCGTAAAGTTTTGTATGAATACGAGTGAAATGTACTTACGAACACGAGCGCGATGATCAGGAACGATATTGCCTTCATATCGAATACGAATCGAAGTATCTATTTAATTTCGAGTCGCCGCTACTGTCAACTGCACAAAATGTTTGTGTGCCCTTTGCGAACCGTTACGATATTTATATACATTTTTATTGATTTATGTAAACATCACGTGTAAATCATACAATCCGATAAATGTGCGCAGAGCGATTATGAAATATATGTTTACCCAAAGG
Organism: Schlechtendalia chinensis; assembly: GCA_019022885.1. Lineage (NCBI taxonomy): Eukaryota > Metazoa > Arthropoda > Insecta > Hemiptera > Aphididae > Schlechtendalia > Schlechtendalia chinensis. The sequence goes on from CM032342.1 coordinate 628,543, forward strand.
TGTTGTATGACCGTGATAATAATTGAATGTCGTAAAATATTAGAAATAAGTGATAACCAATATGAATTATTGAGTTATTTAATTTTATAATGTACTCTAGGTGATTATAAATCATTTTCGGGTGTAACTAATGATCAAACATAACTTGTATTGAAATTATCTGTGTAAAATATTTGAAATTTGTATGTATTTTATTAAACAGTTTTATGTTCCAACCAATTATTATATTTATGTGATTTTTTTTTATTTTTATATTATTCGCCTTTGAAATAAACAATACTCGTTTGAAACTATAAAGTGAATATAATAATAATCGAAAATAAGATTTGCCTATTGATTCACGAACCGATCTCGTATCATTGAAATATTTAACCAACTAATCGAAACCAAAAAATTCGACTAGTCAGTTTTTTTTTTATTTACTAAGAAAAGGAAACCAAACGTTATCGAAATACATAGTTATGATGCATTATCTTAATGCGAGTATTTTAATATATTAACTTATCGTGATAGGATTGAAATGACAATAATTATAATAATTATTTGCCTATATCTTTCTATTATATCCTCGTTAGTTATTCAATTGGCATTTCGATATTATTTTCTTTTTAGTCGAAATATAGCAACAACTAGTGCCGCTCGTAATATGAGTTGGTGTTAAGTATTAACTGTTTGCATTCGACCGTTTCATACGTAACATATTTTATATATTTGATGGCGACGGATTTAAAATGGTTACCGTGAATAGTATGTGCGAATATTAACATTTTTTTTTTTTTAAATGATATAAATTTAATAGGGTAAAAGTCATCGAATAGGTGAGTTTTGCCAGTATTGTTTTTAATATACGAGATGTAAATTTTAATTTTCATCGTAGGGCTATGTCGATAATATAATAAGCGATAATGTTTTGGCTAACGTCACGCATAATAACGAACACGGAACAAAAATGTGTAAAATAATATGAGTTGGTAGTTAACTACTGATACATCATCAGTACAATAGTTTTATTTCTCTTGTTTAATCACGTAGATATCAAGTGTACAAGAATAAATCGACAAAATTTGTTAAAAAGATCTGTGTTTTGAATTGTGTGTTAAAAAAATGTACTATCATAAAATTAAGAAACACGAAAGAATATAATGAAAAAATGACAATAAATTATCATCAATAAAAACTATTTAGATATGTAATTGACTAATAATGCCGCAAAAAAAAAAAAAAAAAAAACAAAAGAAAAGTGAAACTAGTAATTCAAATTTATTACATACGTGATTATAAACGATAATGTATAATCGACAGTCGACCGGGAAAATGATTTATCTGTAAAAGAGTAACAATGAAATAAAATAACCCGATAATTCATATTAATAATAACTTATTTCTAATTTTTTACGACATGTAATTATTATCACAGTCATACAATACATTTGAGTGAACAAATATTTCATAGTCACTCTGTGCACATTATCGTATTGAACGGTGTTCACGTGATATTTACATGAACCAAAAAAAAGGTATATAAATATCGAAACGGTTCATTAAGGATCATAATCGTTTTGTGAATTCGATAGTAAGGACTAGAAATTAAACAGATTCAATTCATATTCGATATGAAAGCAATATTGTTCCTGGTCATCGCACTCGTGCTTGTAAGTATTTTACTTTACCCGTATGAATACAAAACTTTGTGTATACAAATTACTTGACTATTACATGCAACTGAAATTTATGATCATTTAAAATCTAGTTATTTTATATTTTTTACAATGATTATTTTATATAACGTTCCATGTAATTTTCTATTTTTTTTAAAGATTGATTAGAAGAATCAAAAATAGAGACAAATAAAATTAAAGAATTATTGAATTTAACAAAATTCTGTATGAACCAAAATGTTTTCCAATTCCAAAACAAATTTTTTGAACAAATAGAAGTAACAGCCATGGGAAATCCCTTATCACCATTTTTAGCTGAAATTTTTATGAGTAGATTTGAAATCAATATTAAAAATAGTAATGACAATTTTCCAAAATTTTAGGTTAGGTATGTTGATGATATTCTTGCAATAGTAGACGAAACATTTAATATAGACTTTTTCCTTCAACACATTAACTCCCAATATCCTTCAATAAAATTTACATATGAAATAGAATTAGAAGGAAAATTACCATTCTTAGACTTATTAATTAAAACAGTAGATAATCAGCTAAAATTTGAAATTTATCGGAAGAAAACACACACGTTTCGATATATTCATAAAAATTCGAATCACCATTGGCAACAAAAAATGTCTATATTTAATAGTATGCTTTTTAGATTAGTTAATATCCCCTTAGAGAAAAAAGATTTTGACAAAGAATTAAAATTAATAACTGAAATCGCTAAATTTAATGGGTACGAAAAAGATTTAATTTTGAAAATGGTTAGGAAACATGAATGGTCAAAGGAACTTAGGATGGTCACACTTAATAATAGAATAGAAAATAAAATAATTAGGTCAGCAATGGTATTTTATCCCAAACTTTCGTATGGCTTAACAAGAATTTTCAAATGTTATGGGGTTAATATAGTAACAAATAAAAACAATAATTTAAGAACACCATTAGGAAATACAAAGGATAAAATAGATGAAGGAGAGAAATCGGGTATTTATAAAATTCAATGTGAAGATTGTAATAAATGCTATGTAGGTCTAACAAAAAGAAATATAAATGTTAGGTTTAAAGAACATTTAAGAAACGTTAAAAATCAAGAAGACGAAAAATCTCCTGTCGCGGAACATTTATTGAATACCAACCATAATATTAAGTCAGTAAAACTTTTAAAAAATGTAATGAATTATAAAGAATTAAACTTAACAGAAGCAATAGAAATGTCAAAAAATAAAAATAATTTGTTAAACTGGGACTTAAGTCCATTACAAAATTCATTATTGAAATTAATTTAATATAAACCGAATAGCGATAACATAGAATTCTGGTCTGCGTGATTGGATGACTCATGATCAATCGGAGGGATTTTTTGTTGACGTCATAGGTAATAAAAACTGTATAAATACGAGTGTATATAGCATTTAACGGTTAGTAGCTTGCGCTGATGATGATAACGTAGTTGTCGAAATACGTATACGCGGTTATTGTATATAATTTTTGTGATTTGGGTTTCAAACATTTTGTGTATACTATTCAATTTTATATTTAGTAAAAAATAGAACAATCTTTCACAAATAGAATTTCTATTAAAATGTATACAATATTTTTTTGTTATGAACATTATTCAATTTGAAAATATTGGATTTTACTACAGAGAATTTTTAAAGGAAAAATTGGCATTCATAATTTTAATATTTATTTTCTATTTTAAGGGTTCACCTCTAATTCAAAAAAGTTCGAAAAAAAATTACACAATAATAGTGATTGTGTGATTGGGCTTTTCTGCTCAACCGCACCCGCTGGTACTGAACCGTTATTATAAATATGAATGTTTCGAATTTTGATAGAAATACGATTGACTACGAACTGACCGACTGAGCCGAATATATCGAATCGATGTATTCGGTCAGTACGTAAATAACGAAATTTACCGTGTTAAAGGAAGATGATCACCTTATAGCGATTTAAATTTAAATTTAACTACATAAATTAATAATTTTACGTATGTTATGTGGACACACTTAAGATGATTAATACATTGAAGAATAAAACAATTGGAATAGCTCAGAACTGTAAACGCGAATGTTTTTAATATTTTCCACAGTAACACAACATTTAATTTTTGAATTTACTAAAATATGTTTTTAAAACATCCGAAAATATTTTTCTTGTGTTGATTAAAATAAATTCGATGTTAACTCGACAAAATTCTACTATCGAGTGAATATTGTCGATTATAAATGGAGTTTTTATAGAAAATGCATGAATATTTTCTTTTTATGGGTTTTAGACAATCTTAATATATTGATTTTATGCTTAGAACTTTAAAAGAAAAAATTAAATTTGATTATTTTAATATCAATTGCCTTTTTCGACGGTTCACACCTTAATCGAAAAAACGTTGTATCATTTTAAACAAAATTCCTATTCAACAGGTTTTGCAAGCTCATTCAAGTGTGTTAAACGGACGAGGCTATGACGGCAATAATCAAAATTCAGTACTTCACGCATCACCGACTTCGATTACACAATTACCCGATCCGAATAATATGCTTGATTTCAGACCAACTGATCCTGGTCACTCCCCAGGAGTTGGCCACGACAAATGAAGTTAAAACTATTTCCGAACCCAAACACTTTCATTTTTAATTTGAAAATTATTTGAAATTTATTATCACTTAATAAAATATATTGCAATTTATTACACAATGGATAAATTTACAACTTAATAAAAATAAAACTGGTTAATATTGAATATACGTTTATATATATTTATTTATAAAAAAACCAATACCATGAATCATGTACTGCTTGAGTTTTTTTTCTCTAAATGTCTTTTTTCGTTCAAAAAAGTACAAATTTTTCCTTGATTCTTTATTTCCTAATTTAATATTTTATCGTAATTTTAATACGTCGTACACACATATATATATATATATACTTTTGATCTGGTATCATAACGATTACTATTGTTTCTTAATGAATTATGTTATGTAAAAAAAATTATTTAATTATTGAAGTATTACACGAAATAACGCTTCGATAGTTTAATTTCCATACGCAAATCCAACTGAATTAAACAGTTAATTTCACCTTCACCGTAAATTTTAATTTTTTACCTTATTTTATGGTAATTATATTTCTATAGTATTACAAGAGCGTTTTATAGTGTTTTCAATTTTTCAAATTATAGAAAATTGTAAAAATCCATTAGATAATGAATTTTGCGGAGATAAATGAAATATTTTGTATTTTATTTATTTTTCTTGTAAAATTATGTATTTAGGAGAAATGCTCTAAATGTTCGGTTCAATCGTAGTTTTGTTATCTGCAGTTATGATTTTGTACATTTTCATTCTATGTACTATACTGTTTTGATTTATATTCAATAAAATCATAAAACTAATCTTATGAAAAAAAAAAAAAAAATGAGGAGATAATCAAAAATTCGAAAGCGCGAATAGACGAGAGGTCCTAATGTTCACGTACAGTAATCTCCATAGAGTTTTATTATAATTTCAAACCGCCGGCCGTACGTATAATGTAATACGTCCGTGTACGAATCGAGTTTGGTTTTTTTTATTTTTTTTGAAAAACATAACCTCGTAGTCGCCAATTATTGTTATATTGTTGTAAATAATATTGATACTCCGTACGTCGTGTAACTACGGAATATTTATATATATATACATATTGTATTACGTACTGTAGTGGCTTTTAACGTACGACAGCCGCGGCCAGCGTAAAAATTACAATTATAAACGAAAGCAAGTAAAATATTTTTTTTATCTTATTCTAGTTTTTTGCCTAAAAAAATTAACTAGTTTAAAATAACCTTGACAATTCTTAGATTTGTTCGTTATAATTAATGACTAATACTGAACTGGCGTTGGGCACCACTTTGTAACAATACAAAAAAAGTGTTTAGGTTATAATTCAATGAGAATAAGAAAATGCGGAGTGTGGGTCCGAAAATTGTATAAGAAAAAAGGCATATAAAAAATAAAAATAAAACAAAATAAATAGAACGTTTTTTCTTACATTGCTGCGCATACTTCACTTTTTATTATATCAATGAATATAAGTGACTACGCAAAGAGGATTGAGAAAATAGGTTGGGTTGGTGCCTTAATTTCAAAGTGGAATTTACCGACAAATTAAATAAACCATTAATACATATTTATATTTGTACAAAGTATTAAAATTACGATAAAATATCAAATTAGGAAATAAAGAATCCAGGAAAAATCTGTACTTTTATGAACGAAAAAAGACATCTAGAGAAAAATATAGCTCATGCAGTACATGATTAATAGTATTGTTTTTTATACATAAATATATATATAAACGTATATTCAATAAAACTAGTTTTATTTTTATCAAGTATAATAAATTGTATTATATTTTATTTAACGATAATAAATTTCAAATAATTTTCAAATTAAAAATGAAAGTGTTTGGGTTCGGTAATAGTTTTAACTTCATTTGTCGTGGCCAACTCCTGGGGAGTGACCAGGTTCAGTTGGTCTGAAACCAGGCATAGTATTCGGATCGGGTAATTGTGTAGTCGAAGTCGGTGATGCGTGGAGTACTGAATTTTGATTATTGCCGTCATAGCCTCGTCCGTTTAACACACTTGAATGAGCTTGCAAAACCTGTTGGATAGGAATTTTGTTTAAAATGGTACGACGTTTTTTATATTAAGGTGTGAACAGTCGGGGAACGCAATTGATATTAAAATAATCAAATTTAATTTTCTCTTTCAAAATTCTAAGTTTAAAATCGATATATTAAGATTGTCTAAAACTCATAAAAAGAAATAAATGCATTTTCTATAAAAATTTCATTTATATTCGACAATATTCACTCGATAGTAGAATTTTGTCGAGTTAACATCGAATTTATTTTAATCAACACAAGAAAAATATTTTCGAATGTTTTAAAAACATATTTTAGTAAATTCAAAAATTAAATGTTGTGTTACTGTGGAAAATATTAAAAACATTCGCGTTTACAGTTCTGAGCTATTCCAATTGTTTTATTCTTCAATATATTAATCGTCTAAAATGTGTCCACATAACATACGTATAATTATTAATTCATGTAGTTAAATTTAAATTTAAATCGCTATAAGGTGATCATCTTCATTTAACACGGTATAATTTCGTTATTTACGTACTGACCGAATACATCGATATTCAGCTCAGCCGGTCAGTTCGTAGTCAATCGTATTTCTATCAAAATTCGAAACATTTATATTTATAATAACGGTTCAGTACTAGCGGGCGAGATCGAGCAGAAAAGTTGAATTGTATTTTCTATAAATATGAGTGTTTCGTTGTTTCTGCCGTCGGTGGCCGGTGGCGATTTTTATCGTGAGCGTAAAAATAAAATCGACGGAAAGTATTTTCGTCTGCGACAGTCGCTGACGGGAGGGACGGGCTGATTATTATTATTATAATAGGCATTCGCGGTCCGCGTCGAAACGATACCGAACGTTGTGCACAGTAACCGATATGTTAAACATGAATTGACTTTACTCTAAATTATACATATGTCAGTAGTCGACCAAACTGTCGTGCGTAAAGTTTTGTATGAATACGAGTGAAATGTACTTACGAGCACGAGCGCGATGATCAGGAACGATATTGCCTTCATATCGAATACGAATCGAAGTATCTATTTAGTTTCGAGTCGCCGCTACCGTCAACTGCACAAAATGTTTGTGTGCCCTTTGCGAACCGTTACGATATTTATATACATTTTTATTGATTTATGTAAACATCACGTGTAAATCATACAATCCGATAAATGTGCGATTATGAAATATATGTTTACCCAAAGGTGTTGTATGACCGTGATAATAATTGAATGTCGTAAAAAATTAGAAATAAGTGATAACCAATATGAATTATTGAGTTATTTAATTTTATAATGTACTCTAGGTGATTATAAATCATTTTCGGGTGTAACTAATGATCAAACATAACTTATATTGAAATTATCTGTGTAAAATATTTGAAATTTGTATGTATTTTATTAAACAGTTTTATGTTCCAACCAATTATTATATTTATGTGATTTTTTTTTTATTTTTATATTATTCGCCTTTGAAATAAACAATACTCGTTTGAACCTATAAAGTGAATATAATAATAATCGAAAATAAGATTTGCCTATTGATTCACGAACCGATCTCGTATCATTGAAATATTTAACCAACTAATATTCGACTAGTCAGTATTTTTTTTTTTTACTAAGAAAAGGAAACCAAACGTTATCGAAATACATAGTTATGATGCATTATCTTAATGCGAGTATTTTGATATATTAACTTATCGTGATAGGATTGAAATGACAATAATTATAATAATTATTTACCTATATCTTTCTATTATATCCTCGTTAGTTATTCAATTGGCGTTTCGATATTATTTTCTTTTTAGTCGAAATATAGCAACAACTAGTGCCGCTCGTAATATGATTTGGTGTTTAGTATTAACTGTTTGCATTCGACCGTTTCATACGTAACATATTTTATATATTTGATGGCGACGGATTTAAAATGGTTACCGTGAATAGTATGTGCGAATATTAACATTTTTTTTTTTTTTTTAATGATATAAATTTAATAGGGTGAATGTCATCGAATAGGCGAGTTTTGCCAGTACTGTTTTTAATATACGAGATGTAAATTTTAATTTTCATCGTAGGGCTATGTCGATAATATAATAAGCGATAATTTTTTGGCTAACGTCACGCATAATAACGAACACGGAACAAAAATGTGTAAAAATATGAGTTGGTAGTTAACTACTGATACATCACCAGTACAATAGTTTTATTTTTCTTGTTTAATCACGTAGATATCAAGTGTACAAGAATAAATCAACAAAATTTGTTAAAAATATCTGTTTTGAATTGTGTGTTAAAAAAATGTACTATCATAAAATTAAGAAACACGAAAGAATATAATGAAAAAATGACAATAAATTATCATCAATAAAAACTATTTAGATATGTAATTGACTAATAATGTCGCAAAAAAAAAAAACAAAAAAAAAACAAAAAGAAAAGTGAAACTAGTAATTCAAATTTATTACATACGTGATTATAAACGATAATGTATAATCGACAGTCGACCGGGAAAATGATTTATCTGTAAAAGAGTAACAATGAAATGAAATAACCCGATAATTCATATTAATAATAACTTATTTCTAATTTTTTACGACATGTAATTATTATCACAGTCATACAATACATTTGAGTAAACAAATATTTCATAGTCACTCTGCGCACATTATCGTATTGAACGGTGTTCACGTGATATTTACATGAACCAAAAAAAAAGGTATATAAATATCGAAACGGTTCATTAAGGATCATAACCGTTTTGTGAATTCGATAGTAAGGACTAGAAATTAAACAGATTCTTCAATTCGTATTCGATATGAAGGCAATAATGTTCCTGGTCATCGCACTCGTGCTTGTAAGTATTTTACTTTACCCGTATGAATACAAAACTTTGTGTATACAAATTACTTGACTATTACATGCAACTGAAATTTATGATCATTTAAAATCTAGTTATTTTATATTCTTTACAATGATTATTTTATATAACGTTCCATGTAATTTCCTATACTATTCAATTTTATATTTAGTAAAAAATAGAATAATCTTTCACAAATCGAATTCCTATTAAAATGTATACAATATTCTTTTGTTATGGACATTATTCAATTTGAAAATATTGGATTTTACTACAGAGAATTTTTAAAGGAAAAATTGGCATTCATAATTTTAATATTTATTTTCTTTCTTAAGGGTTCACCTCTTATTCAAAAAAAGTCCGAAAAAAATTACACAATAATAGCGATTGTGTGATTGGGCTTTTCTGCTCAACCGCGCCCGCTAGTACTGAACCGTTATTATAAATATGAATGTTTCGAATTTTGATAGAAATACGATTGACTACGAACTGACCGACTGAGCCGAATATATCGAATCGATGTATTCGGTCAGTACGTAAATAACGAAATTATACCGTGTTAAAGGAAGATGATCACCTTATAGCGATTTAAATTTAAATTTAACTACATAAATTAATAATTATACGTATGTTATGTAGACACACTTTAGACGATTAATACACTGAAGAATAAAACAATTAGAATAGCTCAGAACTGTAAACGCGAATGTTTTTAATATTTTCCACAGAAACACAACATTTAATTTTTGAATTTACTAAAGTATGTTTTTAAAACATTCGAAAATATTTTTCTTGTGTTGATTAAAATAAATTCGATGTTAACTCGACAAAATTCTACTATCGAGTGAATATTGTCGAAGATAAATGGAGTTTTTATAGAAAATGCATGAATATTTTCTTTTTATGGATTTTAAACAATCTAAATATATTTAATTTAAACTTAGAACTTTGAAAGAGAAAATTAAATTTGATTATTTTAATATCAATTGCCTTTCTCGACGGTTCACACCTTAATCGAAAAAACGTCGTATCATTTTAAACAAAATTCCTATTCAACAGGTTTTGCAAGCTTATTCAAGTGTGTTAAACGGACGAGGCTATGACGGCAATAATCAAAATTCAGTACTTCACGCATCACCGGCTTCGACTACACAATTACCCGATCCGAATACTATGCTTGATTTCAGACCAACTGACCCTGGTCACTCCCCAGGAGTAGGCCACGACAAATGAAGTTAAAACTATTACCGAACCCAAACACTTTCATTTTTAATTTGAAAATTATTTGAAATTTATTATCACTTAATAAAATATATTACAATTTATTGCACAATGGATAAATTTACAACTTAATAAAAATAAAACCGGTTAATATTGAATATACGTTTATATATATTTATTTATAAAAAACCAATACCATGAATCATGTACTGCTTGAGCTATATTTTTCTCTAAATGTCTTTTTTCGTTCAAAAAAGTACAAATTTTTCCTTGATTCTTTATTTCCTAATTCGATATTTTATCATATTTTAATACATCGTACACGTATATATATATGTACTTTTGATCTGGTATCATAACGATTACTATTGTTTCTTAATGAATTATGTTATGTAAAAAAAATTATTTAATTATTGAAGTATTAGACGAAATAATGCTTCGATAGTTTAATTTCCATACGCAAATCCGACTGAATTAAACAGTTAATTTCACCTTCACCGTAAATTTTAATTTTTTACCTTATTTTATGGTAATTATATTTCTATAGTATTACAAGAGCGTTTTATATTGTTTTCAATTTTTCAAATTATAGGAAATCGTAAAAATCCATTAGATAATGAATTTTGTGGAGATAAATGAAATATATTTTGTGTTTTATTTATTTTTCTTGTAAAATTATGTATTTAAGAGAAATGCTCTAAATGTTCGGTTCAATCGTAGTTTTATTATCTGCAGTTATGGTTTTGTACATTTTCATTCTATGTACTATACTGTTTTGATTTATATTCAATAAAATCATAAAACTACTCTTATGAAAAAAAAATGAGGAGATAATCAAAAATTCGAAAGCGCGTATAGACGAGAGGTCCTAACGTTCACGTACAATAATCGCCATAGAATTGTATTATAATTTCAAACCGCCGGCCGTACGTATAATGTAATACGTCCGTGTACGAATCGAGTTTGGGGTTTTTTTTTGAAAAACATAACCTCGTAGTTGCCAATTATTGTTACATTGTCGTAAATAATATCGATACTCCGTACGTCGTGTAACTACGGAATATTTATAAACATACATTATATGACGTACCGTAGTGGCTTTTAACGTACGACAGCCGCGGCCAGCGTATAAATTACAATTATACACGATAATAATACGTATATTCGCGTGATAATAATGACGATAATCGTGGTGTTCTACACACGATACGATAATACATAACGCGCCGTTTCGGGAAGCTCCTATTACACGTACGCGGCTCGCTGTTCTTCGACACCGAAAACGCGCGCGTCGTAACACACGAATCAGCCCGTCTTCGCGTGTTACGTTTGCAGGTTAGGTCGCGGACACCGCATTGTGGGACCGACGGGGGGGGGGGCTCGCCGCCACGTGGTACACTCGACCAGGGGCGTCATTTGGGGGGTGGCAGGGTGGGCATCGGGCTCGTTATTGTTATATTAATCATTATGAACAAAGTGAACTTTTTTCTTTATAAGTCCGCCTTGATTACGGTATCGTAGACGAATGGAATAAATAAAGTAAATGAGTTCTACACCGATAACATTGTGGAACAAGTTACTGCTGTTTTGGGACAGTGATGGAGAGTAGGACTAAAGAAGACTGCTCAAACTTTATTATCGGTTTTTTGTGAACCGGTCATACACCTTATACCGATTAGACGGACCATGGTAGTAGTTCACGCGGTCGACGGTGACTGCGCTGCACGTGATTTTCCACAATTTTGGACTCGTGCAAAGGATAAACCGAGTCGTGCAGTATTTCGATACAAATGTACGTTACGCGGGCCGGTCAAAACCTCCCCTCTCGAGAACCGGAATGACGCCGCTGCGCGCTCGACTGCGAAATCGGTTCGTTGCGGAGGACATCGCGTTACTACCCCGGGGACGACGCGATAAACGACCGGTTAGGTTAGGTGAGGTTCGGCACGCGCGATAGCGCCCGTCCGGACACGGGTTTTCGGCGACCCGTGCGGGTTCGCGCAAAGTCTCGGGTCGGGCGCGTTGCTGGTGATCGACTTCGGATCAACGTACGCGTAAGGTTTTGCACGGACGGGAGATCGCAAGTGCCGCCGGGCCGCCGAACACCGACGGAACACGGACTATATTTTTTTTTTTAAAAAATTTTTCCGTGCGCCGTAACTTGTGACGTACGTTCGGGAATCGAGCGTGTATAAATTTCCGCGCGGAATTTCATTGTTTGCAAATTTAACTAACACCGCGACTGTTATGCGTACGCCGCCGCCGCCGCCGTCGCAATAGCACGTCAGCTTGTGGTCTACCCGGACAATGGACCGTCCGTGTGTTTTCTTTTTCTTCGGATTAACATAGACGTCCGTAATAACGCGCGTTCGGTGTAAAAATAATTTTTGCGGATTTTTTTTTGTTTTCGTTTTATCGTCCGCACAAAACAACAACAACAAAAAAAAAATGGTTTTTTTTTTAAATCGTTGAAATTTACACGAAACACGCCGGGCGACGTGTTTTCCACCGGGTCGGGTACGTCGCGATTTATCGCAGTGTTTTTGAAATAATGAAATTTACACGTTCGACTTCACTTGTTTCCTATTTATTTTTTTCTTTTTCTCTCATCGGGTACAATATAATTTTCGCACGCGTCTCGTCTGCAGTGAGTTTATACGATTTTTTTTTACGAAATTTCCTTTCGAACAACACCACTCGCAAATAACATCCAGTATCTGTTCGATCAACGTTAATGTGTGTATATATATTGTCGTCCGGAAATCAGTTGATCGGCTTACAGTGTTAACGGTACTCAATACGTACGCGAAATTTATTTCCGTAAAAGTGTTTTTTGTTTTTTTTTTTTAATCTTACGTTATCACATACCACGAACGTCGATTTCGTCGCTTTTATCACTACGGTTTAATAGTTTCGTGCTCTGGTTAACGCGGTTAGCGGTCCACCACGTGGAAAATTCAATTACCACGCGTTTGCAAACAAAACCGTCGTATGACATCGGGATTTCGTCATTGAAAATCTACGTTTTGACACCAAGTTTTTATTTGAAAGTTTCGAAGAACGAATTTTCGGATAACGGCACAACAGTAAGATTGATTTTTTTCCTCGATCAGTTTTGATGTTTTCGAACGGAAACGCATGAATTTATTTATGTTTCGTAATGATTCCATACAATTTTCTCATATATATTACACGCGTACGAAAAACGATTGTTTTGGTTAAAATTTCGGTACGAAAAAGAAATGTTTTGTTGTCGACGATTAGGCGGCCTGAGGAAAACCGCGAAACAATGAAAAATCGTCCGGACGAACTCGTGCACGAAGTGTGTTTTCGTTTGGACGTCGTGCCCGTCCGTATAACAAATTTCAATGTCGAACCGCGGCAGTGTATTAAGCATAAGTCCGCCGGGCTAGCACCGGCGCGTCATACCCGAGTACGACCGTCGGGATAGGACAAACATTAGTTTTCGATCGGATCGCGTGCAGCCGCGAGACGTTAACGCGGAAAACGAATTCCCAGAGTCCCTATCCGTTCCGTGTGCGATTCGCGCGCCCGAGACGGTTAACGCCGACTGGAGGCCGAACGTCCGAATCGCCACGTTCGGGTCGACGTCGACGAAAACCAGTTTCGGACGTTCGCGTATTGTGTCGCGTATACCGTGATTTTGACCTACACGGTCGTGTTGAAGTCGTAGCCGTCGAACTCCGCGACGGCCTTAAAAAACGATACGCCGCGTCGTTCGCACTGAAAAGCGTCACGGACGGAAACGTGGTCGACGATCGTCGAACAGAACGTTGTCGCGCGCACTAGCTACTCGCGCACGCCATGGTCACACGTGCGTTTCCTTTTTGGGCGTCACGAAACGATACTTTTTTTTCCGCGCGTGTGCATAGAGTTCCATACGTGTATAAGAAACGACAACGTTATGGATTGTGTTCGTGTTTCGACGCGTATTCTGCACCGCAACGTATCGTGTTAGTAGTATTTATAATTGTAACAGTCCGAATGGATTTCGCTGCTTTGCTGCGTGCAGAGAGGTGAAACTATTGTCCCACGTGTTCAAAACGAAATTATTGTTAAAGTTTTTACCGGCGGCGTTGCACGGCGAAAGCGCATTTCGGACGTATCTCGTTGTGGCTGAAATATTTTTTTTTTAGAAAAAAAATCAATAATTTTAATATTGAATTTTGTTTTTTTTTGGACATTTTGGGAGTTTCGTCACTCACAGTACAAAATCTACTTTGATGTTACGTCGACGTTCCCGATCCGAATGAAATTGTCTTCTCTAGTGTCTTCAAAATGTCTAGGACTTGGTCACGAATCATAATCAATTGACTTACAGATATAATAATGCACTCGACAGAATGACCAGATAATAATCGTCATTGTGGATTAGTTTTAAATTCGTCGACAATTCAAATAGAAAAAAAAAATTACAGTGACAACCGCTTCCCCCACTTCGCCGTGCCGTACGCTTACAATTATCGTCTTGGAAAAAGTCGACGAAACGTGCGGACAATAAAATCGTGACGGAGCGTCATAGTGTTACATTCGCATGGACATATCACGGTTGTGATTTTTCTGAAATCGATTGCAAATCGCCACGTCGAGATGAAAACAACTATATATATATATACGGTTTCGAGTGTGAGGGGAGAGGCGGCGAGAACGTCAAAAGTTCGTTGCCGGGCGGATTTCTGTCCGAGCAAGACAAATGGAAACGATACCCTTTTCGTCGCCGGCCGCCACCCGCGTCAAGCGTGAAAACGATTTTTAAGCCGTTTTGCTTTCTGATCCACCTTCTTTTTCCCGTCCGTTTCCCGCGGGCGGCGCACAACAAAAGCTGTTTCAGGTCACTAAACATCGAGCGCGACGAAGGCCGGCGCGGAAACGCGTCTCGTTCGGTCGCTGGACGTGCCGTCGTCGTATCGTTTTTTTGGCATTTGTCAGGAACGTCTCGAAATCGTGACACAAAGTCAATCTGCCGAGTTTTATTATATTTTTTTTTCCCGTTTCACGACGATCCGAACATTAATTATTGTCAAAAGAGGAGAAGAAACGATTTTATCAGAATACCGGTTTGCTAGACTAGTAGTTTTTTTCTTCTAATTTTTCGTTCATTTATTCCTGTCGCGTAAATATATTATACGATATGCACTCGTATATAGTTTTAGTTTGCTTCTACAGACACAATAACGTTACGATTGAAATTGTTTTTCCCGCGAACGACACGATATCGTTGTTGTTATTTAAAACAATGTTACCTGTTTGATAGCGATGCGAACCGCTTACTGTCGCCGTCGAAAAGGCTTTTTTAGACGTGTCGTCTCTCATAATCGGTTGGTATTCGCTCGCGGCCCGTAGCACGGAAGCAATTGGTTTCACGGAAACGACTAATATCCGTTTTTCGTCGTGAAAACGATAAAAAAGTCAAACGGAATAAAAATTTCGGATCTAGCGCGACATCGGTCGGGACGCGTTCGGTACCTGGGGTTTCGTTACCGCGGTCGAGGTGTCGAGCCCACGGGCGCGCAACCGAACGTGATACGAGTCCTCGGCGGACCGTGTCTAAGAAAAGGCGTGCCGGACCAGACCGGGTCTTCGGCGGTAAACTCGTATTTCCCGTCGTGTGCACGCCGCTGACGGTTTCGAGACGGATCGATAACGTTTTCGGACGCACGAGTAGGGGGCGTGGGGGGGCATGGATGGTTTTGGGCGAGAAAGTATCCAGAAATTTTTTTCGGGGGGGGTCCAAAACATGTATATTAGAATTCTTTTGAATTTAAGTTCCGGTAGTTAAATTATTAATATAGTTATATATATATATAAGTAATGTATATTAATATGTTATGATATAGAATAACGTACGTTTGGAAGTTTAGAAAAAACGAATCGACGTGTTTTGTTAATTGTGACCGTCTTGCGGACGACGGTACGTCATAACAATACTTGTGACCTACGCAATTAATTCAATAATGCTCTTGTTGTTAATCGTCACTGGCCGCCGACCGACATCGACAGCGGTCGTTGTCCATCAATAACAAACAATCTATTGTTAGACGCTACAATAAAAATTTAAAATATCAGATTTGTTCCAGCATTAGTGTTGTGAACAAGTGAATCGATTGACAGCAACATATCTGCGAACGCGCATTCGTCTAAAATAACAAGTAAGCAACGTTACATTTTAGTGATCTGATATATTTATATTAAAAACAGTTATTTTAAACGTTAGTAAAATATTGAAAAAATTTCGGGGGGGGTCCGGACCCCTTAGACCCCCCGCCTCAGATACGGCCTTGGTCGTGCAGCGCGGGTGTCGATCCGACGGATTCGTTTTCGAAAAAATCTTCGATTCGTTTTCGAATCGCGTCGATGGATTTCATTTACTACACCGTCAATAATCGCGACGGGCGCCACGCGGAAACCGTTTACGTTTATTGTTTTAACCGTTAATTTATATTGTTTGATTGTCGACAATCAGTTAAAAAAAAAACCCCGACCACAGAAAGCCAACGGCAAATACGAACGATGACGTACCGTTTTTACGCGAATAGAAAATCGTCAAAAATATACGATTTCCAATCGTAAATAAATGTTTTTTTTTTTTTTGCGACATATAAATTACGGAATTTTTTTTTTTTTTTCCAACACTTCCCCTTTTTATAGCGTTACGCATAAAACGCAGATTTACGGTTTTGAAAATATGTACTCTACGCGTTTATCCATATTTGAACAACGAAACGATTTATGATTTTTAAACATCATCCGCTCGCCCGACGTGCTTCTATTGTTATTATTATTCGTAGTAACTCGGTGTGACGACCAGGCATTTAAAAACAGCACACCACTTGGTTATATCATAGACCGTCGTCGTCTCGCGGCGTGTTTGATAGTATGACGAACCCGCGGCCTTATACACGAGAGCTCGCGCCGTTTCGAGAACTTCACGAGATCCCGAATGATACGCACAGACACCATATAGCGTACTCGCTTTGGTAACGAGATTTCTTCCTCCGTACAGGTGTCGGCGCGCGCCGAAAACAAAACCGTTTTCGTTACGGATACTACACTCGGAGCACAATGCGCGCGTAAATCAATTGGACCGGGATCACGTGATATAGCGGGCGGGTTCGTTTAAACGATCCATATTCGGAAACCAATCAAGCGAGAATAAGATGTATCGGCGATTTTATTTTTTGTTCCTATTTTTTACATTTTTTTTTTATTCATTTGAATGCGGAGAACCGCATTCACGCGAAACGATCGGTTAGGTTAGAAAGGGAGAAAAGACAAGAGACCGCTTAACCGCGGCTGACGACGGACGAAGTGGTAACGATTATTTTCGTCGTCGTTCGTACGCGTACAATGTATGTATGCGTGTTTTTTTACGTGTCTCCGCGAACCTGCTCGTTAAAAAACAAAACGAAATCGTAAAGAACAAACGGGGTCCCGGCGACAAGTCGAACCATGTTCGAATTACACCGCGGTTATAACGTTCACTCACGTTCTGCGCGACGACACGACTTGACCGACGTTCGTCAAGGGTTTTCTCGAAAGGAAATCTCGAGTTCTCGTGCACATATCAACGTGACCTACACCGATAGTTTTATTGTTATTATTTTTTTTCGTTTTTTCGTTCGTCGGCGCACGGCGGTTAGGATGACGCGTGTCGAGCGAACCGATCACGTGATTACGCGTTGTAGATATCTAACCTAACCGGACGTTTTCGACATTTTCGACAATTCAATTGAGTCGAGACATTATCGTCGTTTCGGTCGTATTACGTGGACGTGTTTACGGGACGATTTCAACGGCACGGACGTGCTTCGCGTGCGACTGACGAGCGAGACGGTGCAAATCGTATTGCGTACCATTTGGACGTCCGGCGGCGCGTTGCGTTCCGTGTGCACGCCGTCGTTATCACACGATCGCACACGTTAACAACAGGTCGCCGCGACCGACGCCAGTTCGTTTCGGCAAACACGGGAACGTTTCAATAGACCACGCGATTCGAACGCGCGCCGTGCCTCGAGAACGATGCGTAGGGAAAAAAACAATATCCGTTTCGCGAAATGTCCCGTGGTCGTCGACAGGTCACGTTCAAAAAAAACCGTCGGCCGCGAACAGCCGGTTAAAACATCCGAACGTTAACAAATGGCGGCACAAATCGTACACTCGTCTAGTCGGCTTGCGCGACCACAACGGACCCGACAGAACGATGTACACGCCGAAACGTGAAGCCCGAAGATCGCTTTGTACGATACACGGTCGGCAAAAACCGTCCGATCTTCTGGATTGCGGTTGTCGGACCGTAAAATTCAACGACGCGTTCGAAAACGTTTGGTTAGGTGACGTGGTGGTGGTGGTGGTGGTGGTTGTGGTGTCTGCGCGCGCGGGCTTAGAGGGTCGTGTGGCGGCGCGCGTACGTACGGATCCGTTTCCGGCGTGATACTCGCGTAACGAAATCTGGAGGGTCGTCGATTCACCAGCCGTGAGTTAGACGCAAAGTCTGTTTTCAGGTGGTCTGAGTCTTCCAGTTCAAAACATCAAGACGACACTTTTGTTTTGGATTTTCCGACGTTACGTATATAATATGTATTTTATATAAAAAAAAATACCTGAAAACGTATAGAAATTCAAAACTGATGATCGATATTTGACATAACCGGGGGGGGGGGGGGGGAATCGAATTTTTCAAAACGTTTTCCGGTGTAGAAACGATATTGACGAACGTCATGTGGCCGGCGATCGACAAATGTACGAGGGTCGCCAACCTCGTGCCGAGACTCGCAGGCCGGAGCAGATTCGTTTTTAATTATCGGACGTCGGAGAGATGGACAAGGAAACACGTAGAAATAGAAAGTTGTTATTTATTTACTCGTACGTCGAAACATGCGTATGTGTACGTATTTACCGGCGGTCGATGGTGTTGCGTCAATGCGTGTCCGCCTCTTGCCCATCGACAGATTCGCCGCGGGGATGGAAAATGCTTCCTGCTCCGTGTTGTTCGTGGATACACGTTTTTTTCTCTTTTTTTTTTTCAAGAAACAGATATCGATAAAGTGACAACGAACACATAGAAAAAATTATAAATAAGCGTTACGACAACGACCGCGGTCGAAACTACGTTTTAAACGATAAAAACGAATGATAACATACATCGTAATAATTGGGTCGATAAAGTAATTTACACACACGCTTATAATTTTAATTATTGAAATTAAATACATTTTTTTTTTTATATAAAAAAATATTGCGTTTCTTTGTAATTGCGGCATTTTGTTTAAACGTTAAATCGTATTTTGTAAGACTATTTTTCTTTTCTTTTTCTTTCTTTTTAGTGCATTAAAGTCCGCGTGATAAGTCGTTGTCGCGCGCCCAGATAAGAAATGAAACGAATTTCTTTTTTTATACGTTCCGTGTCTACGTACCTGCAGAATCGTATCGAGGAAGACTTACGACGACCGTTCGGCTAGCGATTGGTCGTGGCGGTTAAAACCCTATTTGGCTTCACTACAATTTAATATTGTTATCAAAGCCCTGCAGGAGTGGCGGTGTTTTTTTTCGCCAAGTACAATTATAAATTAATGTGCGCGTGTGTGTGTTGGTTTCGACAGACGAGAAATATCGTAAATATAATATATATATTGGTTTTTTTTGTCGGTACGTTTTTTTTTTTACGCTTCCCGTTCGTTCATAACGTATGGAGAAAAGTACACTTGAAACGTCCGACAGTTTTCAATTTAAAATATTAACGCGCCGAGCTTCCGAAGACATGAATAATATCGAGAAGATTAACGCGCCGTACTGGATGCGTTCGCTCCCGCGAGACGCGTTTTCAAATAACGATTTCGGTTCCGATCAGAAGTTGCTACCGTTCGTACGTCGCGTTTCGTTTCAATTCCCGATGATCGATCGCGCGAACAGCAATTGCCGAGCGACCCGTGGCCGTCCTGAAAACGGACATTTGCCGCCTCTTTATCTCGCCAAGATCCTATCGACGTAACCTATTTGTCCGCTCGGATTTCTCGAGGTGGATTCCTTATTTGTTCGTGTGCGAATAAGGTTTTGAAAACACGCGCGTCGTCTAACCGTGGATTTCTCCGATTTGTGTGGCGGTTGGGCGGCAAAATATTACTAACCACGCTTCGAAATCATTAAAACGTAAAAGTCTAATGGCGACAGATATCAATTCAACATTTTAAACGATCGCATCAGCCGTCGTCTGCGTTAGTGTGTGAACGCGTCGATAAAACAGTCGTCGATAACGTCCTAACGCGATCATAACCATTATTTATAATATTGTTTTGGTAACCAAAAATTTATAACCGAACGTCCACAACTATTATGATGAAAAACGAATATGAGCAAAAGAATAAATAGCTTCCTTGGCGGGCGGGGAGGAAACGTCCCACACAAAGTATTTTCCAAACATTTCAATTCAAAAATTAACCCAAATGAGTTTCCCTACGAGTCAATCGGTTACACCGGTTTCGCACGCGTACCAAAACAAATTTACCGTTGCACTCGGTCGCGACGCTGATGCACACGTTGTACGGGACAGGTTATGGTAGGTTATTCGAAGTCGGTGTCGTAGTCAAGTATTAACTGGATCGCCTCATTCACAGACGGGCTTCGTTTCGAGGACCGTTCGACGGAACAACAACGATCGCGGTGATTTCAACAGACTTACGGCAATGACGACCGTCGACGCGAATCGATAAACGTGCGTTTTCATTTACTATGCAATATACATGTATGTAGATACGTGAAAAATTAATTAAAATAAAATCGCAGTTAGACGAGGTGATATTTTTCGATTCCGATCGGGGTTTTTCATTGAGCGCGAGCGTTGATTTCTACCGTCGTGTCACGCCGACTGTTTCTATTAAAAAACAAAACGATTTCGTACGAAAATATTGACGGGATGATCGGGAACCGTTTTTAATACAACGGAATCTTTTGATCTAAAATAAAATAGACAAAATAAATATGTACAAGATATTGGACAGTGGTGGGGATTTGAAACTACCTACGCCGAAACATTTCTTTTTTTTCTTTTTAAAACAAACGCTGTAGACATACAAAAACTAAATTTCCGGACGACGAATGTTAATTACAACTAAATTTACTTTGTTCGAACGATTAAATGATAGAACGTTTTTTAAATTTCATTTTTTCGACAAAACACAGATATTTAGCAATTGATATGTATACAAACGCTGACCATAGGTAATTATTATATACGATTTTTGAAACACTACAATGCATACTACATAATAGTAGACAGACATTTTAATTCGGATCACGGTCATATATTTAAATCGTCGTCGGTCTTGCACCAGTCAGGTTACTTTATACCTAAGCCAGATATTTTTATATAGATTCCGTAATTGAAAAATAAGCGACTTAGTGGATAGGAGTGATAACGTCTGAACGTTATTATTTATCTTAATCATTTATTAATTTTACGATTATTCACTTTCAGATGGTCGTGCGAATCGTATTTGTTTTCGTCGCGATAATTATAAACTCCTATTGATAGTAATTTTGAAAATAATATATATATATACATTCGAAAACACGTTAAACATTTTCCAAATAAGTAACAAACGACTTGAGACGACGACGAAATAGTGTACTCAAACCAGTGTTTCCATTGATCGATTAAATTAGATATTTACGTTATCAACAGCCGTGCCGAACACGTAACTCGTCTCGGGATAGTTGTAGTTATGTTTAAACTCGAGATCGACTAAAATCACACACAAAAGAAAACGAGAAAAATTAATGAAATTAACGATTAAACCCGTTGGCGTAGTAATATAATACAAATCGTACACGTGCAGGACCGGTAGCGGTTTCCTATAGGTAACCTAACCTAACGCGGTGCCGGGCGCGCACACACACTTATTACTGTAATATATGGCGTCATTAAAAAATTACACACAACGCGAAGTCGTCTGCGAAGTCGATAAAATCTACTACAGTACATGTACATATAGATTTAACGTTAAAAGTCGTACAGAGTGTAAACAATACGGTCTACGGCACGAATAAATGCATACAGACCGAGTACGCGATAATTACGATTATCGTATTTCGAGTCACGTTTTACATTTTTATTCGGACGTTAAATCAAACGTCGGGCCGTTATACACGTTTAGGTGTGTGGGTTCGTCCGGATGGACGAGTGCCGTCGTTGTGCCTTCCGGCGAGACGGTGTCATCCGCGCGTTTTCGTCGTGTCCGCGCAGTAGGGAATGCGGCCTGTAAACACGCGCCGCCCGATGATATCGGGGGACTCGACCGAACCGCCGAGTAGGTTTTGGTGTTTTTTTGTCGTTATTTCGAATTCGACGGCGATATATTTTTGTATTCGGAAAAACGGATCCGTGCGACCCTAGTAGTGATCAATGGACACGACGAGATATTATGCGCGCGTGTTAAAGCTTTTTGTGTTACGAAAATGTCGTCCACGTTCACGCACGGTTTGTCGATCGTTTCGTCCGGTTTTTTCCACGATTTTCCGGTCGTTTTTTCAATTACGTTTCAGGAAACCACCGGGAAAACCGAAAGACGTGTCAATTAGCTCGCCGGCTAGATACGATTTGCCACCAGAACGTGACGCACGTCAAGATCTTTTCTGCGCGAAAAAGCGTTCGCGAACAAAAAAAAAAATAACCACATTCCGAATTCGACTTCGTTCAAGATAAAAACAAGAAAATCGACGGAACACTATGTTTTCAAACGGAATAATGTATACTATATAATTCTGGCCCTCCTCTAGAATTTCTTAAACTTTGTGGTCCCCCCCATTAAAAAAGTTTGCCCGCCACTGTTCTGCACGATCAGACGCGGCACTCGTACTACGTACGCAACAGCGCGACGACGACGACGCGATCGGCGGTTTCCACGAGCACGATCGACGGATCTAGTAGATCTATGTATATATATATTTGTAGATAGGGACACGTGAGTAGACCGTTTCAGACGACGTGACTATTCGGACGGGCGCAAGAGTGTACGAATGATTCACAAGCACATCAGTCGCGTTAGCCTAAAACGTTTGCCCCGGTCGCGGTCGAAAACAAAGTACGGTTATCGTTTCGTCGTCGTGTCGCGTCGTTTTACATCCGCGCTTCGATTCCGGACGCGGAGCATTTGCTTTTGTGACCGCGGGGTGTCAATGTGACGTTATCGTACACGTGCACAGGCATTGCGTCGACGGGAAAACACGAAGTCAAAGACTGTGTTTTTACGGCAAAAGTCTCGTGAACGATAACATTACTGTGTGTGCGAGTCGATGTCATTTTTAATAATCGAGTTAACGGACTAATATGAACTTGACTGTATAAACTGATATTGGTTTTGTTTTTTTTTTTCATCGTCTGTATTTGAAATTAAAAACGTTTGAGACGGGCGCTCGATACAATAGTTTTAACGTGAAACCGTACGGTTTTTTTGCGAGAAATCGCTCGAACGCAACGAACATCAAGCGGACAACCGATAATTTGCAATGGTGTTAAATATCGTCATCGGGGAAACGAGTTCGACGTTTTTCATTCGCCTTAATAAGGTTTCTTCCACAAATCTATAAGTATTCGCGTTTGTAAATATACTGGACGAATCTTGAGTGCGTCGACTCTATGTCCAGTCTCGATCATGCGGAATATTAATACGAACATTTTGCACGTGACACGGTGTATGCGACACTTACCCTGAAAATCACTCACTCGGACATATCGATAGTAAATATTCGTTTCGAAAGGACGGGTAGGGAAATGGTTTTTTTCTTTTTAAACCAAATATTGCACGTCCGTAAATTCGAAAAAAAAAAAAAGCACTTTTAACGGCATTTGTCTAGCCGCGTGCGAACGTGTTTTCGTTTTAAACGGCCAACCCGGACAACCAGCAAATATATTTTCAAGTTCGTTCAAACGTACGACTCGTGAAAAGACGTACCGCGGGTATCCGTTCGGCAAGCCGTGTTAGCGCGCACATATTTTTGATGCATTTCTTCGACCGGAAAATTCGCCGGCCGTAACGTAAGTCTGTCGCGGACGTCGATCGGAGTGCACGACGATTCAATCACGGTGTCCGACACACATCGGACGCGTTTCGAACTCGCCGGTCCGTCAATATTCAATTTCGTATTTAAAAAAACGTCCGGTGGGAATTTCAACACTCCGGGCGTTTGTTCGACTATCAAAACGTTTGATCGAGTCGGCTTCGCGGTTTTGGATTTTTTCGACGGCCGACCGTGCGGTATATTTCGCGGTTTCTCGTGACGCCACCGACGTTGTTGTAACGGTCCGAATACAAGGTTAAGGTCAGGGCAAGGTTAGGAAAAAACGTGCGAAAAATCGCCGGACAACAACCCTCTGTTGCGATCGCGCGGTAGTACGTGCTATACCGTGCCGTCACGATTATTATGTTGTCGCGTTCGGCGGACGGCATAGAGCAAAACTATATTTCGCCGGTCGTATGTTTTCTTTCTGGAAAATTAATTATTATTTATCGCCGTTATTATTCGAGTCACGGAAATCGTTTGGACGATAAATAACTTTTATGGTTTTCGAGGGCGCCAGTAAGTTTGTTTTGTGGAGAACGCAATAACCGCGTGAATAATATTTTCCGTTTAGACGTACAAATATACTACGCGATGTTATAAATATCGCGGACGGTGTTCACGTTTGGTAATAAGAAGTTATAATTTTAAACTTGACGCGCGAAAAAAAAAAAATAGCATTTCCGACACATTTGTTTTTATCTCGTGAGACCGTGACTAATGCCCGCAAACGGATATCCGACTGATAAACTCCATAAACTTCTTTTTCTTGATTAATTAAATCATTTGAATTCTTACGTGCAAAATTTATGGCAGAAACATACAAAGTGTTATTATACAACGTTTTCCTCAAAACCAATTGTTCCGCATTTTAACTTTGGTATTTAAATACATTTATTCTCAAGTATTCAAGAAAATATTTCAAATAAAATAAAGTTGGCATTAAAAACAACAACTATTGAATACTTATATTTTCTCTACTCTTTTTAGAATTCATGTTACCACTTATACAAATTGACTGTCAAAGTGAAAACTGATAAAAAAACTAATATTTTTATATAAATTTAAATTTTGCTAATTATCGTTTTTCCACATTATATTAAGTTATCTAAATATTCTATCCTTGAGAGCTTAACGTGTTATTTACTTCATAAATCACCAACAACTCGGAGCATAGTGAATATTGTCTATTGGTTATTTTGATCATTTGAAATATGTTAATTGTTCTAGAAAACTTATACTAAAGAAGTATTTGAGTAGTATTTTAAACGCTATTAAAATTATTATTATTTTTTGTTTACAATATAATAAAAACTATTGTTATTTCTATTGTAATTACAATGGCGGTGATACATTTTTCGAGTAAAAATAAATATTCCGGAACGCTTATTTCGCCGCGTCTCTTATGGGAAACACCACGTGTACGTATACTCGTACGGCCGTCATAGGTAACGATCAATACATAAAATCGCTCCTAAATGAAGTCGCGTATCTCTTTCGAATCGACTGCATGTATATTTTGTATAAATAAATATATGTATGTTTATAAACTATGTGTATAGAATGTACACGAATTCACCTCAACGACGGAACGCGTGTATACCTATACACACACGTGCGTGTTAGGTTTTTTGTACAAAAAAAGCTGTATACCAAGTTCAAACGCTCAAAGAAAATAACAAATCTTAAATATATTTCGATATGTCGACGTACACGACGTATTCAAGTACACTCGTGTATGTGTGTGTGTGCGTTTCCAAGTACGATTTTATCCTTTTTACAATTGGTTTGGTGCCCCAGAGGGATGTGGGTTTCAAGAGAATAACCTCATGTACGGCACATATAATATATGTACATACACGTTTCAAAACAAAACACAATAGACTGGTAATAACAATAATAATAATAATAATAAGAACAAAACAAACACCAAAGCAAAAGCCACGAGTATCCCTTTCGGAAAAATACAATTTTCGTCCCGACGAAGACGTTGGTAATATTTTTTTCGCGATTGAACCGAAGAAAGAATTTGATCGTCCAACCTGTATTCTGGAGATTCGATTTCCAGTATACCGATTCGTCTGCTACGGTTACCTAAAATCTAAAAGTTGATTTCACATATTCTCGAAACCATTTGAATGGTAAAATATGGTTAACTGATCTCCACCATTCCTCAAAGCCTATCCTGTAGACTTGATGTGCCACGTGTTTTTATTTTATAGCGATTGTTTTTTAAGCGCCACGGGCCTCATTTAGTTCGAGCGTTAGCTTGAGTAATTGAATGGATAAAACGTTTCGATGGTTAACATTTTAGTGAATAAACCCTTCTCTATTTAATGACTTGTACGCTCGCAATTTGTTTGGATGCACAGACGTGCGCACGGAGGAGGCCGCAGATTTTCCGTCGCTGTAATTTTTTGGTATTTAATTTATCGATCGATTTAGAACGCCCGCGATTAAAATAATTAGTCAATCACACGGTCAATGACATTATATTATGTTTGTGAGGCAATAGACAACGGAGTTTGCAGTTGATTATGACGAAACGTAAAAGATAATACAAGAATAACCTCTTTTTTTAAAAATCGATCGAAATGTTGCCGCTCGGGGCTATACGGTTCTGGTTGATCTTAGGGTCCCTCTATACGTCGCTGGTCCCGGGACGCGGCGATCCAATTTGATTTCGGCATAATGTTTATCGAACGTATTCGTGTTTAAAGCGCATGCCGCGTTTTAACGCAATTCGCGGTTATTATGTTTTACGTTTTCCGTTCGCTTCCATATTCCCGCAAGTGAATTCGACGAGTTCAAAGGTTCAATTCCGATATTGGAATTGGAAGTTTTTCATTTCACGAAAACCCGTAGGAAAAAAAATTATTTTCCGACATGCGACGGTAATCACAAAATGTAAAATATTGTACGTTCGACTTCGCCGAAATCGAAATGGATTTTGTTTATTTCTACCGAGAAAACAGATGTTTGCCCAAATCATTTGTTTCCGTCTTTAAAACACTGTTCATATTGTAGTTATCGACATTTTTTAGACTCCTGAAATAATTATCCAATATCGATTATAATCTGGGGCCGTTTTAACAATTATAAAACGTGTATTGATAACGGTACGCAACGGACTGTTTAACCGTAATTTATTAATCGAAATCAATTAGCATAATATTTAAATAATCAAATAACGAAAAACAATATTACGTGTTGTTTCTCGGGTTTTCGTTTTCGTTTTGTTTTTTCAATAAAATCGTTAAACCGCAATATGTGTATATAGTTATACGATGTTATGTATCGAAAGTTTTTCGCAACCTTATGTACGATAAATACGTACAAAGTGTATAGGATGATTCTTTTTATCATGGACGTCCGACGATTTTATTTATATAAATTGTATTTCGGTGTTTTTTATTCATTATAAAAACGTTTGAGGATTATTTATACATACATATTATTATATAAAATATTTTCAATATTATAACTCTTTGTAACTTAATCGAATGTAAGCTTTAGATATTTTTTTTATCTTAGAGAATTAGAATAAATAATCGAAAATGGATTTTCAAATTTTAATTTCAACAGTCCAATTTAAAACAATAACTTAAAAATGACGTTTTTCTTTTTTGCGTATTTCTATGAAAACGGTACTATCCATATCTTTATTACAATAATACATTTATGTTTGATAGATATTGAATAATGATTATAATTACCGTAATCGGAAGGGACACAAAACTATCTGGTAAAACGTGTCGGAGAAAGGTAAATTTTCTATACCTATTACGCAGTACCTATCCGGTTTATTTTAAACGCTTTTTTATCAAGAAATATGCATCGGGTTTTGAAAATCAACATGTGTACGTTCCCTTAAAAATATATTCCTTAAGGATTTGTAATCAAAATCATTGGTGATTACGATGAAAAGTTGTAATTGTCAAAGTAAATAATGTGGTGAAAATATTAAAACTATGGAAAAAATTATAGAATGAAATTCGCAAGAAATTATAACAAAAACCATTTTATATTTCCTGAGATACAGCCTGATAAAGAATCACCCTGTATACATATTCAATTTTTTTTTTCATATACAAAATATATACTTTTTTACGTATAATATATATCGTCGAAAATTACGACCAAGCAAAAATGTATATAATACACACGTATATATATATGTATGTATAAAAACGCTGAGGTAAATGTATTATGGCGAACGCGAGAGCGTATATCTCTGCCCAAGTCCGTTGGCATTTATACATATATATATATATATACGGTCGGCTTTAAGTTGGAAATCCTCTGGATATAGTGTTTGTGCCAAACGAAACGAGAAAAGTATAGAGCCTTCGGTTATTTTCCAATTTATCGGCCGATATCGCTTGATAAAACATCGGTACACGAGGAGTCTCGGGACTGATAACGCGCAATATTTTATACGCGAACAATAAAATGAAATTAAAATAAAGAAAACGAAAAAAAAAACGCCGAGAATCCGGAAAAAAAAAACCGGTATTTTTGCTGTACGAATCGTCGTCGTCGGCGTTGTATATCGTGGAAAATGTTAATTTTCCCGAAACATTTACAATGCATATTTGCCTTAGAATTGTCTGGAAAACTATAAAAACCCCCCCCCCCGATTGCGATTCGTACGTTATGTATTGTTTGTATTGGTTGATTGGTTAACTTTTTCTTTTTATTTCCATATGAAACGCGTTGAACTTACACTGTGCGATTAAAAATAACCGCACAAGCAAACGCCGAAGTTTTGAGTTTAGTCGCGTTCCTACGTGTCACGTGCACGAATTCAGTCTAACTAAAAGTGTCGTTACCGGCACTCGTACGGGCGTCGTTGAGAATTCACGCGCGAATATGACATTTTCGGACCCGGCACCGTCGCGTTTGACTCGAGGGCATCGCGTCATGGTTCGGTGTTTGTCGATCGCGTCGCGGGCGGATTGCACGTGCGAAACTTTCGAAAGAAATATGAAGAACGAGAAAACGCGCCCGACAGACGCGTTGGGTACAAGTTCGAAGCACCGCGTCCGCCGCGTGACTTGAACCGCGTTGCTCGCGCTCCGAAGTTTTCGGACCGGGGACCGGAAGCGATGGGACGTTCACGCGGAAAATCCGAACTGGCTGCGCGCAAAAACTATTCGTCGCCACACTCACTCACATAACGTCGCATGCATATCGTACGTGTGTACAATGTTGCAAACGACGGAGGAAAGTTAGGAGTGTTTGAAAGAAAGATATTAAGGAAAATCTTCGGTCCAAAGAGAAATAACGATGGAGGGTATGAGGTGAGAGGCAACGGGGAATCGGATGGTCTCTATAAGGAACCTACCATTATCGGGTCCCTGAAGAGCACAAGGATAAGTCGGGCGGGACATGTGTGGAGGTCTGAGGGAGTGATTGGATCAATAGCTAAATGGAAACCCGACACTAAAAGGCCTCGAGGACGCCCCAGACAAAGATGAGTTGATAGAGTACGGGAAGATTCGGGACTTCTGAACGTAAGAAACGCGGAAGAACGTGCAAATGATAGAGAGGGATGGAAACGATATGTTGTTGCGGCGATGGGCCTTAAAGGCCTGTAAAAGCCTAGAAGAAGAAGAAGATATTGTATACGTGTTCATTTACGGTGGCCGAAAGAACACGACGGAAACGTTACGATCCCGGTCCATTTGATTTTGTTGTAACCTACATGGGCGCAAACAGAGGGAGGCTACGGGAGCTAAGCCCTCGTTTGACAGTGTTTGGGGTGGATGTAGACTTCAGCCCCCCGTCCCAAATCATAACTATGCTAACCTTACTTTGTGCATGATTGTTTTCAGGGCGCGATGTCGGCTCCCGAAGACCGGGTGTTAACGGCCGCCCGCGTTCACACACGGTTCACACGGTTCTCACGCGCGGTCATCCGATTTTGTTTGTTTCTTACGGAAAACGTGATGTCGTGCAGTACGTTTCTCGCTACTTGTATTCGAGTTTTCTCAAACGAAACGTTTGATTCGGTTTTGCTTACACGTCAGCACGCGAAAACGGTCCGGTGTTTGCACTCAATTAACCGATTGATTTACAATAACGGCATTTCAGAGCAAACAGTACAACCGTTTTCGGAACGTACACGCGATTTTCATTTTTCTACTCGTGTGGTACCGACCGACAGAAGACCGGACGCGAACGCGTCAGTTCAAGTGTTCCGAATTCACTTGCCGAGACGAGAAACCCTCGCCAACAAAACGATTTTCACGCGTCGCGATTTATCGGTTTCTCGTGTCATGACACGGTTTTCGTCGTGCCGATATAATAATAATTCGACTCTGAGTACGTCGCGCGTTTTCAGTGATAATATCGATTATTCGCCGAGAAAACGTAAAAACAAAACGGAACGACCGTCGTAAACCGTTGAATACGTTCCCGCCGATTCGTTCGACAAATAAATCCCGTACGATTTCAGTCGAGTGAACAACGTCTTTTTTCTCGTTTTTTAGTTTTCCCCCGAGAAACGTAAACAGATTTAATAACTAGTGTTTTTGTACCCGTCGACCGGATCGCGATAACGTAAATCGTAACGCGTGGAAATCCCAGTGAACAGTTATTGTTTTTGGAAAAATATCAACAAAATAAACACGTGAAAACTCGCGTCGAAACACGACGGATCGGAAAACACCGAATAAAAGAGCCGACGCGACGACGACGACAACAATAACAACAACACGTCGTCCCCGTTCGGTTCGCCGGGGATTAGCTCCGGCGGATTCAAATCTCCGATCGTTTCGTCCATGATAAATGATAAACGATAAATGATATTTAACGCGCGTTTTTAACACACTACTGCCGCTGCGACCGACTATTGTTTTAATTCCGTCGGCGGCGGGGCCGACACTCGAGCCGCGGGCCGATTCTCTTTTATGCGCTACGTGATTACTTCGAATCCGACTGGCGCGCGCCGCCCGATGCAAATGTAAATATTAATCTCGACGTAATAAATTATTCATTCGGTTTCCCGTTCCGTCCTCACCCCCCTCCCCCACCCGACCACGGTCGCGGTCACCGCCGCCGCCGCCGCCGTTACGCGAAAACAAACTGCGGTTTAAATGTTTACTTTATTTGGATTTTTTTTTTGTGTTTCGCTCCACACACACGCGTAGGACCGCGTTTTTCTCTCCGTTTCGTTCGCCAGCGCGATCCGGTGTCGTCGGATTTCTCGTGCGACCGCAGTTTTAGTCAAGACGGACGGCAACAGACAAACAATTGCCGAGTCCGTTGTTACGACGTGTTCGGCGGCGGCGGCGCGGTTACCATTACGACGCGACCAGAGCACCGCTGTGAAAACGTCCCGAAACCCGATCGATACCGCGACAAAGATAACGTTTACGTTTCGACAAAAGGAAAAAACTCGTGCGTGTGTAGAAGCGAAACTTCTGTCTGGGTCGTTCGTTCGTTTATTTAGGCGAATATATATATATAGGAACCGTACGAGCGTTTATCGATAAAATACTTACTCGGTCACCACCGCTGGCGTACTTCGAAACGGTACTAATTCGGTTCGCCGATCCTTAAGTCCGACCGGCCCGTGCGCATGTAAGTAATGTGAATCAAGCAAAGAGAAGAACACGCGAAAATTGGTTAACACGGACGAGACGGGCACTTTCGTTCGTATCGATTCGGACCGGTGCGAGTACGTGCGCGTGTAAACAACTAATGACGTGGACACGGCGCGCGCGGGAACACGGTTGCGGCGAAATCGGCGGGGACGGTCCGCTCGCACGCTATTGGCTGCAAACAGGAACACTACGCGCACGCGCAACTAATAAAAAAAAAAAAGTTTCGTGACGCGCAGTAATATTTTCTTCGTTTTTTTTTTCTATAAAGAAGTTTCACTTCGAAAACATATACTTTTTTGGATATCGAAAACCATAAACCAAAGGAAACCAACAAAATCGAAGGTTATGGCGTTGCCAACGATTACAATTGTCTCGCACGATTTTCCACTTTAGAAATGCTCGAGGGTGGGGTTCGGTAAAATAACGCATTTCGACAGAAAGGCGGTCAAGTCGTCAGAAACACTCGGTCACATCCGACTGTTAAAATCTGGACTACCGCGAACTAACCAACTGCTGCGACCCGAACGAACGAAAGAAACTTCAAACAAAATAACTTCACCGGATATGATACATGTAAACATTTGGGTGAAAACGATATTTTTTCCGCTTTTCGTTGTTATGTCGAGATAACAATTTCAGTTGATACCGAAGGGGAAATGAGGCCCGCGCGATTTTATTAAAGTTGGCCGACCGTATAGGTTTGTGTTCACGCGATGAACACTCAACAAAAACCGTTCACTTGTCTCGTCTTGTCTCCGTTGAGATCACGCGTACGGAATGCCGATGTCATGAAAAAACATTCGAATAGTGTCGATAGACGACCGACGAAATAGATTTTTGGTTTTTTTTTGAGTCTAACGGACAAATTTATTACGAGTAAAAAAAAAACCCCACACACGATACATAGCGCTTCACTCGGGGAGACACGATTGTTTTGTCGTCGTTGCCCCCCCGGGCGGAATATTTCATGAGCTTTGCGCGCTTCGTTTCGGGCTGAACCAGCACGGCAAGACACGTCGTCGCCGCCTAACCAACAATTATCGGCCAGCCGACACCAGACACGTTGCTCGGAGATACGAAACGCACTCGATTCCCGTGTTGGACTTGATCGTATGAAACGAAAACTACGATCTACGCGCGCGTGAATCTCTTCGAAATCATATTTCTAAAAAGGCGCGCGCACGTCGTTGTCGTTCGAAAAATCGCGGAATTCCAACTACGCTCATACACACACACACACACACGACATCACTCTCGGGTTATCGCGCGTCGGTACTTGCGTGCGTGTTGTGTTTTGTTCTCAAATAGAAAACCGTTTGGAACTGACGCGGATTTCTCGTCGTAGGCAAATAACGTGTGTACGTTTTCCAACTCGCATTAATTACCATAAGTTAACGGCACTCTGTACGGCGAATAGAGGTTAAAATAGGCGAATTACGCAGTGCCTATTTACCGTACACATACACGTTTATACGTGTTATGTGCATTAAAAAAACGTACAAAGTAAATATGTGTGCGATCAGCACGATCAGTTTCAGTATCAGCGCGTCGAAAACGACGACCGTGTCGCATACGCGGTGGCGTGTCGTACAATCGCCGAGCACAGCAAATCTGAATTGATTGTTTTTGAATTATCGCGAGGAACCGCTTGTGTGTGTGTATGACTGACAGACTTATATCGTCCGACGCTATTGTATAGAACACATGGGTTTTCCGGTGTAAATCACAAAAAAAAGAAAAAAAATAGGAAGAAACCGAAACAACAGAGAATTGATCGCTTATGAAGGATTCGCGCTTGACGAGGAAAACTGTTTTTTTCGTTATTGTTTATAAAAGTCGATACGAATAAAAGTGATGAAGAATTATTCGTGTGTTGATAAAACTGTCACGTGAAACCGAACCGTACATTATCATAATATTGTGTCTGTCGGACGAAGTCTCGTTTTTCCGATATTTTCGCATTTCGCGCTGATCGTCGAATATAATACGAGTGCGTACCATATATTATACGGCATATATTTTTTCGCCTCTTTTTTTTTGTCACAGTACTTGACTAATCAAACAGTTTATAATAATAACTCGAATACGTCACGTGTTTGTTGTTGGTATAGCCATTATTTGTTAAATTTCATTACCGGTTACGGTTTTTAAAGTTTCGAATTTCATTTAATATTTCATTACATAAAAAAATAATTATTGCCGTCAATACCGGTTACCCATTTATATATATAAAAAAAAACTACGAATAAACGCGATGTACATGATCGTTACGATATAATTTAAGACCCGTCCAGAAATTAAACTCTTTGAAAATAATTTTGATTTTTTTTTTTTAATATACTGTATTGGAATTTGAATTATTATTATTATTATTATCAAAGTATACATCATATTCATATAGATGTTTATTTATTAATCAACAGTCAAAATAATTGAATTTAATCTGGATTTTTATTTTACATTGTGCACATACGCAATGTTTTATTTTTTTCGAATTCGTTTGAAATGAATTTTTTTTTTTTGTCTATCGTTTATTTATGCCGCGCATTAGCATATTATATAAACACACACACACACGTCACTGTAAAATTCATATAATATGATAATAATGCCGCGTGTACGTACATGCGGATACACACACACACACACACACGTACGCAAAGGTTTAACGAACAGACATAAAACAAAAATCACGAATAACCGTTAATATTAATCAAAAATGTGTTTGAGTTTTGTTACGCGTACGTTCGGAGAGTGCACTTAACAATTTTAATTTAAAATCGTTCCGTCTCTGTGCGCGTTTCATGCAAAATCACGCGAAATAAATTCGTGTAGGTTTGTGCGGACGTATCGAGCGCGTGCCTATATAATATGATTATAATTGGTGGGTGTGGGGGTCAGGATGGGGGCTGATATTCACGTGTTTCTATTGACTTGATGCAGCCGGACCGAGGATAAAAAGACGCGGACGAATCGTCAGGGTTCAACAGAAACAGACATATCGAATCGCATATCAGATCGCGTTTTAAGACATTAGAAGATTGTTTCTGGATTTATCGGACGATTTTCTGTAAGTAAAAAAAAAATCATGTTATTTGTTCATTTACCGAGTTTACACGGTTTTCATAGATTTCAGTGTATTCGGGATTTGCATTTGTCAGTACTTTGATTTATTTTTATGCCGCTCGAACGATACAAAACGCATTAGTTTCTTAAAGTGGTTTTCAACTACGAAACGTCGTGAAACGGGCGGGTGTACGTTAAAAAAAAAATGTAAAAAAAGAGCTCGTCCCGCACGTTTACGGTTTCCACGTCCGATGTCCGTGGGACCAACAGTGTGTATACCGGTATCGAGACCGCGCCCTATGAACGGCGTATTTTGTCCGCGCGACGAACCGAGCAAACATTCAGAGGACGTTACCGCGTTACCGCGACGGCCGCCGAACCCCGTGACCCTGCGACCGCGCTTCAGGTAACAGACGATTTTCCGTAATCACTATTTTTTTTTGGCCCCGCGAGAACGTGACAATACCGATGGGGTGGGGGCGGGGGGGTTTATTTACATTGTCTCGCGAATTCGCGCGCATCGATCGTTTCGATCGGGATCGGTGCCGGACGGATATCGCCGTAAAGAATTCAGAGCGAAACTGTTGACTGCTCGGTGTTGTCGGACCGTCGCGGGCGATCGGGCGTTTTCACGATTGGAAAACCGAAACCGAAAGCACAGAGACCCGATCATACGACGGCGTCAACAATTATATCGAATTAGAACGCGTACGTACCGGGAAAAAAAAAAGGAAAAAGAAGAAACGTTCGGATACATCGATCGATGCTCGTACGCTTGAGCAAGGTCTGTTATCATCACCGTAACTGAGACATCGACTGTCGATCGGACCGTCTCGGACAAGAAAATCGCACAAAGCGGTCCGATTGTTTCGGGCTTTCCGTTATTGACGACGGACAAGCGTTGTGCGAGGTTTCGGGTTTTTTTTTACACCGAAATCGTGCTGACTGCGCGCGTAGAACGGGTTTTAATGTCACGCGACGTATTATCATTATTATTATAACGGCCAACGTTCGGATGTTTTGTCGGCTTTGTACCGAAACGACTCGTAGTAAACACTCGGTCCGAGAGAGAATGTAAAAAATGACGTTTAATTGGAACTCGTTAAGCGTTCTTTTGGAAATGTTCTCAACCCGTGCGCATATTCCTTCTCTTTCCCCCCCCTCCGCCTCCTCTTTCCGTCATCCCGCGGGATAAAAAAAACCAAAAAAAAAACGCCGTTTCGCTCCCGGGCGTGTGATACGGAACGTTTCCCGAGCGAAAACTATTCGTGTGACCATAGAAATCGTACAATGGTGTTAACGTGCACGTGCACGCGGAGTCCACGGTCGTAACGGCCATTGTGTCGTGGACGCGTTGGTCGTAACGTTAAACGAATCGAATAATAACGAGACCGTTTTGTGGAATGTCGTTATTTTCCCGTACGTTGGTGCGCTACGTTCGTACGGAAAAAACGCAAAGAACAATCGTTCGGTCGCTTAGATCGACGATTCGGTACCGGACGCGACGACACGTCCCGGGGAAGAGCGTTTTCTTTTTTTTCCGAAACGCGCTTAAACAACCCCGTAGCAAACGATCGAACCGGACGCGGAAAACAGTGTACGCGCGTTAATCCTATCGAGTCGGACGGGCTCGTATATTTTCCAAAAAAAATAATAAAAATTAATAATAATGAAAAATATAATCGCGGCTTTCCCGCCGCACGTAGATCCATCGCGTTTGATTAGAACGCATTAAATATCGTTACGCTGTACGTCGGTCGGCGATCATAACGATTCGGGTTTTTACTCCGATTGAATTGAATCGTTTAATTTTAACAGCCGAGTTTTCGCTGGGGGGGGTAAAAAAATTCTTCTTCTTCTTCTTTCGGTTTGACCTTTTTTTTTTTAAAACGCGTATTATGTTTCGTGTTCGTTTAACGTTTTATGATTGTCGCCCGAAACGGTTCGTGTCGGTGATTTCGCGTAGATTCGACACACCCAACGTAGTCGGGGGGTCTTTGGAAAATGTCATACGCGAAATATAACGCGCTCCATGAAATTTCGGAAATATTTTCAAATCTCTCATTGAAAAAAAAAAATACATATATATATACACAACGCATCGATTTATAATATCCAACACGAATTCCGGAATCACAACAAAAAAAACCATTTTGATTGCGTGTTTACACACATTCAACACGTCTGACACGACAAAACAATATCATATGCGTTAATTTGCGTATTCGTTTTTCAACATTTTCGTCGTTGAAATTATCGTCCGAAGTCACGATTTTTGTGCTTTTCATCAACACACGTGTCAACGGTTAGGTCAGGTCGACGGGTCGTTGATCGTTGCGATTTCGGTGTAATATAATGTATATAAATGAAAACGGTGCTTACGACCTTACAGCTTTTTATCGTTTTTACAATGGTTCGAAACTCGAAATGCGCGTGTATGGGCGGATTCCTAAATGACGACGGTGGTAGTAATTTCTTCTTCCTCACCGCGCCCACCCGTTTACGATCCGTATTTTCATTAGTGTGGCCGCGGTGACGGTTAGCACACCAGAGGGGAATCTAAACCCACCGTCCCGTTACACAGTGATTCTAACATTTAACGCAAACGAAATACAAGCCTATCGGTTTTCGGTTTTATTTTCACGTTTCCGGTGAGTGAGACTTTTATTTTCATTTTTTTTTACGAATTGCGGCATCACGAAGTTGTATTTTGGAACTGGTTTTGATTAGAATATAGTCGATTAGGATTTTCGAATCCCGATTTTTTATTTACGTTATCAACAGTTTCACATTCGAAAATCGTCAAAACCGAATTGAACAAATAGCATTTGATATTCATTAATCGCCATGTGTTTTTAACAAACGGTTTTTATACAATTTAAAAACTGTACGCACAATCGACACGATCGTTTTGTCATTGTTATGGAATTCAAAATAGCAACAGTACAACTAAACGCCAAAGGCTCGTTCCTATTTTATTTTATTTATTGTTCGTAGTTAATATTTCGTGCGTTCGTCGAGCAATCGAATACTTTCGTCGCGACGAGTAGCGCTACACTTATGTGACCGACCGACGGCGAAAAAAACCCCGTCGTAATTAGGGCACAGGATTGTGTTTTTCTTTTTTTACGGTTCGTGCCGTCTGAACCGTTACTACGACCAGCCGTTACGACGGACTTAAGAAATCGTGTCTTTGTTGCGATTTAAATATCTCGACGAACGTAAAAAAAAAAAAAAAAAAAAACGGTGGGTCTAACGAGTGAGAGGGAGTGAGGAGGTTAGGTGTGGAAAGTAGACGGTCGCCGAGACTCTGAGGCATCCGAAACACACCACACGGCGTTCTCGCGTCCGCGGGCTTATCGTCTCGTCGTGGCCCGAAGAAAAATTTCCAAACGTTTACAAATCCGATTATTATCGTCGTCGTGATCGTACGCGCGTATATATGTATTTATGTATTGATTTAAGTATACGCGCACGGTGTCCCGTACGAGACGATTCGACGTGAGCCGCGGTCGCCGCTGCGAATAAAAAATAACCTACAAAAGACGTTTTCTTGGCGTTTTATCCGCCGCGCGGAAAACCGATTGGACCGCGTACGTGTTTTTGGGAATAAGTTACAAAAACAAAAACAAATTGAGTATCGGATACGGATTGAATAATGAAAACGGTAAAAAAATGCTAACGTAGCCCGTCCGGCACACGCCGTTTCGCCCGTTAAGTACGAAATGAATCGTTTATTGTTCACTGCGTACGTTCACATTGAGCGTGATGAGATGTAACGCGATTCAAGGTAGACATTTAAATGTCTCGCGGTATCAAAGTGTTTCGTGATAACACTTAGGCGGTTTAAATGACGATACTCGAACAATCGTATTCCGGATCGATGTGGCGAATCTGACGGAATCGTTGGCATACACGGTACGAGAACGTGCTGCCCCATTAAATTTACTATTTACGACTGTTGATTCGATGACATTCAAAAATTATTTTCGTTGTTCAAACATCGGTAAAAAATTATTTACCCGTTTATAAATCGATACGTTCTGTAATATTTGTGATGTGAAAAATGAATTTCGTTTCGTTCGCCGACATGTGTACGCGCAACCGAATTACAAAAACGAAACGTCGAAAGACGTCCGCCTTTCACCAAAAAATAAAATAAAAAGTACACAATTCAATCGGAACAATATAAAATCGACAAAAAATTACATGGCCGACCGCTAATGACTTCGACCGTTGATAAAATGTGAAATTTATCAACTATGTGATTTTCGGAAATATCCGTGTGTATAATGTTTTTACTCTAACGTTTCGGAACCGTTGCAGGTTCCAATCTTCGGAGTGATGTAGTACACGTCTGACTGTCGCGACTACACGAAACGTTAGAGTAAAAACATTATACACATGGATATTTCCGAAAATCACATAGTTAATAAATTCTCAATCCGTGAATGCTTTAATGAAAAATGTGAAATACTGTACAGACGTCATACGATAAATACGAATTTTCGACCTAACCGGCACCCGAACCAAAAACAAAAACCAACGGGTAGGCGCCATCAGAACCCATCGCGCGAATACGATCGTATTATTGTACGAGTACACACTGATATCGCACTAAACGCGACGAGACGAATTGTCGACGCCGGCGGACGAACGCGTGAGCGACCCACGTAAGTACACAGTATGCGGACGACCGGAATGAAAAAATTCGTAAAAAAATTGCGCGGATAATGTGAAACTTCTTTCGGTCATTCAACCGACGGACTATTGGGTTCGTGTCGGAGTGAAATGAACGAAAACGCATATGGAAGTTACTAAATAATCTCTATTGCGCTACGTGAATAAATAATACGAACGAGCGTTTATCGATAAAATACTTACTCGGTGACCACCGTAACTTCGAAACGGTACTAATTCGGTTCGCCGATCCTTAAGTCCGACCGGCCCGTGCGCATGTAAGTAACGTGAATCAAGCAAAGAGAAGAACACGCGAAAATTGGTCAACACGGACGAGACGGGCACTTTCGTTCGCATCGATTCGGACCGGTGCGAGTACGCGCGCGTGTAAACAACTAATGACGTGGACACGGCGCGCGCGGGTGCACGGTTGCGGCGAAATCGGCGGGGACGGTCCGCTCGCCACGCTATTGGCTGCAAACAGGAACACTATGCGCACGCGCAACTAATAAAAAAAAAAAAGTTTCGTGACGCGCAGTAATATTTTCTTCGTTTTTTTTTTCTATAAAGAAGTTTCACTTCGAAAACATATACTTTTTCGAATATCGAAAACCATAAACCAAAGGAAACCAACAAAATCGAAGGTTATGGCGATTACAATTGTCTCGCACGATTTTCCACTTTAGAAATGATCGAGGAATCCGGTACAGTGGCGTATTCACGGGGGGGGGGTTAGAAGTAGATTAATTTTTAAACACGGGTTTTTCTTAAACATTTTTATATTTTTAGAATTTCGACTTGAAAATCTTGATCTGTTTGTACACGTTCATTGTAGACACATATATTGATAATGTTCACGTCGGAACGTATTCAGGTTTCCCCGCGATCTCATTATAATCGGATCGCACTACGACAACTCTCTAATCAATTCGTCGAATCGGCCGAGCGATATAATGGCGATAAAGCGTCTGTATCAAAAGTTTATTTCAGATATTTTTTTTTTTCCTTTACACTTGCTTAGAGACCGGGAACCGGTTAATGTTCACAGACAAATTAAAATTAACCCTGTAGGAGTGTTTGAGGATCAATTGGGCTAAGAAAAAAGAAAAATCGATTTAGTTTTGTAAAATAAAACGATGTTAAAAACTATTTTAACTCGGATATTCTGCTGTCTGGCCGTTGTATTTTTGTAATAATATTTAAATTTTCAATTGATAACGTTTTAAGTTTATTTGTTTTTTAATTTTATGGCATAACAAAACAATACAAATGTAAAATATATTCAATTAAATGTACTTTGATAATATTAATGTTAATAAAATTTTAAAAAACACCTTTTTTTTTTTTGCTTATTAACCAATTTAGAACTCGTGTCGTTTAAATCTGTTGAACCGTTCCCATAAAAAAATAACGAATTTCAACCGAAAGGCGACCAAGTCGTCAGAAACACTCGGTCACATCCGACTGTTTTTCATTTCTCTTTCTTTTTCTGTGACGTTACCGTAAACGTGTTCGGGATTCGAGCACCAAAACGATACCGTCGTTACACAGCGTACTACCACGCCGTCGTCGGGATTTCGTTAACTCCACGCGACAGCACGTAACGGCCTCGGATCGAAATCAAATGCGTTCGCGTTTTTTTCGACCCGTTTCCGAGCGAAACTTCTCCCGATCGCACACGTACACACGATTTCGTTCCGACAATAATTGCCGTTCACGTCGTTATTCGTCACGGTCGTGCTTCTTTTCTTCTATTTTTTTTTCGACCTCCGGCGACCGTTCCGCGCGAAACTTTTCACTACGTTTTCGTCTCGGCCGGTGTAAGACGTCCACTGTTTTCAATGGCAGCCGATACAGCGGATCCGTAACGAGCGAGACGTCATCGGACGGCACGTCGTGTTCGCGTTGAAGTGAAAAACCCTCGACCGAACGCATTTCGCGTAACCGTATTTCGTGTTTCAAGTACGAAAATTTGCTCGCGTTCCGAAACGGAAACCGTCACGGGAACTGCCGAGTAAATCGGAAAAAAACGCGTTTGAAACTTGTCGCTCGTTCGCGTGCGGTTCTTCAAGAGCGGTCCGAATCCCGTGGACGACGACGGGGAAACGCAAGCGGACCCCGTCCTCGCGACGCTGTCGCGCGCGAGGGAAACGACGGCCGGGCGGTCGTGGCGGAGAACGCAATTAAAACGCGAAAACATTTTTTATTCATACGCACAACCGTCGGCGTTCGATTGGAACGTTCCGTTGGCGGGGCGACCGGCGCGGAATCGTTCGGATTCCTCGCGCGCTCCCGTACTCGTCCATATACGTATATTTATATATTCCGGGTCCCGTCCAAAAGCAATATCGCGAACGCATTGCCGTCAAACACGCCGGCGTCGCGCATGACGTACGAATACCGACGGCGAGAGGGTTCCGCCGGAGAAACAGAACGATTTCGTGGCACGCGATCCCGTACCGGTTTACTGCTGCTGCTGCTCGCCACAGCGTCCGCGAACCGTCGAATTCACAAAACGAATAGTGTTTTATTTTTCAACAAATTTATTTTTTTGTTTCGTAGCTCGAACGTCAAACAAACATCCCGCGCGTCCCCCCTAACGTCTAGGCCAAACAATGTCCGTGAAAAACCGCACGGTCCAAACGTTTCTGAAGTACGAGGATCAAGAGGATTTCGTCATTTTTTTTTTTTTCCAAACTGCCGGGTTTCCCGCTGAAACGGACACCGTGTTTGTAGTTCGACCGGCATTTTCCCGTCGTACGTTTTCATTCGCCTCGGACGCCGTCGCGCCGATACTAAAAAAATATCGGTCGGCCTTAAACGTCAATTGTCGTCGAACGAATGAGTGCGACGGCAGTCAAGCCGAGAACGACGCTCATTTAAATACTAGTTGAGTTTTGTACGTCCGTGAAAATAAATCTTAAAACGAGCGAACACGTCTTTTTCCGAAAACCCAACAGTGTAACGTTCTCAAAAAGGGGGAAAAAACAAGAGAAAATTCGCGCCTGGATGGCGCACGCGATCAAATCGTTTCGGGCGCCAGAAGGGCTTGCTCGTATTCCGACAGCGTTTCGCGTGTACGTCGCTCGACCGAATTATTTGTTTCGAAAAAAAAATAATCCGTTCGTCTAAATTACATTTGAAAAACCCGGTCCACAGACGATCTACGGAACAGAGATTGTTTCGGAACGGGCCGATTTCGAAAACCGGAGAGTATCGACAATATATATTCATCGCGAGACGGCGCGCGAGGCCGACCGCCGTTTCATCAATCCAACTCGTCACGATCTGCTATCGTCTCCCGGTTATCTCGTCGCGTTCACGGATGGTTTGCGCGGCACTGGAATCACGCGTACTGAAACCTAACCTGTCGGGGCTTACACGTGGTCCGCCGCACGTCGGGTCGCATGATGTTTATCGTATTCGTTCAAAGACAATAAAGACAAACGCGGGACGGTCCGACGTATTTGTTATTATATTTATTAAGACGTCGACGGGGACGACGGGGACGAGGACGAGGACGACGACGACGACATCGGACGCGACTCGAGTGCCACCGTGACCAAGAGAGAGGACGCGATGATTAATCTCGGCACGGATAGCGCGTCAAAAAACTTCCCACACCGACTTACCGAAAACGCTCGACGTCCGTTTTGTACGATAATCATAATGTATGTATCGCGTCGTCCGTGCGCGCGCGTTCGTTTATTTTATATTTATACGATAATACACACTCGACGAGAGCAAACCCGTTGTTCCACGACGCGTACGTCTTACTCGAGACGACGACCAGATCCGTTTGTTTTTTACCGTCTCTCGTCTTTATTCTACGATCCATTATTCGTCATTCTTCTCGTCCGAATCTCTTTTTGTTTCGTGCGCGTTCATATATATGTATATCACGTGATAACGATTTAAACGCCCTTTACCGTTCTCTCTTTTCAATTATTATACATATATTAAAACGTCCGTCGTCGACTTCACGCGCGTCTGTTCATTGTGTTGTCGGATACACGTCGCGTTTATTTGAAGTCTGATCGAGTCACGAAACGCAAATATATATTGTTTTTACGTCGGAAACGCACTAATGATATTTCGTTAGAACTTTTTTCAAAGTCTACACCGTATCTACTGAAATAAAATAAAAAATACCAAACAAAAACGATTATTCGAAATACGAAAAAGCGACAGCGAACAAAATAATGTACGACGGTTAATTATGTCGTTACTTTTAAAGTCACAAAATAACAGTTTTAAAATTATATAGGTATAATTTTTTATTTTTTGTATTTTCTTGACTATAGTTTATCTGGCTTTAGAATCCGAATGTTAATTATAACGAAGGGGAATTTCGCGACTTGTTTTCAAACGTAGAACATAATAATGGTTTGATTAAGTTTTGTTAAAAAAAAAAAATACATATATATACTCGTATACGTGAAACTCCGTGAGACACGACTATTGTGTCGTCGTAAGAAAATTATATTTAAAAACGCGCGACACGAAAAGAAGAAGAAGAAAAAACACTCGGCGACTTCAAAGCCAAAGGATAAAACGTTTAAACAACGGTTAATCGACAAAGAAATATTTAATTGAAAGTTGTTCGAGCGTCGAAATAACGATTTGCATAACGGAACAACGTAAACCGTGCGATTAACGTGTATAATGTATAATGTTTTGAAAACCGCGAAATGTATTAAAATATAAATCGACCAAAAACGCGAACGAAAAACAAAACAAAAAAAAAATGAGACGTTTTTCTATTTCTATTAGGTACACTAACCGTATAGTTTTCGGAATACAGCGCACGCGAATGATTCATTATGGACATTGTTTTAGTTTTTTGTCGTTTTTTTTTTAAATTTGAACCGAGCGATAACGACAATAACGATATTGTGCGATTTCAGATACCGGTTTTTTACGATCGTACATCGTACACGTAATACATATATGTGTGTGTGGGTTAGGTTAGGCGCTTTTTTCAAAGACAGTATTTTACGGACAGTTCACGGACCGCGCGCAGGACGAGGTGTGTTTAGTCGTCGTGTGAGAAGCGAACGATCGGAACGTG
Organism: Schlechtendalia chinensis; assembly: GCA_019022885.1. Lineage (NCBI taxonomy): Eukaryota > Metazoa > Arthropoda > Insecta > Hemiptera > Aphididae > Schlechtendalia > Schlechtendalia chinensis. The sequence continues at coordinate 673,414 of CM032342.1, forward strand.
TGCGCAAAAGCTAGACGAAAACGCAAACCGTTCAGGACGGACACAAAATTGAATTCCGTCAAAACGTTTGAACTAGTCGACAGTGGCGTAGTCAAGTGGGCCATGTCCCCCGCCCCGATTGGCCGTATCGACGTGTTTACATATTTTTAAATTTGAAAAATGTGCTACGGACTTGATTCTTATCGATTCGTCACGTTATTAACAAAAACAAATTATTATTGTTGATTGTTGAGTAGGTTTTTTTTTTTTTTAATGTTTTGGCTCCCCGTTTCAAAAATCCTTGCCGCGCCACTGTTGGTCGGCGATTTATTCGGACGATTGTTTGACGAGCTGAAATTTTTCGGTTAAAAAGCGTATAAAAAAACAAAATATGCACCGTTTCCGATCCCCTTAAACGAAACACGTATATTTGCACGCGAATGTTTTTCGCACTGAAAACGTTACAAAAAAACCGCGAGAGTTTTTTCCCGGAGTAATGTTGAAAACAACGCTTACACAGAAAAACAAACGCGTATATAATGCGCGCGGTCGTATCTCGTTGTATTCAACGACCGTAGAACGGAATGGAAATGGCGACGTTGTTTTAGCCGTTTTAACGGGGGGGAGGTTTTTTTTTTTTATCGAAACGAATATATATATTTGTGCGCGCGAAATCCATGACTTGTGGTAGGCAACCGTAAAAAGTACCTCTTTTTCGTGTTATTAACACACCGAGGCTCGCGTTCGCTCATTCACGCGTACATTATGTGTACACGCACACACGCCGGCGACGTGTGCGAGAGGCCGTCTTCCGCGAGAATTATTATTATTATTATTTTCCGTTTGTTCGTTTAAGCACCGCGTTCCCGACGACGAAAACCGGACGTTGATAAAACTTCCAAACGACCGTCGTCATCTCGCGTCGGGCCGCGGAACGTCGAACGGTTCGCGCGGACGACCGAAACAAATAACGGCGAAACACAACAATGTTTCGAAACCAATAGACCCCTCGGTCGGAATCCGAAAAACGTCGACATACATCGTGAAATCGATTTCGTCTTCTGTCGTGTATAAATCGTAACCACTGCGATCCGATGTTCGAACTCGTCGTGTTATTATGCGCGTCTGTTCGTCCGTCCGGCCGTCGAGAACTCCTCGAACCGTGACGACCAAACCTAACCGTTTTTCCGAATGCAACTCGAGAACGTCACTCGAACCGACACCTCAATTCCCCCCCGTTGCCACGCCACCGTGACCACGTTCGAGTATCGTGAACGCCGTTAGGTCGGACGGCATACGAAAAACGGTTAATCGGCGCAGTCGCGTCCGTCAACCATATAATCAAAACCGTACGGAAGAGTGTGCTGGAATCCGAAAATCACGCGTTCGTTTCGAAACTCGGTATGGAAAGGTAACCGCGAGTCGGGATCCTGCACCGAACCGGTGTTCACTAGTCACCACGGAACCCATTCTCCTCTGGTTCTCGTCGTTTTCCGAAAAAGTAAAAAAAGCGTAATTAATGGCACCGAACGGGTACATACGTCTAAATCGTAAACTTGACGTTGTCGGCGACGAGAAAAATATCGCGCGGACATGACAAACGGCCGTGTCGTTCCCGTTGCGGGGTCGTCGTATGCCGTCGGTCCGAGTTAGGTGCGTTCGTTAAGCCGACCTAACGTCCGTCTGGCCGCCGGGAAACCTTACGTACGCCGTGGATACGTTACTCGATTACCGTCCTCGGCCATCTTCCCGGGAAGCCTTGTAACGTACGGCGGCCTCGGCCGGACACGCCCGTCTCGTCGCGTTACCGTGGCGTTCTGGAACCCCATCCAGGGGTAGTTTTGAATAAGGGTGGTTGAAACGTATCATACGAATTGCGTACTAAAACTTGACACCAAAAAAAAAAAAAATTTGAATTTTTTAGTGGGCCGGGCCGGGGTGACTTATCTGAAACAAGCGCAACCGACGACGCGACCCCGATTTTCACCGTTCGTCTGGCCCAACAAGTCGCGCCGTCACGAAAAAAATCCCTCGGTCTCTTCTTCAGACTTCAGCTCCGACCGTCCCGTCAGAATCGAGTCGCGCGTCCTTGTTGAACGTTCGCCTCGAGTCCCGGGAACGACAGGGAAATCCGCCCGAGTCGAACCGTCGGCTTTTCGTTTGCGGTTCGCGTCGACGACCGTTACCGGGCCTTTCCGACTTCGCCGCGTTCGACCCGCGAATACGACAAATCCAATCACGGCGCGTCCAAATGGGCGGTCGTTTTGAACGACGTACGTTTTCGACCGACAACGGTCAGCTACGATTCGGTCGGGAAACGGGAGATCAGAGCGATCCGACGCCGACTCGCGGTCCACGTTGGACGCGAATGGAGCGCGTCGCCCTCGACCAAGCCGGTAGGCAATACGTTTTTTTCGAAAAGCTTTTTGAGAAAAAATTTCGGAAAAAAATCAAACGGGTCAATATAAATCGCGTTGATCCGTCTCACGGACCTCGGAGCCGACGCAACGTCGTCCCGCGGATCTGTTATCGTCACGTCCGTAAGAAAAACGGTTTTTTTTCTTTCGTAACGTCGCGGCGGAAAGCGTCCGGTCGAGAAGTTCGCGACGCACGCGCGCACGTCGTTCTTTACTATCATTGTGTGTTTTTATCGTGTTTTTTTTTTGTATTCCGACGTTTTTCGTTCGCGTCACGACCGCCGTGTCGCACCGTCGCCCGGTCTCGTCCGGTCTGCGGCGTTTCGTCTCTGCGAACGCGCCGTTTATTTTCTATCCTGTCCGCCGGCGTCGGGTGTATAACTCACCCGACCGCGACGGCCGCCCGGACGAGGATTGTTCTGTGTCCGTTCCCGTGAGTACGATAAATCGCCGTCGTCTACGGGTTTCCGCCCCCCCACCGGGCCCACCGGGCCGAACACGACCGGTTTCGTTGTATTGACTCCGAGCGGAGGGTTAGGAAAACGCGCACGCGCACCAAACTTTCACGACCCGACGTCGGCGCTTGTATTTCGAAACCGTCTGATGTTCCGTGTCTTATCGCCACGGTTTTTGGAAAACAAACGCGATCGGACGTTAACACGACGAACTACGACGTTCTATAGTCGTGGACATTAATAATAAACGTCCAATAATTCATATAATTCGGTAAATATTACTCTTACGCGAAATATTGATGCACGTCTTACGAGGTCGTTGTAGGTGTGTTAGTGTTTTATAATCGTCGATATTGTTTCATCGATCGGTGTTAAGTCACGTGTAATTTGTAGTTTGGTTATCACGTCAATTGGCCGTCAACTTATGCCCCTCCTACACATATCATTAATATAAACCGAACCACACTCGTTATCATCCGATTGTTATCCATAGATATATCATAATTTTAATCGTCACGTCATCTAAAACGTGGACTGGTCGGTCGGACTAATAGCAGTCGCGTGTGGTTTCTCGTTTTCTCGTTGTCCACTCCAAACGTTCAATTTACGTGTCTTATTGAAACGCGTTTGAATTCACAAAAAAACCGATCGAGTAGCGCGTTCTTCCCGTCGTGTGCGACGGCATAAACGCCGGTAACGTTATGACTCGGCCGAGACGATTACGTTTTTTCTGAAATTTCTTTGTGAAATTTCCCGTGTATCACAGTGATCGTCCAGTGAATAAACGCCCAAGGCACTGGCCTAGTGACGTTCGTCCGACGACCGCGTCCGCTGCCGAATCGTGCCGGACCCCTAAGTACCGTTTTTGGCGAAAGCGTGACACGAATGTATCCGACACTCGATTGAGAGAGAGAGAGAGACGGAATGTGTGTGTGTGTGCCGTCGTCGTCGGCGTTTTCGCGTCTTAACGGGCTCTCTAATCGGATTAAATGGCACGACGTCGGGTCGTCCGACTGGGAAAAACGGCACCCGGCGTGAGAAAGACGCGGCAGCGGCGACGGGCCCATTTACTATACCGACGTACGCGTGTGTTAGTATTGTTATTATTTATTGCGTTCGTCGAATGCGTTTCACGAATCTCGCGAACTCACATCAACGCGGACGTCCGTGTGACGCACGACGAAGCGGCAATCCATACGATTCATTCGATAAACAGCGATGTTACGACGAGCCGGCCGTTCGGTACATCCGAGTGGATTTTTATCTTTCTTTTTAAACACATATTAAAAAATACAAACACCGTGTGTCGGCGCCCGCCGTCATCGGTGTATCCGACTTCGAGACGTTTCGTAAACGGGCAGCGCGTCACTTCCCGACGACTCGACCCAACGGTTCGGTGTTCGGGTGTAGGTTGTACAATTTCACGGGTCGGGGGGTTCGAAAGGCGAACGCGAAATCCGTAAGGTTTGACCGGTTTTTTTATTCGACAAAATTAAATGGTTTACATCGATATGTAGATATAAATTACTCACGTCGAACAAAACACGACACTGCTATAATATAATATTTAATATGTACAAAATAATATTACACAATTTATAGTATGATGTTTTTAAGTCGAACAACATATCATGCAAACACAAAGCGTCTTAACCGTTAATTCAGTGGCAATCATATGTACATAATTATTATTTAGGCACAATAACTATAAGAGAAAAATTAAAATTACGGAGAGGGGAAAGTACAATACAGTTTATGTATACAATTTCACGTCACTAGAACTAGATGATTGTTTTTCGGATGATTTCGTCAAAACAAAATAAACAATACATTACAGCCACTTACGTCGTATCGTATAACATATTTTAATGCAACATAATAATATAATTTATATATATATATATATCATAGAAGTACGTGTTACGAAGCGATTCAAGTGAGACGACGTCATTATATTGTTTCAGTTAAAATTTAATGGATTATCATCACATGACTAGATGACGTCTCGTATAATATGTATGTCGATAGTGAAAACACGCGAATTTTATTTACACTGACATTTTTTTGTGTACTCTTTTTTTTTTTTTTACGTTTTTAATTTATTTTTATGGGTTTTACGTCTCGCAATAAATACCATTATAACGTTTGATATTTATGTATAAAGTTATATACACCGCGTGATTACTTGTACAACGAAACGTTCGCATAATATATATATATATATATACGTATAAAGTTCTAAATAATATGTACAACACATATACAAAACAAAAAAAAAAAATAAAAAATAAAATAAAGTGACAAAAAAACATCGGTTAGGACTCCGGTGAAAAACGGTACGTTATGTTTAATGTCGGGCCTGCGTCACTCGCGGCTCTTCATACGATACGGTGTCGTCGTCGAGTAGTTGATGGGACTTCCGGCAACGGCCTGTAAACGACAGAACGCCACAAATGAGTCTCGAAGCACGTTTAAGGATACCATGACTGCGTGTCCATTCGACGTGGACATTTTTAAAAACTTTTTTTTTTAATAGCGTTTCGGCGGAAAAAAATCGTTTTCACTCTGTTTTATCGACAAATCGCTTTTCAGACTTTCGTTGACGCCGCGACGGACGTACACGGTCTTAGAGGTGACTGTCGGAACGCGCGAAAACAGATACGAAGACACAGACGTAAAACAGATTTTCATACGACCGACGACGACCCCAACCTAACGACTCTCCCGGTCTCGAGCGACTAACCGTGATTACCACTGTTCCCGTCGTGTTCGTCGTTGGATTTGACCAGGTGGGGGGGTTTTTTTTTTTTTGGCTTCGTCACACGACGGACAGCAGTTACGATTCCAATGGGTTTGGCCGACAATACGGTCGTGTCGGGTCGACAAAATGGTTTTTGGAAAACCATTAGACGCCGAAAACGAAAAAAGAAAAAACGCACGTCGCGATCGACGCGGTCCTAATCGGACGTCGACCGCGCTGATCTAATCGCGTTAACCACCGGCCGGACGAGATACGATTCGTCCGTCGGTCCGATTCGCGCCGAAGGAAGGCACCTCGCACCGTTTTACACGCCGAACAAGCGTAGACGACAATCAATCAGAAACGAATCGGATTCGTGTCCGTTCTAACAACAACAACAACAACAACAACAACAATAATTAAATAACACTCACCCAAGTATTTGGCAAAGTCCAGCGGCCGGGCGGGCGCGTAGTCCAACAGCGGCGGACACTCGGCGTCGTCGTCGTGCTGGACGACCTTGCGCAGGGCCGGCGACCCGCGGCCGGTCCGGCGGTAGGCCACGACCAGGGCCAGCAACAGTAACACGGCCGCGCCGGCCCCGGCCACGGCCAGCAGCTGCCACTCGGCGCGCCCCAGACCGGCCGCCACGGCCACGGGCGCCGTCAGCTCGGCGGTCACGTCCTCCTCCGCAGCCGTCGCGCCGTCGCCACCGGGAATCTCCAGTCCGCCGGTGACGTCGTCGCTCCAGCCGTCGTCGACGATCCCTTCGGCGTCCGTCGTCGGTTCTTCGGCGGCCGCGGTCGTTACGACGGTCGTCCTCGTCGTCGTCGTCGTCGTCCTCGTCGTCAGCGGCGTCGTCGTCGTCCTCGGCGGTCGTCCTCGTCGGCGTCGATTGCACCGCGCTGCGCGTGTCCAACAGCAACGTCGGGCTGGTGGACATTTTCACCGACTCGTCCGCTCCGCCCAGCAGCGACACCTGTCCGCACGCAAAACCAGAAATCGTTACACGCGTGTTCAGGTTGCACGCGAAATCTTAACGGTTGTTTGTACGCCGGTCCGGTCCGTTTCAGTAGTACCCCCGCTAATATTATTTTAGGGGGAATATCCTCCGTCGAGGGGAGGAGACATTGAGTTTAAGTTTCGTCGAGTTATGTTTACTCGTTCCCGACACAGAATCAGACCATAAAAATTGTTTGATTCTCCCCCAATTCGCATACTATTAAAAAGAAAAACAAGATCTATGAAATTAATATAAATATGCGTAACGGATATGTGTACACATAATTATATATCTATGGACGTGTGTAGCGTGATTCTGACCAATGACACGCAGAGGAGGAACCCTCTATAAATAATCACGTAAGACCCTGTGGTCAATACACGGTTTGTAAGTTACTTCGATTTATTAATTATTAGACGTTGCGACGTAATAATTACTAAAACTAATACTTCTTTGTCTCGACTAACATCGTATAATTGCTCCCAAGCAATATTATTCAAACGGTCGAAATGATTCTTTGAATAACATATATTTAACATGGATCACCCCCCGCCACGTTACATAAGTATACGAAACTTCTATTTTGATACTTTTTCGTTTTCGTGTGCTTGTTTTCATATAACAATTTTACGTTGCCTATGCCGAAAACAGTATAGACAGTATAGATTTTTTACGGTTCTCGATCGCATTGCCGAAAGACTTAATAAATCGATCTGTACGCACATTTAATCTGGACATATTTTCGTTTATAGAAATGTTCAAGAAAAAAAAAATCCCAATCGATAGACAAACTGCCGTCTGAACGTCTAACAAAAGTACAGCTCGCGGAATAAGAGCTGTCGATCGAAAAATTACACTGGCCAAATCACGAGATTGGATTTTGCGAAGACAATGGCAACGAACGAAATATATCGAATATGAACATATGACATATCGAAACATATACGAAACAAAGTTGAATGGACCACGTCCGGTGACATTAACGCGAGTGTTTGTGGTGTTGTCCAGTTGACCTAATCGTGGTACACACCGGACAACGTTAAATGAACCGTGCAATCAAATAATTATCTGAAGTCGTGCCGTCTTTACGAACACGCACGGGAAATTGCGCAAGTGTCGTTCGTTTCGGCACGCGACCTGAAAGATTCTCGGCCAGCGTTTCCAACGAAAAACGGTAAACAGATTTTATTTTTGTAAACCCGTCCCGGAGAGCATACCGCGAAGAACCCCCGAGCGCGGAATTCTATTGAAAAAGTACATTTTCACGTAGATCAATCATCTGTAAGCGAGAACTAGTCGACTGATAACGCAAATACTATTTGTTCGCCATCACGTCGTATTTCTTAAAAGAAGAATAAAAGCATACCAATTTTCAATAAAAAAAAAACCTCCCGTACTTATATTTACAATAAAAAAATAAAAATTATTATTTTTGAATATGTTTTTTCTAAAACGTAGACTTGCGATTAAATAGAGAATTTTTCAAAGCATGCCATTATAATTTTTTGTTTTGTTTTTCACAGTTAACGGATTTGCGGTTTTGTCATCGTTCAGCTCGTTGCCGCCTTCCGTCGCAAAAAAGCTTTTTACTAAATATTTAAATAACGATTTCGTTCGAAATTCGTTTCATCGCGTCTGTACAAATCACAATTTCATTCGAATAAATACGTTTTTTTTTTTAAATATATCACCGTTCACTAGAATTGGTTCTTTTTTTGAAAATATATCACCGTTCGCTAGAATTGGTTCTTTTTTTCAAAATAAAAAAACTTGCATTATTATGATAATATTATTTTACCCCTGGAAATTCGCGCATAACGTTTTTCCGCTTTTTTTTTTTTTTTGCTCCAACGAAAAACCGTTTTTTGTCGTTTAACGCGTTTACCGTTGTAATCAACGTGCAATTTCCATTACGTGCAAAATAGAATTCCGTACCGAAATACTCGTCGCGCACAACACAACGATAATGGTTTCGTAATTTTTTTATTTTTTCGACGAGTCCGGATTAGTCGACGTTGCATAGAATGAAGTAACCCGCCGAAAAGCAATAAAGTCAGTGCCCCGTTTACGATGCGTTTTTCTCGTTCGTGGACAACGTAAATTTCAAATGGGTGGGTGGGGGGGGGGGAGGGGGTGTCTGCTGTAGCTTTCGAGAAAATGTAACAGCGAACTGGAGCGTGTAACATACATGCACACGCGTCTGCCGCGCGCGACAATAACCTTAAAACTATGACGTTACGTGCGTCGTTTCGTTTTCGGCCGCGGCGCGTCGACGAAATATTGTACGATAAATACGTCGGTGGCGGCCATGTTGTTTTCTCGCGGTGGCTGTGAGAAAAAAAAAACCCATTGGACGGACGGCCGAGGCGATAAATTCGCTGTAATTAATACGATTCTTCCGAGTTGCGTTGTACACGAGAACAGAAACTGCTCGTTACAAAGAGAGAGGAAAACGATTTTAATTTAATTAACACGGTTCGTGTGTTTCCCGAGCACGAAGGTTAATTGTAATTGTCTATTCCTTTTCCCGTTCAAACGTGGTCCGCGTTCCGAAAAATGATTTGTCACACTCGGTACGCCTGTTCCGTTTAATTACTGCCGCGGTGCGACCGGAGCGACGGCGACGCCGAGAGGAAAAAAATGGAATCGTACTCGTCCGGGTGTGCGTTTTGGCGGCGAGAACAATGTATCGCGCATACACGTACCGTGCGAACTACAACGGAAAACAGTTTTAAACCCAATGGCCCCCGAGTCGTTTGTAATTATCACGCGAGCGTAAACATACGCCATTTCGTTTTGAACGTTCAAGGCGTCCCCGCCGCCGATTTTCCCAGCCGACCACTGACCGCGGTCCCGTAACTGCGCTAACCAAGTCGGTCCGACCCGCGGTCGCTTCTCTCAAACGTCTCTGCCCAACTCGCGGGAACTCGATTTTGAGTGTAATGAGTGATGTCTTGACATTTGTACGTTTTCAAATTTTATTGTTATATTATATTAATATTGTTATCGGTCGTACTAGAACTACGAACGATTTCGTCGTCGTTTTATTCAGGCTGCAGATAAGATTATTCACGCGACATAACGATCTACAATGTGATTTTTTACACAAACACGTCTGTCAGCATAATACTTAAAAAAAACTGTCCGAACAAAACACCTGTGTAGCAGCCGGCACACTCTCGAGACCTTTTGACCTTTCGCGGTTTATGAATAACGTGATTATTTTTAGATGAGATTGTGCAGCGGCGCAATAAATATGTACACGTTATACACGTAGAAAAATTCTTCACCGTAACGAAAAGTCTAAAGACGAAAACACGATCATCAGATTTCCGTACGGTCCGACGTCGTCGTTGGTTTTCGGTCGTGCCGGAAACACACTTCTTTATATTCGCAATTAGCATTTCATATTCGCAGGCTTGCGAAAACTGTCGACGTTCGTAAACACCGCGTTATACGCGTAAAAACGAGGGCTGCAGCGAGTGTGTATAAACTATAAATATATATATACGCACGCACGTGTGTACGTGCCCGCCTTAAGTAATACTTACTCGATTAAAAGCGTATAGTCTTGTGTATGCGTAAAGAGAGAGTCGCGTTAATTCAGTAACAATTAACATATAATGTATGAAATCAGAGGGTGAAAATTAAATCCCATTGATCTTTTTACGTGGAACATTCTCTCGCGTTTAAGAAACGGACACAACGAATATCGTCGGGGGACGACAAATGCGTAGGAAAAAATAAAAATAAATTTTACTCGTTTTCTTCATGTTAAATATTACTTTTTGGTTTTGTTTTGGTTTTTAAGATACTGTTTTTGGACAGATACATCACGCCGTACACTTGTATAATATAAATGACATTATTATTTATTAAATATATATATATATATTTTTTTTTTTTTTGAAAAACAAAATCACTTTGAAAAACGTAAGACAAGTTTAAACAAGACTCGGGTGGACCAAACATGACGATCGCACATATAATGTAACGCGTATACAATATATAATATATCAACAAGAAAAAAGATGAGCGTAAAAAATTCCCGAGAATAAAAAGAGAAATTGAAAAAGTTTTCGGAGACCAAAGTTCCGCTTTTAATACTTCTTAATGATATTTATAACGGAGTTACGGGGGGTTGTCAAAAGAACGAAGAATTTCCAATTTTACGAGCCATTAAACGTCCTATCCTTTGGTTTTTTTTTTTTTTTTTGTTCTGCCGTTGGAAATCCGTTAATACGTCACCCTAAGGGCTAGAAGTTAATAACAAAGAGAAAGTGAAAAAAAAAATGGCACCATGGTAGGTTTTTATAATGGAGCGCACGGCGAGAATGTCGGAAGTAGCCGAGTGGAAAAACGAGAGATACACTCCCGGGGGGTAGAGGACACAATAAATGATCGAAAATCCCGACGGATCAGGAAACACACTTAGGCCGGACCCAGTTTTAGACGTGCGAAAACCGAATGGCGAATCGATATGCGCGGGATCGTAGGGATTTTAAAGGTTTGAAATTGTTTCCGTGTACGATCAGCGGGATGGACACGAGTTCGAAACGGCGTGCGTAATACGCAAACAACAAAAACAAGAAAAGTCCACCCCGTTCAAGTGTTTCGAATATTTTGTCCGTGAATTTTATTAGCGACTGCGCTGTACGGTTTTTCCGTCGGGTTTTAAAAAACGTACCGTACAAGTCGAATGAGAAACGGGGTTTCGTTGGCTATTCACGACGAGCACGTTGAGATCGCCGGAGAGCGCGAACGACTACAACGCGTCATCGTTTGTGCAGAACCTAACGCGCGTATACACTCAAATTAATTATACGAATATACGCGCGTTGTGCAACAGCGAACGACTTATGCAATTACCAGCTTCCGAGAATGACTCCGGGAGCTTGTAGGGCGAATCGGCGGGAGGTGTGCGTTGCAGAAAATTAATATCGAAGGCTCAATTTCAGACGTTCGGGTGCGAAACGGGCCGTAACGAGAATCGACGGGAGGCCAATTCCGAACTTGCGATAAAAGATGTGTAATATATACGGCGGGCTTACACACAGACAAATATACTTTCCGAGGGCGGACTTCTCGGATTAGTGCGCGACGGTCACCGCGCAGGTTTAGAAAAAGCCTTTCCGCATACATATATATATATACGCGCGCGTGTGTAATGTTCGAAATCGATTATTCCGTGTCGCCGCTGAAAATTACCATCGCCAGTTGTTTGTAAACAAATTTCGCAATAACTCATACGGGGTATGGATACCAGGGGCTGGAACCGAATCCAAAATAACCGGTTCCTGAGTATATTTCAAGAACTGGAACAGATATCGGAACCTATATTTCATATTCCATAGACCGGTACCGGAATCAGAACCGTATAAAATTATAAACTAAAAATTTCGATTTTTTGGGGTTCCTAACGGTTCTTAAATTTGAAATTACCTAAATTTTTTGAAGATTAATTTCTATCTGTTTGTTCAATTCGATAATTTAAAATTCTCAGATTTCATTTCGTGGGTGTCATAAATTATAATAATAATAAAATCTAGAATGAAGTTTTCATCAAAAAAACCTCATTACCCCTAAATGATTGGAACAATCTTTTAAATAAATTTTTTAGTATAGACATAAAAAAAATAATAAAATGACACATTATTGTAAGACGTATAAGTCTTACAATAATGTGTTATTTTATTATAATTATATATAATTATAATATATTTTATTTTATTATACATTCCTCGCTAATCTCAGAATCTAAAATATTCAAAATCAAATTATCAACAATGATGGACGATAAGAAGAATACTAGAAAAATATTCTCACAAGTGAGTGTGTAAAAGTCTTAATAATTTTATCTAAAAAGTATGAAAATGTATAAAAGTTTAATGATCGGTCACGCTTAGTAACAATTGATACTATTACTTGTAAACTGAAGATGGCAAAAGAAATTGTTAAACCTTTAATGATTACACCACAGTACAATTGACAAATCATCACTTTTCAATCCTAATTTCTATAATTTTTAAGAACCGGTTAGTTAATACCGGTAGGTATTAACCGGAATCGGAACAAAAAAAAAAAAATTTTTTTTTTAATTACCGATAAAATCGTGAATGGTTCCCCAGACGGATACGCGGCAGCGGACGACGCGGAAACGTAGAATAGGTAGCCGCCGTATAAATGGCAGAGGAGGGGGGGGGGGCAATGGGCATCGCGTTACCATTGCGGCGGCGTGTCCATTAGAAGACCGCGAAGCCGACCGCCGATGGGCGTTACCGGAAGTCACGTACACGACCGCACCGCAGAACACAATGCACGAGGATCGCGGGCACGCGCGGTCGGCCGGGTACGAAAAATCGAACAGACCGTTTCGTTTTTAACGTGCTCGTGAATTCGGGACGACGTCACACGGTGCGATATGAATAATAGTAAAAATGTCCGCGTTGTAAACATAAATATATTAAAGTTCCGAAACCGTCTGTTAAAAAAAATAATAATAACAATGATATCGAGAACGACGCGACGATTACCACAATATCGATTAATTTCGTCGTTCTGCTCGGGTCGTGAGAAAATACGAAATTTAAAATACTGATATACACGTGTATAGTGACGTTACGAACACGAACCGAACTTCACAACAAGAACAACGGATTTGAATCAATTAAAAACATCCAAGTACTCGATTGATGTAAAAGTCAGTTAACCTAAACGGTTAATTATTCAATTCATGGAACAAATAATATAGGCGTTAGAGGAGGATGAATTCGGTACGAATTCCATTTTCTTCGGGCCGATGTTCGAACCGAACTATTTCGCGTCGAGTCCGGTTCGAAAATCGAAAACAGTTCGCGACGTCCGTAACACGTCGCTAGTCTTAGATCCACAGGGCGAAAACCCGTACTGTTGTAGATTTTCACGGGAACAGCGTCGCGGACACGGGCGTCGACGACCGTATTCAACGGGTAGGCAGAACGGCGTTTAGGCACCGGCCGGCGGTTGGCCCGTTACCAAAACGTTTTCCCCGTGCGCATTGTTATATAATAAATATCGTAGGCGCGTCCTCGTCGACAAGTCGTCACGATGGCTACCCCGCCGCCGCGATCGTATCGAATTTCAAGAACAGTACAAACACGACGAGGCTCGTAAATAAATAACACGAAATACGCGCGCGAGAAGTCTAATAACTGCGGCGGGCGGCGGCGGCGGCGGGGGCACTCGACGCGGCGGAAAACCGACCGAAAAGAATCCCCGCGAGTCGGTCGAATGGGGGGTTCGGTTTTACTCTGGTTTTATTGAAAAATCGCGTTATATAAAAACGAACGATTTTTCGATGGGATTCAACGTGATCGCCAAGGCTAATCGACCGATTCAGAACCCGCAGTGCGCGTTATTGGCCGTCTGTAATGTTCTTATTCCGAAAATAGAATAGAAAAAATCCAAAAAATAGTGCGTTTGCATAGCGAACGGCTTAAAAAAAAAAAAAAAAATCGTCTTTTAATGACTTTCCTAGTACGTTACTATCGGGACGGAAGCAAAACGATAACTACATAATATTTGACGTTACGTGTTGTCGCGATTCCGCTCTACTCGGCAACGCGTATCACGAGGCGCGTCGTCGACGAGATAAGGTCGAGCTGTATGTAATATATAATCTTTTTTTTTCACGCTCGTTATAAGTACGCTCTCGCGCGCGTGTATACGTATAATATTTTAGCTTAATAGCGAGAGATAGACTAACCGAGCGGAAAAACATTCGAAACCCAATACAATATACTGCGCGCATATAGATTTCTCCGTTTCCCTCTATCCCCACAACGGCCGAAAACGTTTCGTTATCCGACGACGATCTACGCGTCTCCGTTTGTCGTTCGCGCAATTCGCTTTTGATTTCCGTCGGAGGACGTTTCAAGCCCGTAAATATCTATAGGGGATAACGCATATACATATATATCAAACTGGTATAACCTAACATATATAACTAACTGAGTCTGACCCGAAAACCAAACGACCCGGACAATAGTTTCGAGACGGTATAATAATAATACGACCGGAATTCTTCGTCGTCCCGAACGACGCGGTCGCTCCTCGTCGTATACGAATAACATGGTGCAGGTACATGTTGGGGCGAAATACACGGGGGTAAAAGGTATTCGAATGGAAGACATGGAGATTATCATGATTAATCCGAAAGAGATCACAGAATGAAATTGTTTTGAAATTATCGAAAGATCTACACGAAAAAAACACTCAACGTGGAAAAAAATATTCCGGACGATTAAAAAAAAAACCAAAATCAATCTTTTATTATTGTATGAAAAATACGGCGGGAAAAAATAATACCCAGAAACCACGTACGGATGTGAAAACGTTCGTACGATTTCCCGTTCAAATGGAACGGCGACATAGTAGATTTCCATTCCGCAGACTTAGGACGTGCGTTAACGGCGCTATTAAGTATAACGCTGACGGCTGTAATGTTTACGGTCTGACAATATTTGGTTTTCCGCAAAATAATCACATTCCGAATTCCCGTCTGGCTTAGAGCCACCGCGATCTTCAGAAAACACAAACTGTGAACTTCAAACATTTTGCCGCCCGAAACGAACCCCCGGCGGATAAGACGTTACTACATCGCAAACCCGGATCGTGTTCAACAAGACCGATTATTCGTACACGCGTAATGTTATCCCGTTTCCGTAACACGAGTTTCCGATCGTTCTCTGTACGCGCGCGACGTGGAATTATCCAAACCGACCCGTCCGGTAAGGTAAGTCTATACGTACGCGCACACGTGCACGCGTTGTAATCGTCTTCCCGTCGTTCTCCTTCACACACCGCCGCAACGCGACCGGCTTCCGGTTTTCCTACGACAATTAACTACGCGTCATAACACACACACACACATATATATGTAGGTACGAACGTATGTATATCGCTCGCAAACGGTTTATAATCATAATTATTAATCGAGAAAGTCTGTCGTCGGAGCAATACGTGTAAGAATGCGAGCGATCGACCCTTTCGGTTTTTTCCAGTGTACGTTTTCGGGTAAAATACCGACCGTTCCCACGCGGTGGCGTTCCACTCACACGGTTTCCGACCCGATTCAACGCGCTCGGCGGTGTGACGACGAGTGATTCTCTTCGCGCGTTGAACAACGTCTGTGCGCCCGTTCGTGTATATATATATGTATATATATATCACTTCGATCGTATTAATAACGAAATAAAAACGACCTACTGCGAGATTTCCCATCGCCGTATTTTTAAAAATTATTTCTTTAATATTTCAATAGTTACCGTCGGTTAGTTGAACACTAACCTCTACACAATCGAAATCTATACGCGATATGATCTTCGTTTATGTCACTCCGGGGCATATTATGTAGTCGCAGAGACTATGGAAATATAAATTTATTTTTGTTCAAATAAATGTCTCATGGAAGAAATGTATTTTTGTTGTTTATTGGGGAGAGGGGGTGGGAATAGCGAAATTACAGCGCCTCAGACAACACGTTTAGCGCGTAATTTCAAACGAATAATATAATCGCGGCCTTCGTTCCATCCGTCCGACCGCGATAGAATTCCCTGCACGATTATGCTCGGACACGTACACGTACACGCAGCACTGTGTATTATTATATCGATATAATAAATACGCGCGAAACGTCGTCGGGAATAAATCGTAGTCGACTGATGTCAACGCCAAGCCCCGTTTATATTTATTCGGTGTCCTCCCTTCCCGCCATGCCTCCTCGCACCGCACAGCATCATCTCCTGAAGCGAATGCGTGTATCGTGTCCGAGATCTCGTGCCCGCCGGTATTCGTGTTCCGGATTTATTGACTTCAGAACTGTGTAGTCCACGTCACACAACAACGGCCGAGCGAAAATAATGTCCCACTCTTATTTGTATGACCTGTCGTCTCGCCTGGGAATTCGCGTTATTCTGTCGCGGCCGGGTCATTCGACACACTACAACAATACAACGCAATAATGTGCGCACAGGGTACACGCGCGTAGTAGGACGACCCTCGCCCCGTCGCGCGATTCCATAATGTGTTACTCGGATTGAAATTATCATATTTTTCGCCGCATTTCTTTCTAACCGTCAAACCGTATTCGCGCGACGCGGTATCATCGTCGCAGACAAAATCTACAAAAAATTATATAAATATGTATAACCCCGTCGATGTGACGTTATTCACGGATTTTCGCGCGCACGTTCCCGTTTAGAAATAAATAAAATGATAAATGTCGGATAATAACGGCCCGCGGCGCCGCTTCATTAAACAAACGTAAAATAAAACCTTTGGTTGTTATTATTATTATTATTACGCAGAAAATTCATACTCTTTTATTTATTTTACGCGCGCATCCGACGGAAGATTTCGACTTGTTTTTAAGTGCTTTTCCTATTTGCGAAGTAAAATGAATACGGGAAACGGTCGCGTCCCGTTTTCTCCTTGTTATTATTATTTCTCCCACACTTTGTTTAATAATAATTATTATTATGTGTATAAAGCGAATGCGATTAATTTTCGGAAATGCTCAAATCGTTATTTGCGCTGCAACTGTTTTATATTAGACGTGTACACACACAATATACCTATTAGAGACGCTGAGACGTCGTAACCCGTTCTTGGCGATATTTGACGTCATTGCTAACTAGACGATTTTTATTTGTTGAATTTAACCAACAAAAATAAATCAAAAAACAAATGTACTTCTTAACGTAAATGAACTTGACGAGTTCAAAAAATCTGTCGACTTGACTTCCAGCCACGCGATATGTTCTAACACTATTTACGAGCGGCATACGACATTTTTATACACGATTAGTATCACACATACACACGCACACACTTCGGGATACGGATCGTTGATATCGATGTTTTAGGTACGTAGATGTACGCGTTATCGACTGTCGAATAAATACTACGGTAAATTTAGTCTTTACATAATATAATAAATAAACGCTATAACACATATAAATATAAGCCATGTACACGACGAATGATCGAATATTAAAACGTATAATGGAAAATATAATATACTGCCGTAGGGGGAACGGGTCCCTCTGCTCGTTTCAGGCGACGTCACCGCGCTTCGCATATATTTTCAATATATATATATATATTATATTATAATATAATATATGCACATCCGGACGATATTTAGCGTCTCTCGCGTCTGTAGCGAAATAAGAGCAACTAATTAACGTGCATAACGGAATAAAGTAAATTAATGTCAAAGAGCGTATGTGTGTGTGTGTGTGTGTGTGTGTGTGTGTGTGTGTGTGTGTGTGTGTGTGTGTGTGTGTGTGTGTGTGTGTGTGTGTGTGTGTGTGTGTGTGTGTGTGATGTGTGTGTGTGTGTGTGTGTGTATGGCGCGCGTGGACGGCCAACGGACTGTATCTGCAGCGGCGACGGCGGCGCGCCGTACATTTAAATTAGATTCCGAGCCCATCAGCGAGTCCCTTAAGCCGTCTCGCGGTGGTTCATTAAAGTTAAATTGCATTTGTACCCCTTCACGTCCTTCATCGCGTCACACTCTGTCACACTCTCTCATCCCCTCTCTCTCTCTCTCTCTCTCTCTCACACATGTCTCTCGTCGTCCCGTCCCGTCCCGTCCCGTCCGCCGTCGGGGTTCATTGTCGGTCCGATCTAATATATTTCGGCCTCGGTGACCTTATTGAGCACGCGGGCACGTGTGTGCTGCGTGTACCCCAAAAACAGTGCACAAATTCGAGTGTATACGAAAACACACGCACGTGGTAACATCTCCGTGACAATGTAATTAAATCGTCTCCGGTCCGCCGGTCGACCGCGAAATTAAACTATTCTATAAATAACTACACATACACACATATATGCATGTATAGTGAGAGGACTATAACTAGATAGCTTACGATATTCGCTAAGTTTTTACATTTCAAGCTAGAAAGTAACGTGCGAGTACAACTCATAGAATTCGAGCCGAGACACGAAACGACTCATAATACACGTATATGTTGTACGTCCTATCTGAAATATATATACTATTACGTCGGTCTTAGTGATAAAGGGGTGATTCGAGGCGTTTTTTTTTCTTTTTTCGTTATTGGGTACAGTCATTAATAATTATAATTTAATCAATACATGTTGGGAAACGCAAACAAAATTAAAATCGTTAAAAAAAATGGTTATATCGAGGACGACGGTTTAAAGTCCTACGAGGAGTTTTGTGAAACCTGAGATACCGTGAAAAGTGTATCAAGTACCTCAATTTATTATTATTATTAATACACTAATAGTACATAAAATGATAACGAGTATTTTCCGAGTTCACCGGTGTAAAGAGTCGTTCGACGGAGGGAGATACTGAGTATAAAAATGTTTCGTACGCGACTCTAATTTATCTTAAGTTATATCGTTTTTGTTATTTTTTTTCTTAGCATCCCGCCAATATCATAATTTTCACAAAATATTCGTACGTAGACGGTTTAATATTAATATATATATACTTCTTTATTATTTTCGAAAGGTAAATCATTTATTATCTAAAAGGTAGCTTGTGTAAAAGTGCTAGCACGTTAAAAACTCTCGTATTCATATAACGTTTAATAATAATCATAAGTCGGAGAAACTAAAAAAAAACAATTTCGCGATAAAAATGATAAATGACGTTATTTTCAAGTAACTATATATATTAGATACATAGCGCGCGTACAGCATCGTTCATTGGGAAAGAGGAAGCTTCTCTTGGAAATCTCTTGTAGGATCCTGCCCGTGATCCTCACAATGACGTACATATTATTATTTTGTAGAGTGTTATATTATTACTCATCGTATCTTTCGAAAAGAACGTTATACAATTTTTTTTGTATATACGCATGTTGGAAAATAAAAATAACAAAAAAAAAAACACTTCCGTTTTAAATTTTTTAATGTTCGACAAACTATTGAAATTTTTGGTGTACCAATCGAAACTATCATATCGACTAATTACAGGTTAATTTCTTCCGTTTCGAGACAACCAAAAACGTAATCATTCGTAAACGATATCAACGTATCGCCCACCCCTTCGATATAATGCTATTTTATTACGTGCGTGTTGTTATTTTGTGTGATAAGATAATCCAAATTACAGCTAAAAGCTAAATTTGATTAGACAGTAGCGCGGATCAGAATGTCAGGCAGTAGATAGGAAGACAGAATAGAAGACGAGTGTAGCTGAGATGAGAATGTTAATTTTGGACAAGTGTAGTGACTAGAGATGACGAAATAAGAAATAAATATGCGAGAGGCAGTAGGAAGAGAAAGACTAAAAGAAAAGTGATTGAATGAGTGGTGCGAAGAGAGCTGGTGTGAGTAGTAAGAACGCGGCGGATCGAGAGTTTGTTGACTAGGGTGACCGATCCCGAATAGTCGGGAGAGAAGGCGATGAAAATAAAGAAAGACGTTTGTTATTACCGTTTCCACTGAACCGCGCAGAAAACGACAGCCACGACTAAACTGTTGAGTAATAATTATTCGTTTAAACGAAACATCGAAAAAGCGTTCTCGTCTATTGTTTTCGTTCTGTCGCCATTTGAAAATCAAAATTGTACGTCTGCGTTCGAGACACAGCGGAATAATTTCGAATACGATTTATCAAATAATCGTCGACGAACCGAAAAAAATATGGAGGACGCTCGTTTCGCCGGCGGAGTTTCTGACGCCCGTCCGTTCGTCACGGACACAACCGGCTATTATTAAACACGTTTCACCGTATCGTTCGTAGACGTTCGTGTGCGGTGCGGGGGAGCGTTGTGTGCCTCCCGACTTCGCCCCGTTTCACGCGCGCACGGGACGTTTCGTGACGTGATAATGTCGAACGGGACTGGAATGTCACCCGGGAACGATCGGCCGATAAACAGCTGTTCGGAAAAACGAGTAATTTATTAATATTTCCGTCCGGCCCCCTCCGTCGTCGTTATCGTGTTATCGGCGCGACGACGGCCGGCAAGAATGAAAATTCGCTCCGCATAGTTTAACGACAAATATATAAAAAAAAGTTCGTTTATACAATAATATAATATGACTGCCGGCTCGCGTGACGGGATAACGTTGTTGTTTACGGCGTATCCGGGAAGGGGAGTTGAGACATCGGCAGAGGAAAAATCGAGCTGAACGCGAACTTATATATAAAACCGTATACGAATATATATATATATATATATATACAATACGATTCAGACACGAACGGAATAGCACGACAAAAATGACGGCGACGTTTTTCCTTTTTTTCGTTCGCGCACGTAACGTACATAACGACGTCTCTCCGGCCACCCTCTATCGACTCGGAAACGCGTTATTCGTACAGTGTAATATAATCTGATATCATATTACGTTTCGCGATCGAAGGTCAGAAAAACAAACAAACTAATAAAATAACCGAACGAAAATAATAAAAAACGGACATCGTTTTTCCACGCGCGTCACAACGTCGGCGGTCCAAGTCGGTAAACCGAAAACGTTTATAGAAATATGAATTCTATGATCCAGTTCTATATTTCTACGCGCGTATATACTATATATATATATACACACGAGACCTGTAAACGAATCAAACCCCGACTGCGATAATACACGGAATAAAATATACGCGTGGGATGCACGTCGACAAAGAGAAGAGACGAAATTAAAGTTACCGAAATGTTTTTTTTTTCCCCCCTCGTCGTATTTATTAAACGCGCATTCGTTCGTATCGATCTATACCGCCTACGAAGCGGGCGCGCGTTTTCAATTCGCCTGTGCAATCCGATAATGCCGCTAACCCGTTATTAACCGATTGATTTACCGCGCTCGGAGTCTTACGACAGCAACAATAACAGTAATGGTAATAACAGTAATAATAGCGCCGACATGATCTATTGCCGGGTTCGTATACCGTACAGATTTTCGACTCGAGGAAACCGAAAAATCACGCATGCCAGAAAAAGAGAGAGAGAGAGAGAGAGATAACGTTTTAAACGTATAATATATTTTTATAGACATATGAAAAAACACGTTTTTGAAAACGTTACACGTCGGCGAGGAGTGGTCGTAATAGCGGTGGTGGTGACGTGTGATAAAATAACACAGGGCTTCGTCCGTTTTTTCGTAAACGCAGTAATAATAAAAATAAAAAACATTTATTTTAAAAAAGAAAAAAAATACATCGCGCGTAGCTCTTATCCCTGTCGTTGGCGCGCATATATTACGGCCGTTCGAAACGTCGCATTTTGTAAACTACGAATTATATACAACACCGCACAAATACCGTACAGACGTTAAAAAAAAAACCAACGCGTCCCTCGAATTTTAAACGTGGGTTTTTTGCTTTTTTTTTTTTTTTTTTTTTACGTAACATACTGTCCTCTGAACGTCCTCGTCGTCACTCGCGCCGTTTCGAATACGACAAACAGCCGTTGTTCGCGCGCCAACGCGGTCAGGTCAGACGGCGCGAGTCAGACACTTTTGTTCCTAAGACAACCGTCGGTTTGTTTCGTGCGCCCGTGAGTATCTGTCCCACACTTGTGTACACGCCGTAGCCGACAAACGATTGTGAAACACGTTCAACACCGCGCCGTCCGCATCGCCCGACAAAAGCATTTCCGTTCCGCGTTCGTGTTTGAAATTCTAATCGATCGGTTGTACAGCGATTTTACAGATAACGTTTCGGACGATTTTCGTTATTTGGTAGGATTTTTACATTATTGCCATGCGTTCCTATGCTGCATAATTTTTCCTATACCGTCCCGTCGAACTAGAATTGATGAACGACATAATCGCCTTTTGCGTTATCCAGCGGTTACCGGTAATGCTTAGTACAATAAAAAAAAACCCCCGTACATTCGATAGATGTCAGCAGGGTCGTTTCAACCGAACAGAACTTATTTTCCATGCGAAATTTTCAATCGCAGTACCTCTGCACTTTGCCGCGTCTTAAACGTACACGCTCGGCAAAACATTCGTCGGTACGTGTACGTGAACTCCCAGCGACACCGGACAAACAATCTCATTGGGACGGGAGCGAAAACACGAAAAATGTAGAACGGAATGTATTGAACAGAAAAATATAACAAAAGTAATTTACGTCTATGCACGTATGCGAACGGGAACCGTTCACTCGCGATTAGCAGTACGGTAATATATTGTTTTTCACTACCGTCCAGATCGAACAATACACGTACGAGAATATATACGTTATCATTTAGAATTGCTTTTCGCGGGTACGATACGGTTTTCTTATCGGCCGCCGCCAGAAAGAAAACCGACGGGCCATAATAAATGGTTCTCTCTGTACGGTCTACTTATTATTATTATTATTATTTTTTTTTAGACTTCTATATCTCTCGTCACCGCGCGATATATATCGTCCGCGGACTGCGCGGGCGGAACTCGCGGGCACGCCATTTATTACGGTCTCCGGCGGCGGACGGGTAACGGGCGCCGCAACAGGACGTACGTCGAGTCGCGTGGCCCGCCGTCGATTAACCCTTTCCGGCCGCGCGCGCGTGTATATCTTTTTCCGATCTCGAGTCGACAATAGCCCGCGAAATCCCGTCAACAGTCGAATATAAAAAAAAATAGTCGCCCGCGTGGAGCACACACGGCCAACTTTTTTCCCATCCCCTTTTTCGCGGCGCAACCGAGTCGCGTGTAAACCGCGCACGACAACGTCCCGGGCCCGGACGCGCGGGCGGCCGTGCGTGCGTCCGTTAATGGTCGCGTACGAATTCGAACAAAACACTCGAGGAGTTCGTCGACGCGATGTTCTCGAAAGCCCCAGCCTACCGTCGGGACGTGCTTGTTGTATTTGTTTTCTGTTCGAAAAACGGCGTGCGCACGTCATGGAACAAATGACTAGGCTCTGTTGAGCAGTTCAAAATATTATTAGGTACGTCCCCCCCCACCACCCCTTTTAACATTGATATACAGACTCGAGCAATTCGAATAACACGCGAAAACGCTTCGAAAATGAATTACGGACCTCGTCTTCTAAAAACAATTCACTCGCACAGAACTAACGGACTTGTTAATAGGACACAGAAATAACAATTTTTCTGACTCGTTTGTCAGACTCGCGGGTTTGTCGGACGGGCTTCAAAAACAAAAACCAAACGAGACGCAGGACGACAGCCGGTGCGTACGACAACGCGAGTCGAGCAC
This sequence comes from Schlechtendalia chinensis, assembly GCA_019022885.1. NCBI lineage: Eukaryota > Metazoa > Arthropoda > Insecta > Hemiptera > Aphididae > Schlechtendalia > Schlechtendalia chinensis. The sequence continues at coordinate 697,189 of CM032342.1, forward strand.
ACGTCATACGGCGTATGTACGACGCGCTCGCAATTAACACGTCATTGTTGTCGTGATTTACTGACCTGTATGAGGTAAGCCGTGTCCGGCCACAGGGACAGCGTGACGCACGTGGTGTCCGTGAACAAGTTGCCCTTCAGACCGCCGCCGACGATTTCCCAGGTGACCAGATAGGCGGGCCGGTGCACTTGTCTCGCGTCCCACGCCACTTCGGCGATCACTAACACCTTCTGATGGATCATCGACACCTCGCGCAGGTTCCAAACTTCCGACGAATCCGACGGGTCGTCACCCTAAAACCAAAAAAAGAAAAAAAAAGAAAAATTAAAAAAAAATAAAAAATACAGAAAACCGTCCGGTAAACATATGTAACTATTATTACATTTCACACGAAGTGTTTTGTTTCGATTAAAAGGCTCCGCCGGCGCGACGGTATATATTATACAATATGCTTTCCCGTACAGTCAATATATATACAACGTTGTAAACGGTCATTAATAACTTTGTATTTCGCCCGTCTTTATTGTTTTGTGTGTGCGCCGATCGACTACAGCCGATCAACCCTAACGTCGAACCGTTTAAAAATCGCATATGTCGTTCTAATCAACGTCTCCGGACGACAGACGCGTACGGCGGGGCACGTTAAACAAATACAATATTTTGTACACACGTGCGTGATAATGTTTTTATAATTATTATTTTGAAACCCGGTCGAGATCGGAGTGATTAATTACCTTTTTTATCGGGTATGCACACACGTACACGCGCGCCCACCCTTACACGCGGCGATTTCGATTATACGATTTCTGGTTACGTACAACGGAGAGAGTCAGTCGTTAAATGTTATTGAATCACGAGAATAACACAGCATCGACATAATACATATATATATGTATAATGGATGAGGGACCTTTCTGTCTATACGAGTGTAATAATAATACCTCCACGACCGCCCAGAGCAACGCGTCTCCAAAGACCCTTACCCCGAAACGTATATAAAACCCCGAGACCTCTGACACCGCGTATTATATCCGGGCAAATGTAGTATTCCCGAACGATCCAAATTGCCAAAATCCACGTCGCCCGCAGCATTTTTATGAAGGTAATAATAATAATACTCGGAAACGTTGATGGGATATGAATAAAACATCGACTACAATATTATAGATATAATATAATATTGTACCGCCGAAACGTTTCGGGTAGTTTCGAGATGTGACGTCGTGCGGAGGTGATGATGATGGTGGTATGTACGAATCAATGACTGTTCTAACACGTACACTGTGCGATAATGATAATAACAATAATAATAATAATAATAAATTCGTATCGTCGAGTAATTTCGACGGGAAAATAACGTTTGAAACGGTTTAATTTCACGAGTTGATTCGTAGTTTTTCTTCAAATATAATTATTGATTTTTTTTTTTTTTTACATTTTTCAACCGTCATAAATAGGAAACCGTATATATTCAATAATATAGTTTTGATCGAACGCGAGGTTTAATGATTAAAACGCAGAGAAACGATTCGACGAGATAATAAAAATAATCGCGCGGCAGCAGCCGTCCGTGTGCGGTAAAAAGAAAATCGTTGGAATTTAATAAATATTTCCATGTACGAACTACAAATGCGCGATCCGACCGTTTTCATCCTACCTACGAAACGTTTTATTATTATTTACATTTTACGAGGGACCAATATAATAATAATCACAATATTCGTTTCGTCATTATTTTATACGCGTGTACATGGGGAATCGTAAACGTTTTCTTCAACCCGAAATGTTGGTCGCACCGACCGACCGCGACCATTATAATCTCTACCTGTACCGTCGCTGTACGCGCCGAGGGATTAATAATTGAATACGTGTACGAATTATCGTAAAACGTTTATTTTCGTCTTCCTTTCCCGAGACCGTAGTAATATATTTTTAATGGAAAACGGGAATGTCTGGACACGAGCGGACGTCGTGCGTGCGTGTCGGCTGGAGGGATAATGCGCGAAGAAGAAAAAAATAAAACGATAAACATATTTTTCTCTCGCCCTCGTCGTCGTCCGATCAGATAATAAGTCTGCCCGCGCGCGACCGGAGTGGCGCCGATCGAAATCGCCTGAAGATCCGAGAAAACCGACAGCTCGGTCGTCGAGAGTACGAGAAGAGACCTCTCCTCCGGCGGCCCTTCGTATTTTTTTTTTTTTTTTTACCTGTCGCGCAGTCGGCGAGGACGTAACGAGCGGATTTCGTTTATCGCATCACAATAATATAATAACAACACGACACGTCGCCGGCAAGGAGATCACCGCAGATCGAGTTAGCGTTTTTACCAATAAATAACGCGTTTTATTCGACTGCGGACATGTCACGCGTGTACAAAACGCGAAACTGTACCTTTTGCGAAGTATATATATATATATACCGCATTTTGAGGCGGACTCTCCCCGGAACGTGTCGAAACGACAAAACACTGTTTTTCAATCACGGCTTCAATTACGTCGTACGAAATAAAACGAAACTAGACCATCCGGTTAGTACGACCATTCGGCGATTCCTTTTGTCTGTCCCGTACCGGAGCGTCTGCCGGTGGAGCGTCGGCAGAGAATTCCCGTACCGTACTTTGCGAGCAAACGTTAACGGCGACGTCGCGTTTGTTTCACGTCTATAGTTCGCGCACTGCGACGTGTATCGTCATGCGCGTGCCGCCGCGCGGTTCGTTAATCAGATTAACGCGGTCGCGGTACTATTGTAATTCAATATCAATAATACGAGCCGATCGTTTTAATATCGTCGCCGGGTATCATCACGACGCACGCGTACGACGACATGGTCGCGTATTACAGGTGTCGTGTTTCTCACGGACACGGGGGCCCGCGTACGCGTTACAATAATAATATGTCTTCCGACAGCAGAGCAAACAATGCGTACTTCGCCGTCGTTATTAGTCATCACTTATTACCGTAAGCACGCCGCAGCAGCAACTATACCGCGAACGTGGTTGCCGGATATTCGCGCGCGCGCCCGTTATGCGTACACGACGAGCTAGTCATGATAATTGTTAGTGACATGTTCGACGATCAAATAAATCTTAAATCTTAAATTTCGATGTTTTCCAACGTTTTCAAACGATACACGCTTAAATCGTTTCAGACTGCATATACACGTCTCGCATTGAATAATATAAACATTGATTAGCGCTTAAAGAATGGTCACAGATTACTTTTTTATTTTATTTTTTTATTTAAGAGCTATTTAGCAAAAACTAATACGATCGAAAATTATAAAAACATTTTAATAGCAATAAATTTAAATATATAAAATAACAAAATCAAATAAGGAAGTCTGTCTCGAGGATAAAGGAAACAATAAGAATAGAATTCCGAATAGCAGAGAGATTAAAAGAAATATTTTAAGAGTCAAGAAAGTTGGATAAAATATAGCGTTAGGAAGATAAAGAGGGACAATCGAAAAGTATATGAAATAAATCACGGATACTTTACTCCATATGAAACGTACAAAAAGGAGAATCATTAAGATTTACTTTGTGAGCGTGGGAAGGTAAAAGATACCGATGACCAATGCGTAAACGGTTAAATTGTGAGATAGATGATTTGGATAGGACTAAATCTTTTAACCAAATTTTCTTGGGGATATTGGGTACAATGGATTTAAATTTAACGGTAAAATATGCAGGTAAATTATTCTAATAGGCGGACCAAAGAGCGAAAACGTGGCGTCGCAGAATCGAAATAAGATTAAACCAGGGAATTAAAAAGCAAGGAGGACATATTGAATTTGAGAAGGGTTTGACCAAACTACCAGCTACCTCATTGCCATGAATCCCCACAGAGTGGACACAGGTATAATACCAATAGATTAATACGTGATTATTGATAATGAAGCACTAGAAAACAAAGGGGAAACAATTGAATTGTTATATAATGGAGATGACTAATTAATGATTTCCATCGCATGTTGATTTATTAACGGATACAAGTTATGATATTAGTTAATAGAAAATTTCTAAAGAGTAAGAGAATAATATACGAAACGAACATAAAATCAATATGAATCGTTTAGTTCGTACACTGCAGACATGTACAAAAAAAAAAACCATTAGAAATGTCTTGATTCTTAAAAGAAAATGCTAAGGGATCGCGACTTCTAAGATCCTACCATTCGTATGAGTGGACACAATTTGACGTAATTCGAAAATGTGGAAACGATAATAATAATGTCGAAACGCGCGTTGTTTTATCGAAATGTAAAAGTATAAACAGTACATTTTTGTGCGCTAATTCCTCGTATCACACGATACCCCTACGATTGTTGTATAAGGATTATTTTTCTCTATCTCAGTCATTGTTATTATTAAAATGTACGGCTCAATTTACGACCGCTTTTGTCGTATCGCTTCCCCGGCCGACTTCCGTCGAGCGCGACAAATGAAATCGACGCAGACCGCAGTATCGCGTTTTCCAAATAATTATTATTCGCCTCCACCGCCGACTATTCACAAACATTACACGTGGTACGTTACAAACGATTTTCCGGTTCGTAGGAGTTCTGCGACGCGGCGGCGGTCCTTACTCGAAACGTGAGCGTTCTTTTTTTTCGGTTTCGTCTGTGTGTATACGTATTGTACTCACTAACACTGGGTTGTGATTTTTTTTTTTATTTTGATTTTTGTTCCCCGTCAGACCGACAAAACTATATCGCCACGAGTGGATTTTATCTTTGCGATCTAAATACAGACGACGTACAGACAGAAACTGAACAATGCGCGATGAAAGACGTCGCCGTCTCCTCCGTTCGGCTTAATATTCTAAGTGAAAATCCGTACGGCGACGGATATTTTTGTTTCATCGTTTTTAACGAGCTATGAGTAACGAATAAATAAATAAATAAATGACCACCGCCCCGACCTGATAATAATAATAATAATAATAATTCTTGTTCGTTAAAACGCGTATGCCGCGGAATGTATTACGATGAGATGACAAAAAAAAATAATAATAATAATGTTCATGCGGCGAACGGGACTATTATTATAAGGCCGTGGTTGTAAAACAGTTAAGAGAATGTCACACGACCGTTATTTTCACAACCGAAACAAATAAAAAAAAAAAAACACGGTTTTGCACGGAAAATAATGCAAGGAACGTTTTACATAGCTTTACAGAACCAGCTGCGTTCGATCAACATAAACGACAAATTTATCTATATCCTATAACAATTGACGAAAAATAAAATAAAAAGAAAGTTTTGCAAAAATTTGTAACATCTATTTTAAGACTAATTCACGTGAAAAGTGAACAAAAACGTCAATAATATATTGCTGATTTGTGCGTTATGACAACAAAAGACTTCGAACGAAAACACGGTAGTTTTGGAAACGATTACTAATGTTACATTAAAAACGCCAGATAATATCGAGCATTCCGCAATTTTATCGTCAACCACACATTGTTGTTATCCACGTTTTAATTAACGAATTTCACTAACACGCCCGACCTTGTAGGCAAACAAACACACGGTGTTCATTATGATTACGTTATAAAAACTATAAACGTGTATAAGTTATACGGTACGTTATCATTTTTCCTCTTCTTTGCAAACAACTCGGTTTTATTTTATAGTTCCTGGAGTGATTGATAGCAGACTGCTGTGTTAAACGACGGTATGTTGCTTCGCATGGTTTTCGCTGACGGATTATTCAATTTTATCATGGTTATTTGATAGAAATAACAATCAGTTTTCGACAACTCTCCGAGAAGCAGCCTAAGACCAAATAAACATGATGGCCGTAGTTGACATGTTGGAATACGTAACACGTCGTTGGAGTGAAAATTCTACAATATATGAGAAAAATTTAGATTTTTTTTACACATGCGAATAGTTTTTTAAACACTAACTCCAACCGTAGTCGTCGTTTTCCCAAACGCGTATTGTGCATACGTAATGGCGGCGAGAATAAATCGGCCGGGCGAAAAGAACGCCGGGCGATGGGATTTTTCCCCTTTTTCTCTCTCTCCATCTCCCTTCTTCTTGTTCCCTCCGTACACACATAGATTATGCGCGCCGCGCGCAAACGAGCGGGGTAAACGACGACGATGATCGAAAAGCCACGCGATACTTTCGCCGGAGACGTAAACGTGCCCCGCGTAACAATTGCATTCGTGTTTCCCTTTTTGTGATACGCGCACACGCATAACTACACGTCCGGCGCGTCGAACGTACGCGATATGCATAATACACACACGCGAACTCGCGCGCACGGTTACGACGTCATCAATCCGAGAGAGATTCGCCGGACTTCCCGTACACGCGACGGGGCACGTTTCACATAGTATTATATCCGCCGTGGTGCGCGCAGACCTCTCTTAACATCAATCCGCGTCTTTCTCGCGCGACGTATTTATGTATGTTTGAACGCTAAATCATGCGCAAAACGAAAATGGCGATTTTCGGCTTTTTATTGGTTTTTTGTTTTATTTGTTCGTTCGTACGGTCAGCGCGTTTTTTACGCGGGTTTTGACAAACCGTGAAAAACGTTTACGACACCGCTCGTCGTCATATCATAATCCGTACGGCGTGGAAAAATTGAGACCATATAACGCGAGGTTCGCGTATCGACAAGTGTTTTTGATAACAGTTGATAACGATTGTCGACGTTGGCGCGTCACGTAACAGTCTACGCGCCGAGCGGACGTATTTCGGATCGTGGTTATGTGTTGCGGTCGTGGTCTCGGACCCGGTGTAACGCAAGCCGGTCACGTCATCGTGCGTGTTACATCGATCGAGACAAACTAACGTTCAAATAATATAATGCCGCGGCTTACCATGAGACGGAGAGACTCCTCTTGGGGCGCTGACCTGGCGGCCAACGGTAACCGGATGCCGAGTATCTGGTCGCGGCCGAGACTCCTGATGATGACGTCGGCGTCGCGCAGGTCGTGCAGAAGAGAGACGGCCGCCGCCGGGGACGACGACGGGGGCGAGGGCGAGGGCGACGGCGTCACGGAGGCCGACGACGTCGCGGCGTCGGCAGGCGTACGGACCGCGGGGCTGTAAATGGTGACCAGCCCCTCGGCGGAGACGGCCAGCACGCGGACGGTGCACGGGGCCGTTGTCTCGGGCAAACGGGCGTTGTAACCCGCGGTCTGGCCCAGCTGCGACCACATGCGTCTGGTGCCGGGCTCGCGGCGCCGCATGATCACGTAGACGAGACGCGGCGACACGGAGAACGGGCCCGCCATCGCGGCCGGCCGCGGCCACCGCAACGTGCCCGACTCGATGGTCAGCGCCCGTTCGCCGCGGGCCTCCACCACGGGGCTCGGTTGCGACCCGCCGCGCCAGTCGTGGAACGAACACGCTTCCCGGCAACCCGCGTCCTGTAGGCCATGCCAACAACACAAACAGTTTAAACATTGGTTTCGGACACGGTTTCCGCTGATCGTCTTGGTAAACGTTTCGACAGAATCGTTGAAACGCTATCACCGTCCGTACCCGATTAAAACCCCAGTGCGACGAGCGTTCCGTCGGGTTAAACGGAATTTTCCTTTTTGTTTTCGTAATAAATTACGACCAGTAATCATTAAAAACCTGGTCAAAGGACGTAGCAGATGACTTTCGAAAGAAAAGTACTGAGAAACGTATTTGATCCAAATTATAACGTGTAAGAGAAGACAAAATTAAGAATTAAAGAACCTGTATAGCAAGCCAAATGTTATATTATATATGTGAAGCCAACGTCTAGAATTGGACATGTTTTGGCGAGCGGATGAGCACGTAGTAAAAGAAGTTAATAAAATAAACAGAAAACGACCATTAGGAAGACCCCAGGATCAGGTGGGTGGACGTTATAGCTCACGACATAGAAAATATAAAAGAAAACTCGATTTTTGACTCAATGAACCGATAACTGAAGACTGAACTGAATAAGAAGAAAAAGAATAAATTAATATTGCTTAATACGTGCATTAACACACGTGTGTCAGTTTGTTCGCGATTCAATTGAGATTTCGTGACCGTCGGAAACGTTAGGTTAGAGACACGCGTCTTCTATGGATATCCGGCGCGGCCGTATCAATTGTTTCGCGTAATTGTTTCGTTTGCGGTGATGATAATAACAGTGATAAACGATTCGCGCGTTGTTGGCTCGTACCTAACGCGGTACGAGACCGTGTCGGTGTTATATTTTAATCGTATCGGACCAGAACGACGACGACGTTCGTTGCGGATTATCGCGAAAACGTTCAAACGCGTATAATACGACGTGGAAGTCGCGAAAACGACCGGAGAGAAAAACTAAACCGCTGCAGCGGGGACGACGTTTTATTTGTATTTCCGAACGAATTCGTCTTTTTTTTTAACGCGCCGTCGGCATTAAAATACAAAAAATACAAAAAAAAAATAATAATAACCACCCGAATGCATACATCTCACCGTCTAGACTAGCTTATACCGACAACGGTCGCGTCTCGAACGACCGAAAACAGTGATATAATATTATCGTCGTTGTCGTCGTTGTTATTGATATTATTGAAATAAATGAAAAATAAAATAAAACAATAATACGCGAACACGTACGTGCGACATGACGCGCGTCGAAAACGTCGTTTGGATAAATGCTCGGCGGTCAGACGGACGGCGGAATGTCACCGTTTTTCACATACTGTGTACACGTTGCAGCCGTATTTTTTCGAACGCCGATAAATCGTCGTGAAATGTTTCACTGGCACGCGTCGCTGTATAATAATATATATATATATATATTTTATTTCGTACGCGGACTTCATAATCCGCGGGGGATTATCGAGACGGTCGGCGTGGCATATGCGTTTTACGAGACGGGAGAGCTCGGGGTTCGATAATGACACGATCTATTGGATTTTACGGAATGCTCGGCTGACAATTCGGTATAGTGAAAAATCGTTCTCGGCGCGCCAAAATCGACAAACAAAACGTTCATGGAAAATCGAATTAAAATTCGACGACGCACGGACGACGCGTTTCGCATGCAGTCAACGAGAAACACTGTATACTGCGCATGCGATTTTCGCGGGGTAAAAAATATTCAGAAATTACATTATTTGTGATAAATAATAATAACAATAAAGATAATGACAACGTCTGGCACGCAAAAGGCGAACAAAACAAAAAAAAAAATGTATACATAATTTTCTATTAATATTTATGAAAGGAAAAAATATACGACTTGACTAATTATCGGAGGAACCCGTTTCTACCCGTGACCTGGTGCGCGTCTTCTATACACACAAACACACACACACGCACTAACTCTATGTTTTATTTTATTTTTTATGCTTCGGGACTTTTATGGGGAAAAATATGCGGAATATAATAATAATTATAATAAGGACGGCGACGACGATAATTAAACCGGTGTGTGTATCTGCGTCGAGACGGGCAGCATCAGCGGCACGGTCTACATTTATTATTACTATTATTATTATTTTAAAATATCGTAAACGGCGATAATTATTATCACGTCCCCTCTCTCCCTTATTATACGCGCGTGTTATTTATACGATTTTCACGTTTTCGATCGATTAAATTTTTTATTCAAGTCGTCAATCGCTGCCGGTCGAAGTTCACTTTGTGTGAATTTTCGTCGCGAATATACACACAACATCGGAGGCGTACGCACCATAATAATACTCGTCGTTTACAGTGTTCGTATTCTATAGGTTTCTTTTACGCTCCTAGAATATAGCGCGTCTATATCATGCGAAATATGATTCAAATTTGGAATAAAAATCCAAAAGATTAAAATTCACTTGTTTGATTTGTTGGACTTTTATTCCATTGATCGTTTTTACATTTTTTTGACCATTTGCTGCGGTACTAAAAATTATGAAATTAATTTCGAACAAAATAAAAATTCAAATAAATTAACGAATTATGTAAATAAGAAGTACCTTTTAAATAAAACTAATTAATTCACGTAAAATATTCAAAAACGCGAATAATCCGAACTCATATTTATGTATTATATTGAGCATTCGCTTCGCGTTAGAAACGTACATTTTGATGTTCTTAAGGCGATTAATAAGCTCCAATAATGATATTAGGCAAAATCGACCGACGTAAACGAATGCCACCGGTATAGCGTTTACACGGGAGGAGGGATGGGCGGCATTATGCTCGAAAACTGCTTCTTGTCGAAATGTTACGGAGTATTATCTGCGCGTGTTGTTACGTGTCAGTCGTGAGTGACTATTACATACCGTATAAATACGGTCTATAAACACGCGCAAACACTGCGGTTTCCCGATCCGGACAGATCGGATGAATACGTTTTCGTTTGACGATGGTGATTATTATTATTATTATAATTCGCGTCCGACGAGAAATAAATGGTCGACGATTCGACAGCGAGAAACGGTAAACACGACATCATAAAAAGACGATGACCGAAAGGATTTGGAAATCGTGCGTTCGCGTGCGGCTACATCAAAGCGAAATCGACCGTGGCGACGCGTTTTTATGACTGTTTTTTTTTTCATTTTTAATACGCATACGCGTTATGTACATACGTGTACGTGATTCCGAAAACGCGAACATCTCGCGATCTTTGCGGACCCCCACGTTTTCCAGAAGAAAAAAAAATGTACCCGACTCAGCGCGCACGACGTATTTGTTATTCGAGTCGTCGACAAAAAAAAAAAACGAAAAAAAGATGCTAACAATAACGACGAGGACGCGAAAGATATCATTTAGTTTGCGCGCGACAATAACGCGCGTCACAATCTCGGGGACGATTGTATGACACATTACGACGCGAGTACGGACGGTACGGATTTTCGTCCGACAAAAAAAGACGGTACGCAGTTGGCCGTCGAATCTTTTTTCTTTATCAATTTGGATTATCTCGGCGCACACCGGTACCCACACGGTGGAAATATAAAAAAAAGAAAGGAAAAATAAACAAATGTGTATATATATATTTGTACACGACGTTGGCGCAGACAATAATATATAATATTATTATTGCGCGCGTATAATATTACGTATTATTCTACGGTACGAGACGACGAGACGCGATAACAATACCACACGCACGCGCACGCGCTACGTACATATAACGTCGTGTTTTATACACAACGCGAACGGTTCGCCGACGAGCGCCTCCGACGAAGACGACGCCGCCGCGTATCGTTGCTGACAGAACGCATTCAATATGTCAATCAACCGGAGGCGGACGATTACATATACGAGTGTTGGAAACGTACGCACGACGTGGAATAATAATAATAATAATAATAATAATAATATATAAAGATAAAAACACACGGTCGGGTCCGGACGGCGGGTGCCGACGTGTGCGCGTGGAGAGAGAGTGTCTGACGCCACCGCGGCAAAAGACCGATTTATTACGCGATATTTCGTCGATTGATAATTTGTATTCGTTTTCACCGGAAATCGGGCGCGAGGAAAACACGCGTTAACGTTCGGACGACGGCCGTTTTCGTCATGATATTGACACGATGGATATTGCACCGCGAATTTCAACAGTTCTTATCGAAAACAAATGTCGAAAACGTGTTCTACAACGATCAAGCGAACAAAAAAAGTACGCACAAAAGAGCACCGATAAGAACAGCTCTGGTCGCAGTCAGTCACTCCGCGCGTCTTGTCTTTGACGCGGCAATCACTTGGACACCGAAACGGAATAATATTCCAAATGAAAATCACCACTTCGTCGTTTCATTTTTTTCTTCGGAAGAGAGCAAGATTCCAAACGTCTATTTTCAGAGTGCATGTCTAACCTTTACAACAGCAATGGACGAGATTATTCGACGCATTCGAATTACAACAAATTCAACGTATAAACGAATAACAGCCGCCGAGTTTACGAATGTGTACAGAGTTTCTATTTGAATGAAACGATAACGTGTGTTTAACAGTCGACGTGTTTTTAATGTGTACGACGATCGCGACGGCGTCACACACGAACACGCGCGCGCGCAAAAAAAAAATCGACGAGCTTTGCGGAGGGGTGTGCAAATGCGACTTGACCGCGTGAAAAATCGATTGTCCGCCGTCGCCGGTACGGTTGGTTACGTTCGAATGTGGAAAACTACTAGTTGTACGGTAAAAGACGTGATGCATTTCGGACTGTATAAGAGGAGTATTTTAACACTTTGCAAGACGAGGACGGCAAGAACATTGACTTTACGGCGCCGTCACCGCGTCGTCGATCGGCGTGTATTTGTTGTTTTTGTTTGTTCGCACAGACTTGAGAGAGAGAAAGAGAGAGAGAGAGAGTGAGTGAAACAATAGCTTTCGACTCGGAGCAACTTTTTTAATGAAAATAAAATCCCACCGGCTCGGCGTGTACGCCCGACCGGCCGAGAAAGTACTTTTGCGGGATTCGTCCCGCGGCCGATTAATTCACCGGGCCGGTAAATTTTTCATATAAAAACGTTCTCGCGAATTCCCGTTTGTATGTGCTTTTATATTTTCTGCGGTCTCGTAGGCCGACCGGTCGAGATTCACCACAGTTCTCAGTTCTCACTGTCGAAAACATTGTTCCGAAATACGAACACGAGTCCGAACGAATTTCGAAACCCTCCCGTACGTACTCATCGCGAAATAATTATTTCGAGTCGTCGAAAAAAACACCTCGTGAAAATCGATAAACGCGACGACAATGGACACCGCACTCAAACACCACCCGCTCTCTCGCGCGCACACATATACATATTTATACGGAATGAATTTCATCGTCTCGCAGGTCAGAGGATTTTCGGGTATATGTATACGTGAAACCACTCTATCGATCCGGTCACCGTATTAGCCCGCAAGGTTAGTCTACATCCTACGTAGACTTTTTCTTCCGCGTGTCAGCATAATGATAGATAAATACGCGTGGCGTGATTGTTTTCACATTATAATTTAATATTGTGAAGTTTGCTCGGTGCTTGTTTTGAGGAAAATACTAGTAGACATGAGTATGTTAACAATTCACGTTCCAGAACACTGAAATGTCTCGTAAAATAGCGGAAAGCGTTACCCTCCTACCTCCCCCTTTATTACTTCACACACAACCATCGACCGACAACATCATTTCCATAATACAACCATAAATTATTATTATTTTTTTATATTTATAGATATTGATAATATATTTAAATACGTTCATACATGATCAAAGCCTTGCTGATATCTTGTTTTAGACAGTTCACTTTATCGCGTCATTCACTCTATACCTTTATATCCAACTTTAAACAAATGGTTCTATCATAAATAATTAAACAAAAGGTTCAACACGATTGACTTATGCTCAGAAGTAACAACGCTCCGTTTAGATGTCATAATATTATTTTTTCACGGGTTTCTAGACCTATTTATAATACGTTAAATCGACATCGTTTTCATTCTGATTAACAAACACATAAAAAAAAACTATTTTTCTTTTAAATATTTATTTGTTCGTGCAATAAATGTTTTAAACAACAAAACCGTATAGAAATAAATTCCCGACCAGAGTTCCATTTAAAAAAATTAGAAGAGTAACGTAGGAATATTTTTCAAAAAGAAAAGGAGGTACCGAGCCTGTCCGAAACTATATATAAACGTAAAACGCCACCTAAATGATAAATAGTCGTGTGTAATTCGAATCCTCAAAATAGGTACTAGTCGAGCATAATTTTACTGTAAATATACGTTGATTTTTATGTGTAAAACAAATATTTATTTAGTGTTCGCAAAACGATAAATATTTATTTGAAATAAATATGACTCCAACATGGAAACCGAAACGGTATATTGATAAAACACATTTTTACAATCGTTGTTACAATCGCGAGTATCAATAGTTTTCAATTATTCGATTAAACACATTTTTTTTGTTTTTGACGTAAATATACTTTTTGGTCGGGTCATAATTCAAGGCCAAAAAAAAAAAAAAATTACTCCTATAAATATAAATGAACTCGAGACTCGATTAGAGGAATTACACGAGTACGTTTTTTTTTTTTTGTTTTTTTTTTTTACGCCTATATATTGTTTCGAATAAACACGGCCGGGGCGAGACGATCGGATCGAAAACCGTGTGTATATACACGGGAAACGTGGCGAATCGACACCAGGCGACGTGGCAAACGAGTATTTTCGTACAAGTGCCGCTTGTATAATGTGTATAACGTACGACGGGATGGCGCGGTGGTATAAAATATGATATAGTGACTTCTATGAACGGTCGTCGTCGCGGACGCCCGCGGGCGCTCATTACGAAGCTCGACCGCAATTACTTCGAATAAGTCCATCGGCGACGCGCGCTCGCGTTCGTATCGTTACGTTCTATTTTAACGACGACAACGGACGACGATCGGATAACTCGCGGGTACGTGGGCTCGATACGATATATATATACACACACACACACACGTGTGTGTGTGTGTGTGTGTGTGTGTGTGTGTGTGTGTGTACAGGAGACGAGAATCGGCCGTACGGATAATAAACAGTAGCGACGTGTAATTTTTATTTTTGTTATTAGCGTTATTATATTTTACACCCCGAGGCCGTCGCAGGTATACGTGTGTACGGCGAGACGCACACACATTAAACACTGCACAAGACTGAAATTACCGCTGAAACGGTTGGTTTAATTTGGAATTTCAAAGGATAATAGAGTAAATCCGTGTAGGAGAACGAGAGAGAGGGGGAAAATATTGAATTATTCATCGAGCTCGTCGTGAAAGTCTTATATTATATATATATATATATTTATATACTGTTCTAATATTCGACCGGGGGATTTTTTTTTTATAATACACCGTTCTTCCCTCTTTCACGGTCTCTCTTAGTCGCCACGCGGCACTTCTTTATTCAAATTGCATTCGATTGTTGCTCACCGGCGTGTCATTACAGATTTATGTTATATACGTATATATATATAAAAATTAAAAAGTCCGCCGGAACGTCTTTAAAGCTTTTTTCCTATTGACCGTTTTAAAAGGATTAACGAACACGGCCGTTTTAGAATACGTATATACGAGTATATACCCTTTGTCGGGATTTAAAAAAGAACAAAACGACCATATTTAATCACGTCGTCGCCGCGACGAGTCTGGAAGATTTGAAAACGCATAATACACGTTCCATCCGCGGACGGCAAAAAATAGGTTTTTATTTATACGGGCTCGACTACAAAGAGACGGTTTTTTAATTTAATTACATTAAAAACTCATCCTTGCATATTAATGGAGTAATCTGAAATGACTTTTTCGTCAACAACTGTCATGGATTTTTATAATAAAACATCGATATATATTCGGTAGTTTCCATAAACATTTTTCGGAAATATAACGTTTGTGTATTCTGGGCGAATTTTCCTGAAATCTTTAAAACGAATTCGTCTCGGATTTTTATCGTTTAGTGATGAATTCGCGAAACACATTCAAAATCTAAACAGATGTTATACATGTGTGTGTGTGTGTGTGTGTAAGGTGGAGATTTCTACGACGCCGTTCGTGTTCAATTCGCGCGTATAATGCGTGTCGGTACAATCACGTTATACGTACACATACGTCGGGTCTCGTACTATACAATAGTGTTGGAAATCGCGTCTTCGTATAATAAATATATATACTAAATCACCGTATAAACATATTGTTCTTATATATATATATGAAAACCGAGCCGAGAGAAACGTATATTATTTTGCGATTTGAGAACGAGAAAGAAGCAATTCGTGTGTGGTGATGGCGACGTGTGGTTTTCACCGGATAATTTCACATTTACACTCACGTGACAAAACCCAATTTTGGAAGAAAACGTATTATATACATATAATACGCACCACCCGCAAAGAGAGGATACTTTACTTTCACCGCAATGTTGACTCACGTAACGTTCGTGTGTGTGTGTGTGTATTTAGAAATTATTACGCGCCTTCACCGAGGGCGGTGGTGATTTGTATGGAATTTGGACGAGACCGTATTCCATATAATGTGCGAACGTCGTATTCACGACACAATCGCAAGCGTATAAACATAATCCGTGAAATATTTAACGGTATAATCGTCTTCAAGGGCGAAAATACGGGCGCGGGTCAGCAACAGTAGATGTCCAAGCCATTTTCTTCGGTGGGTCACGTCAGTGAAATTTCGTCTGTACAGATTTAACGTTCAACATCGTAGCTATTTATCGTGCGGCGTGTCTTGTGCACACAAATGTGAAATTTATTTACGATTTTTCATCTAGATCCATGTACACGTTATAGAAAATCATGCAAAAAATCGTTTCGCATCTCTTCGGAAATCCATTCGGTATTGACGAAAATGGATGTTGACAGTTCTTCTTAACCTGAACTTTTCGAATTTAACACAATAACTCATTTTGATTTGATGAGTCTCGAAAATGAATTATTCGATTTTTATTCGTCTCTTTCGCTAGGAGGTTTTCGACTTTACTAGAAATTATGATGAAAACGGCAACCGTTTTTCATTCAACACGCGTAGATATGTACACATATTTTTTCACAAAATCGATATGCGGTCAACGCAATTTTAAGAATCGTCATGGCAAAATTCAATCATAAAATTTCACAAACAAAAAAAATATAATTTCTTTAATACATAACTAGAAATTCAAAATTATTTTTAATTAATAAAATCGTAATTCGAGTGTTTTGAAAACAATTTAATGTATATTTTATTCATTTTGTTTCGATTTGAAAATTGGTAACCAGCAACTTCTAACGCCTTTGCAGTAGGTTTGGCATTACTGATGTAGGTTCACAATAGCTTTTCCTACTATAAAACATAATATACTACGATCGCTGGTGACGTGTTTTGAGTGTATTAATAACGATAGGTACAACACTCCTCCCATTAAAGATAAGTATCCAAACGGGATAGTCTTAGTCTTAGTCTTAGTGTAGATAAATTCGTTTGAAATTGTATGATTTCGTAAAATTAATGACGTTGAAATTGACGAAGAAACGTTTGAATACATAATAATAAAGATCCAAAACGAAGATCTTATGATATTAGATATGTATAATTCGCTATCGTATTATTATTTTATTTTGACATATACATCTTCCACGACTATATGAGATGCGCGAAAAATCTTACTAGCGCCTACTGGTCAAAATATAAATTTGAATTATCTCGAGTAAAAAAATTAATAAAATAAAACCATTTCCATCAAACAAAAACAAGACTACTATACACTACCTGTACATTATAGTATTATTATTATTATTATTATTATTATTATTATTATTATTATTGTCTTCATTAAATATATATGTTATGTACCGGCAAACGACCATGGATATTTAAATTCCCATAGGGTTCGCTTTCGTCGCAAAATAAAAGCACCGAAAATGCATGCGACGCAAAAAATAAGACGTCACTTGAGGGAATTCTCGCGCACGTTGTAATACATTTTTTTGCCCGAGGCGGTATATAAATTTATATATATGTATAGGTAAAACAATATTTCGGCTGAAAAAAAAATTACAAACTACGTTTTTCAATGTAGGGTTTTCCGAGAAAATAAAACGTTTTAATACGAAATTATGAGGTCGTTTGTTGCCGTCGCACGCCTTTTGCACTACGTGACAGAAGTTAACTATCTGAAATAAAAAATAAAGTAACGGAACGGACTTTCTCGGTGAATCGACTCATATTCGTTATTTTAAGTAATGTGAATGACTCGAATAAAACAAATAATTTTACGCAATTATTCGAATGTTCGTACATGATAAATACGACACGAGCAATTGTTTTAATCCACCACAAATTATTTTACACACAAGAAAACATTGTATTTAACACGTGGATACAGTATATACAATAACACGCGTGTGAAAATCACTAGTAATGACAGCCGTTTTTTCTTTTTCATTTACTATCGTCAAATTAGCCGTGATTAAATATTATACGAGTAGTGTTTAGCGTCTAAACAGATTAGTTTATATATATACAAAGAAAGTACACGCGGTTGAAAATTTAACAACATGTTATATCGATCAAATGTCCAGTGACGTGCGTAATAATATTATCATTCTCGATACGACGATAGATCGACTGTCAAATGATATTTTTGAAGGGTTTCAGGGGGGCGAAAAATTCAGACTTTTTTTAAAAAAAAAAGATTACACATTGTTTTTAAGATTTAATGTTTGGTCAATTACAAGTTTATTGAAACTCGCGCGCGTTAATTATAGGTGAATAAACGTTTTGATTATTTTTAGCGCTCCTGCCGCCTTACCAAATATGATTCGAAACGGTTATCATTAGAATAAGTGGGTTATTATAAGTGACATAATACGTTCTCATCGCGTGTATTGATATTATTCTAAACGGCACTTGATCTCTGTTTATCCTCAGACCTCAGAAAATAACGGAAATCGCCTCGTCAGCACGCCATAAATTGTTTTGGTTCATTATTTCTTAATTTTTTTTTTGTCACGACAAAATAGCAGAAAAATAGATGCGTGTACATTTCCCGTCCGCCCGTCCATTTATTGGATATGTCGCTTGTTCCCAAAGTGTAGCTTGTTCGTTTTTGCCTTTCGACAATCGACACAGTTTAACATCTGTACAACACGTGTACGTAACGAGTTGTTAATTTCGACGGCCGTCGCGGCATTGTTGTACACGATTAATTTGCTGATTAAAAGGGCGTTTAAATATATAGTATATGTATATATATAAACATATTATCGTGAACGTATCCCCAGCGTCACAGTACACCGTTCCGAATAACATTTCTTCCGGTTGCTCGTCGATTCGATAAAATGTAAATTTTCCCTTTAAGACTGTATTATATGTGTGCATATATTCCGTCCGAAGCGAACACACGACGGCGTATTACACTAGGTCACGACGAGATACATATTATCAGCCAATTACATGCACATATATTATTATACATCAATAATAGCCGATCGATATAGATTTAGTATTATTTTACCGCGTCCGGTGCGAAACGTGTTTATTTTATGCGCACGACCGCGTGCGTCGCGAAGGCGTAAACGCAATGTGTTTATACGACACGATTCGACAAGGAAAATAATCGACTTGCGTAATATATATATATATATAAGTTAATCACGTTTGCAGTGAGGTGGAAAAAGAAGATTTACAGGATTCACTACAAAGTCAGTACGGAAACGGTTGTGGTCCTAACTGGACCGCCGTCAACGGTCCAGTAACGCATGGAAGAAGGTAATGTAATATGTCTAATATAAAAAGCCGTATCGGTCAACGGTGTGATATACAGGCGATAGTAATCTCAGCGATTATAAATGTATTCTCGCCGAACATATAAGCCACGGCGGAAACCTGACGCGTCCGAACACTAGTGCCCACGTGTCGCCAACGAAAAGGGAAATATTCGAACACGCGTCATTGCCATGCCCCGCGTATAACCGAGACGAATATGATGTGTAGAAAAAAAAATCTCCAAATCTCCGGATAATTGTAGTGACTCGTGAAAGTCGGTCTCGACTCAAAATCGTTACTCGGGATTATTCGCAGTGAGACTGCACAATATACAGCAGGGGTGGCCGGCACGATAACAGTCTCGCGAGCTGCGTCGAATGATGGCGAAACGAACCGAAAACAAAAAAACGAATTTTCTCGTTCCATATTGACTGTTAACCTAATTCGACGCTAATGCTATGAATATGCGGCGAACGCGTTTTTTTTTTTATTGCTTGTTGCCACGGGACATTCTTGTTACGAACAGTTGAAATAGGACGCCAAAGTATTTGAATTTGGATATTTTTAATTCGCGTTTTTCTGATCTTTTTCAACTTTCAGTTAATTTATTTACTTTTTTAGACCATTCCTCTCCCCCTCTCCCTCAACAATTCGTTTCATTTCACGACGTATGCATCAATATCCGTCTAAAGTTAAGGGTACCAACACCAACGTTTTCGAACTTTAAACATTAAATATTTTAATTGAGATTTAATTATTCATTAAGACGTCTTTCTTTCGGTGAACTTTTGAAATTTTTTTGAGATTTCAAAATGGATTTTTTTAAGCTTTAGTCCGTTGAATACACAATGAAAACGTTTCTTTCGGCATGCAAGAATTATGCGAATGACTTCACAGACGGCCGCCGCTGTGATGTACGGAGTCGAAAATCGTCCGAAAACGTCGAGACGAACTAACCCGACGACGACGACTTGACGCGATTCAATGTATTTATTCGGTCGCCGCGAAACGCAAACCTACATAATATCGTAATATGATATCGAGCGCGTGTACGTGACGGGGTTATCGGCTCTTCCTCGCAGCCGCCGGCGCGTACTGACTTTGTACGCGTCCGATATGCCTAGATGATAATAACGACGCGTATATATTATGATGTGTTATTATGTGCTACGATACCACGCGACAACGGATTAAATAATGCGTTATGGCCCGGTAGTCAACTCGCTGTGTTCGCGGGGCGAAACCGTCTAGTTTTCGAAACGCTATTATACAATAACGATATAATAGTGCACTATTATATTGATAAAACGACGACGCGATGTGTTACGCGCGTTTTCTCGCCATTTCCTCGGCGACACTCCCAAACCGTGTCCAAATTCGTTTAATATAATCGCGAACACATTTTAATACGTGCATACGGTATTCTTGGAAATATTATGAACTCGAGTATATTATGTATTTCCGCGCACGTGCACGTGCAGGCGCGAGGTAAAAAAAAGCATGACATTGGGTTAGGTAGTTTTGAAACGGCGTATTTTTTGTACCGTTTTACGCCTACAAAAGCTAGACCATAATTCGAGTTTAGAGGTAAGTCTGAAAAACATTTGAACTCGTCAGCCATTGTTTCTAGGTTCAAATCGATTTTTGATTTACTAATTAAAAATCCACTCTTTACTACTTTTCAATAGTATAACATCAAATTTCAAATTATAACACTATGATTCACGTGTGTTCAGATAGAAGCCGAATGCTTAAAACACTTAAAAATTGCATCTGACGCATTTAATAATTTGAAAACAATCTAAAACATACAATTAACATATTTTTTCATCTTGTGAAAAATCAGAAGAGTGTCTATAAAATCTGAGCAAACTCCTAACGGACTGATCGACGGGAATTCGAATAAAATTCTCGAAATCGAAATGTGGATTTTTTTACGGGAGTTTCGTTTTATTTTATTTTTGACTCTCCGGAAGAGAATCGTACGTTTCAAATACGTAGCGATATTTCATAAAAGTTATTGGCGGACGTGTGAAACAATTTTCGCAAAACGCCATAATGGGTGTTCGCGCGGCCCTTGTACTCGTAGTAATTTTGGACGGTTTCCAGCGGAGGCGATAAAGAAGGAAAAAAAAGAGAGAAAAAAATGAAAACCCCGCGTTAATGACTCGTGTATGTGTACATTATGCGTGTATACAGATAGCGAGAAGGAAAACCCGCGGCACGGAGTTCTGTACAAATATGGTTGTAAATACGGTATAAGTCCGTACGATATATAATACTTACGCAGTTGTGTTCGCAAATGTTCTTCATGTTTTTGCCTTCGGTCTGCAGTACTTCGCAATACTTCCAACACTGTAACAAAAAACGAAGCAATCGGTTTAATACGCGTGCGTACATATCACACGACACGATACAAACAAATATGCGACGTACGCGCGCGAGGAATATAAAACGAGCGACGGGACATTTATTAAATACGGCGCGGCGGACAAGGGCGGTTGATTTTATTTACTCGTCGAAAAACTTTCGGCGCGTTTATTTTTTCGCCTCTCCGCTCGTGACGGCAGTACAGGTCGAGAGTATACCGTCAGCAACAACGCGCCAAGTCACCACGCACTAGCTAAAAAAAAATATATATATATACACACAATAAGACGGGAAAGGGGACGGCGTGCGATTGTATTGTACACGATGACGGCGGGTCGACGGAGGAAGAGAAATTACCAGACTTTTCCGACCCTATTCGGTGCGCGCGTTCACACGGCTTTCGGGAAGACTCGTCCGGTACTGTACGAGGGCCGTCGGCGGTGATGGGACGAGGGAGAAACGCCGGCGGCCCCGAAAAAAAAAGACGAATCGATCTATTGCGAAAACCGGTCACGTACTCGTGCGGGGTCGGCCGAAATCGCGCGCGATTGCTTCATTATTGCTTTTCGACCACCCTTTTCTCTCTCTCTCTCTCTCTCTCACTTACTCACTCACTCACTATCTCTCTCTTACACACATACACACACACACACACACATTCTCTCACTCGCAGCCCCGACAGACACTTGCGCCGCACCTCGAAACGCCGTATCCGTCCTTTTGCACGTGCGCGCACGTATACACTTGTGAAGAACGAAAAAAAAAAACGATTGTATACGATTTTCGCGGTCAGGCGCCCGTAGTGCGTTTTTGTGAAAAGTCTCGAAAACGGAATAAAACCATATAACAAGGTATTATAATTGTAAAATGCGTACATCGTGGCGGCTTCGTCTCGCTGCCACGAGCCAGAACGGCGTGTATATCATAATATACGTATCTGCGGGCGAAATTCAGTCAGCTACACATTTCCCCTACACTGATCAAATAATCTGTCTTATCATACGCATAAAAAAACCTGCAGTCCGAAACGAGAATAATAATAACAATTGTATAAATCTTTCTACCAGTACTGTGAAATCGTTTTGAAATTTTAACTGATCCGCCCCGAAATCAACGAATATTTAAACGTCCTGTATAGGTCTTAACATACGTCTATCTATTATTGTGTTATCGAGTCGTAAATAACAATAAATATTCAAGTGAAAAGCGGCGTGTGCGATTTTCGAAAAGCTTATGTTTTCATTTTCGTTTTGTTTTATGTTTTTGTACTTCAGACGAAAAAAGCTCGAGGCGGTGGTAGGTTTACCGTTATAATATTATATGTTATATACGGCACCGAATGGATCAAGTCGTATATTTTACTATTTTACACGTGCAAAGCTTTTGCGTGGAACAAACGCGACGGTCGCCGATTTGAAGGATTTATGGGGTGTACGTGTTTTCTTTTTTTTTTTTTGTTTTAGAGACATACAAAATTTACAAATACACACACACACACACACACACATTAACCAACAAATATAACTTTAAAAAAAATATTATGTACCAATTTCAACGTCCATAATTCTGATATATATATAACACTGTATGACATGAGGAAAGCAAAGAAAAGAAAAACCACCAACACAAATTTTCGTTATCTATCCGTCCGGTAGGCGACAACATCATCACCATTATTATTATTATTATTATTATTATTATTATTATTACCTATTATATACGCAGTCATAGTCGTCATTGTCGTCGCTAACGAGAAATACGATGACTGATGACGTGCACCTAATTATTTTCGAAAATACAAAATAAACGATCACGGACTTTCGTTTTTAATTTTCGATATATATTCAAAATGGAAAAAAAAAATGCTGCATATAACTGAAAATTCCGTACTATATTCTTGGCCGAGCGCATTCCCGAGAGTGTTTTTAAACAATTTTCATTAACTCGACCCGCCGCTCGTTCATCGATCATCACGTTAGGTCACATATATATATTATATTTATCACACGGCTTCGTCACCGTCGTCGTCGTCGTCGACTGCTACCATCAAGCCAAGCAAAATGCTCGGTGGTCAATCATTTGCCTCTATATATATATATACTTTACACCGTTGCTATATATATTTATTTTGAAGGTATGGTTTTCGTAGACGAGGAGAGAAGACGGGGCAGCGAATATTAACCGGTAGCCGACGGCTAGTAGGTAGGAGGTAGGTAAGCACTCGTATAGTATATATAGGTAGTTGTAATAATAATAATAATAATAATAATAATAATAATAACAAAATAGCATCGTATCAATCAGTTGCCGGGCGACTCGTCTATGTATATTTGTATTTAGTAGTCGTCGTTTAAGATATGTTAATGAAAAATAAGAACCTTCTGGTGGGGTTAGGTGTTTGCGTTCGTTATATTGTGTACGCGCGCGTTTATGGACGTCTATTAATTATACATATATATTATGTATGTGCGCTAAACTGCGCGGTGGCGTGACGGACGGACGAAACGGACGAACGCTTCCGCACGTATTATAATATACGGCGGACGTTTACGATTATCGTTTTGCCAAAGTAAACTTCCGTGGTGCGGCGTTATGATTTATTTGTACGCGATAATATAATAATATATTGCGCACGAAACACTCAAAAACAGCGTGAAAACGGCGATTTGCGTGCAAGGGTTCCGTAAACACTTAAACCCGCCGCCGCCGCCGCAGCAGCAGTAGCAGCAGCCGTCGATCCGGATCGCACGCAAGAAATGCGAATGTCGTCATATAATTTATAGGTGGCGAAAAAAAACATAAATCGATTTCGTCCGTGTGTTATAACGCGTTGTTGTACGTCCGCGTTCTGATCAAGCCGCGTTTTTTATCGGATGTGCAGCACTAACTACTACGTCGACGACTGCGTACCCCCGCACGGCACAAAGAACGGCGTCGTACCCTCGGGCTTTCGTGCGCGCCACGTGTGATGTGCGCGTGTGCGCGCGTAACGCGATAAAACGGGTCTCGCGGAGATTGTTGAATGGAACTTAAAACGCGGTCATGCAGTCGTACAACTGCAGCTGCTTTTGACCGCGAGTGGCGGCGGAGAAGACGCGAACACGATCGTTTTCGAAATGGAAGTGACGTTCCGTCGTCGTCGTATAACATGCTCCGTCGGATACGTGTGTTATCGTGTACGCAGTAAATCCAGTTAACCCGGGCGGTAATCGGACGAAACGTATACGTACACGAACGGAATAGAATCGTCTCTCTCCGCCGCTTTCGTGTGTTTTTTTTTATTTTTGTTTTTTTGTTTTTTATAAACGTTCGACGACAATTAATTATGCATCCCGAGACGACGACGATATTATCGTGATCGTTTTGAACGGAGGAAAAAATAATACGAAACGTTATGACCGAGTACGTTATTGAAAAGCGGACAGTATTTTTTTCTCCTTTTGTTTTTACCTCGTTTATCGGGAAAAGCGCGTGTTTTCGACACCGTGTTCATTTGACTGTACAGATTTGACGGGAGGCGGCGGTGGACGGACCGGGGGAAAAATATTAAAAACATTTTCCCCTTCGGAAAACGAATTCCATTGCCGGACGGGTAACAAGTGTAAAGCATCTGGCGTCCGATGTTTATACAATATACATATATATATTTTTTCTATTTGTGTAGTATCGTTTTAGTAGTCGACGGTCTACATGGTTAGTTTTATATATTACGGAAAACGTTCTCGCAGGAATAGAACAAAACCAAAATAATAATAATAATAATAAAACTCGCCATATTTCGACGATTTCGGAATAAAAATCGTTCGCAAAACACACAATATTATTGTAGGAGAGCGAATAAAAAAAAAGAAAAAAAGAAATATACATATATAGATATCGTTTCTGACAGTGTAAACGTACTAAAGCGATATCGTTTTATTTTTCTACGTGGGAATCGACTCGATTCCGTTTGGGTGAGACCCGCCCGCCCTATACCCCGTAAAGTGTAGCGTGCATCGCCGATTTTTACATAATTCAACAACGTACAGCGACTTCGAGAAACGAATCGGTTTTCCGTTTACGTGCGCGGTTTGATCCACGAACGACCGTGTCGACCGCCGGATCGGCGAGAAATAAAATTGTTGTGTGCGACAATTTTTCGACACTTTCCGAAAAGCCGACAAACTGTTTATTCGTCAAACGTGGGTTATATTTTTCGCGACAAAACAATTTCAATAATGCGTTGATTGTGCCGTACGAAATATTTGAATAATTCTGTTTGCTTTTTGAAACGAGTAAAACCGCATCGCACGACAATCGACGTCTTATAACATAAAAAAAAAAGAAGAAAAAAAACGTCATTTCGAACAACAGTTTGTATATTCTAACCGATTACACGTCGACGGCCCACCCCGCGCGTAGATGACCATACTGGTGGAAAACATAGACCGCGTCGCCGACGTCAAATTAAATATAACAATGAGACGCGCGTAAAACAAAAAGCCGCGTCATAATATTGTAATGTGCGGCGTACGTGTAAATTATCGTCGCGTCACGATGACACACAATGGTCTGACGAGACGCATATGTATATCGTTAACAGCCGTACGCGTTGCACACGCTAAGAGGAGATTACAATGTACACGACACGTAGATATAATGCACTCGGACGACGCGTTATATAATAACAATAATTAATTGTTTCGGATCGACACCGCGAAGGGGCGCGGAGGAAAGCGAAACGGGCACACGCGGCCGCCCACCCGTCTCGTCTGGGTCGATGCGATGTTATCGCGACCCCCCTAGCCAGTATAAAACGGGCGTTGTCCAAAACGAAAAAAAAAAAAACGTTATGCGACAGATACGATTCTTTCGCGCCGTCGCCAGTCATTATCGTGCGATTGCGATCGATGACTGCGACGTGGACGAGTCACAAAGTCAACACCAAGTCGACGCGTCGTGTTTATTCTTTTTGATTATTTTTAACTTTTGACTTAATAAGTAAGTATTTTTTATATATATATTTTTTTTTTATTCTTACGTGTCGACTCCGAGTTGACTTCATACAAACGTATACGTAGTTGAATTGCGTTCAATGAAAATGTTTGAAAAAAAAAATCCGTCGCATACAGAAATATGGATTATAAACATTTGTGAATAAGACACCCCTCTTAATAGGTGTTTCGCGATTTAAAGACGTTTATTAAAGGTTTTTTGCAAAGTTAATAAAAACAGTATTATATAAGTAACGTTTGATTTTGTGTTGCGTTTTATACCGACTTGATTTAACAAGTTAAATTGACTTACCCAGCCTTTTTTTTTTTTACTCGACGGTCGTCCACACGCTAGCGGCGACACGTTTATCCGAGAAACCGTCTCGGTAAATCGTTTGCGAGCATCGAAAATAAAGTATTTATACATCGAGCTAGATGTAATAACGGACGTGGAGTTTCTGATCACACGTCCTTGCGTACCTCTCGTATTATATATATTTATTCGGTGGGCGACGACGAGCGAATTCATATACCGCTTATACCAGGGATTTCCGGAATTTCGTCGTTTCGACCGACGACGACAACGACGTATTATACGGTGAGACTGACCTTTCCCGATTACATTTTTAAACGTATTAGCATATAATATATTACAATATCCAGTCGACAATATATTATTCAAACCACTCGTAACGAACATTTATTTTGTGTTTCTTTAGTATATACTAGCTGACCTGGCAGTGCTTCGCTATTGCTAAATTTCAGTATATATCTATATTTATAAATGTAAAAATGTGAAAAGTTTGATATCAGTTATTGTACTTAGTTGAAATTAGATATTTACATATATAGGCACGTAAGTGTTTTTTTACATTATTATTATTATTATCATTAGCTATCTCCGTGCACTACACTGTCCGTAAAAAATGTCACCACTTATATGATTTAAGCTTTGTTGAATTCATTATTTAATACCCGGTGTAGTGATGTTCAAAACTTGAAAAGAAAAAAAAGCCAACACGGTTAACCCCCCGCAAGGAAACCATTTGCAAAACAAGCATCGTGTGAACCGGGCTTAAGACTCCGCTTGTTTTAAAATATAATATAATAAACAATATACAATAATATATACAGTACATACCAAAAAATAATTTCAAATGAACAAAATAAACTTGACTAATTACAGTGTGCGTATAGTGTACCTATCACGGTCAAGGTATTATAAACAATGAAATAAATATCCAACTGATGTTGAATTAATTGATCCAACAGAAAAGTATAATGTAGCTTCCTATTTGTGAAAGAATTTTTGAAATCGATTCAGTAGCTCCAGAGATTATCCCCAACATACAAACAAATACACAATTTTACCTTTTTATAATATTAAAGTATAAGTATAGACTAGACGAAAATATCTAGTCCAGGTCTTCCAACGAGTTACGTCGCACAACAACCCGCGGTGTTTCCGTAATGTTATGTACATATGTACGAGGTGTGTCGAAGTTTTTTTCGGAATTTTTTCTACCGACTCGTACGAGATACGGCAATGTCTTTCATTCGTGCACCACCTAATCCGAAGCACTACACGTTGACTACAATATAACTAACACGACAATAACAACGTAATCGTTACGCGAATAAGTGGGCAGGCGTATAAATATTACGAAAGCGAATTTGTTTCCCCGACCACGATGAATGCGTTATTCGACGATTTCGTTTTTGAAAATTATCCTGTCTAGTCTATACGGACGGTTCGGATTCTAAGACTTCTGTAACCGGATACACTTTCACTATTTCAAGTCTTTCCATTGAGCTTTCTAATAACGTTTCCCTGTCAGCCTCCACATATACTACTGAACGTTTTACGATTCCAGAAGTCCTTTCCGTCATAAGATCTCTAGATTCCAGGCTATTTCTCATATCACATAGTGTCGGTTTCTCAACCACGTCTCCTTTCTTTATATTCTTCTTCTCTAACATCATCTGTATCTTATATGATCTACGTCGGATCTTTTTTCATCTTTCCAGCCAGCGTTTTTATTGGTAATGAGATTCTTTGTCTTTTAATTGCTCTCCAATCTAAACTTCGCTGTAATTTTACTATTATTTAGCTATTTTTTCTTGAATACTATTATTTAATTTTGTTATTTAAATCATATTCAAATTGTTGAGTTGTTTACTTCTATTCTCTAACAACAACAAAAATATATATATATCTGTTAGGTTCGGAAACGTTCGGAAAGGAACGTCATTTTTTTTTTCACCGTCAGCACACGCGACACGCGTGTATGTGTCTTGCAGTTATTTCCCGCGCCACACGAAAACGTCACGCTCGCCGACACTCGATATTCAACGACGGACGTGTGTATAATAATATTACATATACTTGATTCGAGTCGAACGGGCAAAGTTCCGAAACAGTACGTACGAGTACATGGGTGTGCAGTGAGTGTGTGCGTGGTAGCGGTGGCCCGTTAATATCCGAAAGTTTTCGTCACGTGGTCGGGAGAGGAGAGGTCGACAATATTATTGCACTCGTCTTCTCCAACGATGTTACCATCATATGCGTATGATATAATATAATACATATCTGTGCCAGAGACGCAAAGTCGTATAAATACGCGCTCGTCGCATGCATTAGTTTATAACGATGTTATTGTAATATCGAGTTATGAAATTTCGTACGGGGGACCTCGGTTATTGTTGTTTTCGTTGATAATAACATGTATGCGATGTATACGGGGAGGGCCGCGGTCTGTCGTCGCAGCCGCCGACTCCGCGGTAAAACAATACCCGCTTATTTGCGATTACCATAATTAACGATTACATAATGAGAACGGGAATAACGAACGGGGAACCACCGCACACAACGGGAACAAAAAGAAAATAATAATAATACAAAAAAAAACGTAAATACACTCGCACACGTTGAAAACTATATTTATAAACGAGAAGGGGAAAAAAAAACAGAATTAATAATAATAAGAGATGAAAAAATATGTATACAATGTGAAGGCAGGAAGTTTCGGGTTCTCGTCGCCGTCGGTGAAATCGTGCCCCGGCGGCGGCGTGCACAAAAAGGAAGTGAACATTTCTTTTGTTCGGCCCACGACATCAAAGACATTTGGACGCCGCCTGCGTGCTTTCCCTGATGTGAAGCGACTGCAAAGCGCGCGGGGACCGGGTCTCGATACGTGGACCGATCAATCTGCTAATGAACCGAAAAGTCGACGTGCGCAGGGCGGTCGAGTCTTTTGTTTTGTTTTTCCGAGGACGAAAAAACGTCGGTTCCGCCGCGGCGACACGGCGCTACACACACAATGACGACGATCGATTTCGACGCGTGGCGTTTCGAGTTTTTTTTTTTTTTTTTTTAAATAATAACTATAGTGGAAAACGAAAACGACGACCGTTCGGGATCCCGTTAAGTGCGGCCAGTCTATAGAAACGTTTCGACAGCCGCCGCGGATCTGATCTCGGTTTTATCGTACGAAAAATTCCGTTATACTCGCACAAACACGAACAACCGTTTTCGAACGTTTAACCCGGTGACCGATGAAATGCCCGCGTCGCTGCCGCTGCTGTTGTTACGATAATGTAAAGCAACGCGGCCGAAAACCGCAAAATAATTTATCGTTTTTATCGGTACGCGCGACAGCAGCTGCACATATCGAGAGAACAAAAAATATGTGCTCGGAATTATTATCTGCCGCGCACGATAACCGCGTGTAAGAGAAACTTTCCGCCGTCGCGTATCTTCCAGCCCATTCGATCACTCGGTCCGACTTTTTTTTTTTACGTACGCGTGCGCACAAGACACGCACACACACACACACACACACACACACACACACACACACACACACATACGCGCGCGCACATAATTCCTAATCAAAGTTTTGTAACTGTAAACGCGCGCACGTCCGAACGTTCGGTCACGTACGCACTATAAATTAAACGTGGCGAATCCCGCGCACACAAACGTCGTGGCAGACAGCGGCGGGACGCGGGGAAAAAGTTGCCGGAATAAGAAAAACTTTTCCTTTTTGTATTTTTCCCCGCGCCCTCGCCGCCGTCCGACCGAACCGGGAGAAACAGAAAAACTCGTCTCGGTACAAGGAAGACGTTCTCCTCGCCGTCCACCGTCGAATAAAATTCTTTACGTACACGTATACGTATATATACGGGCGCGCGCGCGCGCGCGTGTGTGTGTGAAAATTTCTCGCCGAGGGTGGGGGGGGGGCCAAAAAGCTCTAAATCAACCGGAATTAGGACCGTCGGATCCGTGTTTTTGTTGTGGAAAGGAAAAAAGGGATTGTCATCCGGATAAGACTTAAAAGGGCCGACGAAGTGACAGATTTATGGGCGGGACGAGCTTAAGCGCGAACGGAGAGACGGGCGGCGACCGCGTGACGGTCGACAACGAGTATCGGAGAGGCAAAAAAAAAAGTTTAAACTTTCAGCGGCTTACGAGACGAATAATGGAATCAGTGACGGAAAACGGCAGCTGCGCGGCGTTCCGCGAGAGGATTATTAAACGCGCCAGCATACGCACACGTATTTATAACATTATAACGTGCGAGCGCCGCGTCGTACCTGTGCGCGTCTGTGCAGGTGTGATCCGGTCGATATTTTCTTCTCGCCCTTCTTCGGTCTCCACCCCGCCACGTACGGTATCTCGTCCGTCGACGATTCCGGGGGCTTTAAGCGAAACGTTAAATAACACGGCCGTTGCGAAACGCGCAGCGCGAGCATAAAGAGACCGTTTGTTGTTGTACGCGCGTTAAACACCGCCCGGAGAGGTTCCGCGTAGGCTGACAAATTCGTTTTGTAAGCGGATCAAGCCGTCGTCTTCGGAAATATAACAATTTGTGTTCAAGTGTGTATACGTTGTACGTTATTATCGTCATCGTATTCGGACGACGACGACTGGCTGTACATGAAAAAAGAAAAAAACGGAAACACGCAATTCGGCCGTTAACTCTAATAACGAGCGTACTCCCGCGCACAACTCGTCTGATTTTAATTCTTCAAAATAATGTATACAAATCCTTTGTAATCGAAACGCGTTGCACTGCGACCGTAACGCGCCACACGCGGACGACTGTGTCCCATATATATATATACATATATACTAAACCGGACTCGCCTCTAATTATGTTTCGATGAATTGTTACGGGCCGCGGGAAATACACGGCACCGGCGTGCGCGGTCGGTAGTATCATTTTTCATTTATCTCGTTTCTTTCATCTCTCATTTCTCGTTACGACGTTTCTTCGAGCGCGCACGCGGACAGTATAATATTATTTATCTTTTTATACAGACTCATATTTATACACGCATATGAGATTGTCTCGCGTTTTATGCATTCCACGCGCGGCCACAACTAGATTATATTAGTTTTGGATTTTTTTTTTTTTTCAAAAAGATTTTATCTGTGTTAACTAACCGAACCTCACGCGCGTCCGTCTGCCTAATTGTACGGTCTCTAACCCGACGATCACGTCGACGAAATTCCTGTCCATTTCAACCGAAAACAAAACGCGTCTCAAAAAACCCGGATTCGACGCGAAGTAAATAAGCTGTCGGCCACCATCCGTATGCGCTGGTGAGTCGGCAGAAATAACAACGGTATAACAAAAAAAACAAAAACAAAAATCTGTCGTGTCGCTTAATTCTCCGGGCCGACGGACCATTTATGTGTTTTTTTCCCGGGCTAAAACTTCAAAAGTCAATACGCCGTCTTTCCCTAGTGTCTACAATACATGTAGAAGTCGCAGCTCGACCCTTCTGTTAGCGCTATAGTGCGTGTGCACGAGACAAATGCGTATTTTTCCTCGGGAAAACGAGAGGGGAGAAAAAAGACCTCGCGATTTCCATCAATCAAGAAAAAACCGTTCGGCAGCTGTGGCGGCGATGGTTCATTAACTCGCCGGCGTGGTGTACAAAATCGACCAGCGAACGAGCTTAAAAATCTACGAGTGACGTCACCATTATTTATCAACGTGTGCGCCCACGACGACGACCCGACGGTTTCCGATACAAATTGACCTCCGGACATCCACCGTCACCGTAACAAATTAGTCTCTCAATATATATATATATATACTTATAAACCCCTTCAATGACGACAACGACGACGACGATTTCCGACAGCCAACAATTCTTAACGTGTCCAAACAGACCGCAATGTATACGCAAGACGGGGTTAATTCTTAACCTCGACTTCATTGATATATATACATATATTATACGTATTTTACGCTAATGCTTTACTTGTCTACTCGATTTCCCCGAAAATGTTTCGCCAGCTGCTGCAAGTCTAGCACGGCCAAACGATATGTGCGGTTCTAGAAATTATATGATGTCCGTTAAATTTTCAAACAAATAGAATATGTCACAAAAACCTCCCGAAACATAAATAAAATAAGTATGTTAAGAGGATCGGAAACAGTTTTATTTTTGTACCACTTTACACTTGAAAGCTAGACGAAAATTCTACCTATTTTAACTAGTTAGCCGTTTTTTTCTAGGTTATTATACAAATCGATTTTTGATATTTTAATTAATACGGAAAAACTAAAACTATTCCCACAATGACCTAGAAAAAAAGCCGATGAGTTCAAACCTTTTTTCAGAATGGTATTTTCGTTCGTTCTATGCAGCTTTTAAGTTTAAACAATCATGTTAATATATGCGTGAAATTATGAAACTCTTTCGAATTATTGACACGCGTCCACACACATCCCGAAAACTGCCCATCCGATACTCCTTAGAAAAAGCAAATTTCCGTTTCATTTACGTTTAAATTTCATGACGAGGGTCGAAAATCCCATCTCGTAAAACAACATATAACGCACGCGCGTACACTCTGTGAATTTTCTGACAATTTCGTGGCGTTTCAATGAGCTGCACGCACGCTGCGGCAACCACAGCGATAATGTCGCGGCGAAACAGGTTCGGAACGGGCAAAAATTACTTACTCGTATTATATTGAAAACATACAATAAAAATCGCGTGAGTATATATCATATTATTTCATTTTTTTTTCTTTCCCGTATTTTTCTCTTAATCCAAAAACGACTGACAAAATGTAACCGGTTCCGCGATATATATATATATATACACATCTGTACGCGAACGAACATCGAAGTGTCGTCTTTAGAAATTACACGTACACGTCATGTATAAGACGGAATTTAATTTTTTTTTTCGCCCTTCTCGTATTATACATATATGAAAGTATTATATAATACAGTGGCCGCGTACGATATATAATATGTGTGTAGTGGAACTGTCAAGCGAACAATTCGAACGCGGAATTACAATTTTACGACTGCGCAATCGATTTGCATAATTACACTTTATTACGCCGCCGCTGTTATTATGACACTGTCACACGGCCGTGTCGCGAAGTCTCCGCCGCAACACCGGACACTATATATTCTAATTTAATCTGACGGGGCCGAGTGTATTATCGCAGTGATTATAAACGTGTATCATATTATTCGTAAATGTATATTATAATACGCGCGCACCAATTTAAAAGCAATAAAAACAATTTTCTCAGCAGCTCTTTTTTTCTTATTTTTTTAAACGTTCGCACGACAAAACACGATTGTCTAAGTACGCGTTTATTATTATATATATATATATAACTAATGAGTACGATTTTTCGATGTTAATTCTTACGTACAACGTATACCTCACGTCGAATTAACGAGTACTCTAAATACCGGCTACTGCAGCAGGTTAGGTTACGAGGAACAAATATTTAATAAATAAAAAAAAATAATAATTAACGTCATACTAGACAATATACGAATACAACTTGAAAACCACTCGTGTACATATTTTTGTAAACAGATTTTCTAGTTTGAGTGGTCGCATAACGATCTCAGTACACTTCAATAAAAAAACATATCGTATTATAATAGATAATTTAAAACTTATGTACATAGGTTTAAAAAATATTAGATTTTTTACGTGTATACAAATGTAATAATATAGGACGTACATTTTTCTACGAAATAATAATTTGCAAGAAAAATATTATTTAGGATAATTTAACAGCCATAAATATATTTTTTACTTTAATGATAAATATTACATTATACTTGACAATCTACAATGGCCGATACACATTGGGCTTTCTATAAAATGTCCATATTTTGCACTTTACTCTCAACATAAATATATACACATATATATACGCGCGTATAGATCGGAACTAATTGAACAAATAACTATTTATATTTTCCGAGATAAAAAACCCCTCTATATAATATAATAATTTCCTTCGCCGCAACTAATTCGAGCGAACCGTCGGAGCTTTGGGCATTATATATAATACGTGTAAAGTGATAACGACCACGTGGACGAGAGAACTGTTTTATGCATAATGTATGCATAGGTATATACGAAGGCGATAACGTTTCGATCGGGGTTTAACGTTAAAAAAATAAGGTTTTATATATATATATATACGTGCAGTAAGGGCAGTGGAAAAATAAAACCCAAAAGTATGGTATATACATACACAGAGTATAAAATAAACGACACGTTGTTAAGAAGTTTTTACACGACCAGCGTTTGCGAAACTTGGAGAAAAATCGTATTTTTAGCGTCTCTGAGGCAAATACGTTCGAGATTTTATACATATATATATACATATATATAAGTACCTATATAATAAGTGCAACTTCGTCGTAGATTTTACCGAGATTATGTGCGGACACGAGTTTTCATTTTTTACTTTTTTTAACGCTCTAAAAACTTTCGACGATGTTTATGCGAGCGCTAGTACTAAACTCGCGCGTTCTTAATTTTACCATTTCTCGAGATGAAGAAGGAAATACACGTGAAAAAAGAAAAATAAACGTTTTTCTTCTTGCCGCTCCATCCCGTGCCCGTGAGTAACGTAAATTCCTCGAAACGTCCGAAAGCTACTCGTTTTTTTGTCGTCGTCATATATTTCATTGGATTTTTAAACAACCACTCGGTTCGAATTGTACGGTCCGTGGTCGATATAATAATAATAGCCGATTCGTTTCGCTGTGAGATTGTACATAATAATAATACACGTAATTATATAATGTCTAAACACGAATGAAAACTACGAATAATCATACGGTGTTATATAACTCATTCGAATGTGCGTCGTGTAACGTGTGTATACTCTATAAACGCACTAATCTAATTTAATACGTATAAAAAAAAAGACTACGAGAAAAAAATAAAACGAATAGACTTAATTTTCTCAATGTTCTACGCCGCAGAGTGTATACAAAACACGTGCAGAGAACGCGATATTTAAGAAAATTGTTTTATATTAACGTGCTCACAATACGGACAGATGTTATTTTCTTTCGACATCATCGATTTAATCAACGGGAGTTTGTAAATAGTACAACGCACCGCGGATAGATTTCGAAAACGGTTAGGTTTTGATAACCGTTTGATCACAAAATTATACGTAAGTCTTAATGTAATAACCGTGTTATTCTCTCCCGTTATTACTTCGTCATTCGAGTTTTTTCAACTCTAAAAAAAGGCGGGTAATTTATTAATGACTTTTTTTCGAAAACTTTTTTTTTTATAATTTTTAAATAAATACTTCGGATATACGCGTATATTTTATCACATTATATAAGGTCCACGATGATCGGCGAACAAAGATATTGTTTTATTTTTTCGCTGTACAATCGTTAAGCCGCTGAAAAAAGTTTAAACCCCGTTAATATAATTATTTTGTCATTAGCGGTCGTTTCCGCGAGCCATAATAATAATAATGTATTATTATCAACTATACCACTGTGCGGTACACATAGTATTGCCACGCCGGAACACAGGGAATTTACCGATTTTATGAAATGTGACAGCGCGGCAAATCGCGTCCGCATTTACGGCGTCGCGTTGGAGTCGAACGAATCTTGAAAGCTGTCCGGCCCAACAACCGAACCGATCGTTACACACATTGAAACACACGTAGTGTAACACCGAACAAAATAAATAAAACGAAAACGATCGACTCGACTGTACGGGTCTGCGGTCGTCAGTGTTTTTGTCCACTCGCGAACCGAATCGTATATTCACGTTATAAATATGTGTGAAAAGGGAGAGGACGGTCTTAGAACATTTTGTCTTAGTCCAAAACCGAATAAAATACAAAAAAAAAAAAATACACTACTCGTCGAATTTCGCGACCGAAACCGCTGCAGTTCGCCGGCAGCCGAGAATAGAAAATATACATAATACGGCACGACAAAAACGTTTAAAATAAATTTAGAATTAAAAAAAAAAAACGGACGAAACGACGGCAATAACGGTGGCGCGGATTATCGTGCTCGATACGGTTATGCAAACGCAACGGTACGCGATATCCGATCGGGTTTCGCGGACCCTCGTAAAAACATATTAAAACGGTCTCACTCGGACGGCGCGGGATTTCCGGCGAGCCTGCGCGAGTTACAGGAGTCCGGTTGTCGCGTTCGTTCCCCTTCCGGCACGGCGCGGCGGCGCGGACGGAGGATACATCGCGTACTATTATGAATGCGGCGGATCGCCTCCCGGGCCGGAGAACCTCGCTCGTTGCCCGCGTTTATTATCGCGACGAGACGAGAACGGCCGTCGTATCCCTCTTGTCCGTCTGCGGGCGGAACGGACGGGAGAAATGGCGCCCGTCGTGCGATCTCCGAGCCGAGGGATTATTGACTGCTGCGAATCCGACGATTACGCGCGAGCGTAAAATTATAATTGTGGCCGCGCCGCCGGCGACGACGAATCCGACACGGACTGTCGCGTCCGCTCGATTTACGGCCCGAAATTAGTACTCGCGGGCGCGCGCCCAGGAGGGTTCGGCAGGGGATTTCGTGATGTGCGCGCGCGGAACAACGTTTAACTCGCCAAGGAGAACGCGTCCGTATCGAGATTTATCGCCCCGCGCGAGTAAATCGTCCGCCGGTCGAAACGATGTCGCCGCGCGAACAACAATAACCAAGCGGACCTCCCGTACAATGAAAACGACGATTAATGCGCGTATAGGTCTGAACCACAGTGTTGTGCCGTAAAAAAACATGCACCGACACCGACTATGGGATCGAGGGGCGCACGGAGGAAAAAATTCGGTTCACTTAACGAGTATAACAAAAAAACGGAAACTTTCGATTCGATGTTTCGCAAGTCAAGTTCACACAAACGACGCGGTCATTAGTCGACACCCAGAAAAACTACGTTACGGACAAATAAATAAACACTCGAGCGTCGAAAATAATTAACACGTCCCGTTGTGTATATATGTATATATATATAGTTATATATTGAGTGTGTGTGTGTGTGTGTGTGTGTGTGTGTGTGTGCACGCGGTTATTCTCTCCCCCTTTGAGGTTACGGTGTACGGTGTTTAAAACACGTCCGTAATTCGATCTACGACACTCGAACAACGTAAACAAATACAATATATATTATACGTACAATATTTATAGTACATTTTTCGTCCGTCCTCCCTACAAACACAAGCGTATTCAATCGACGTCATTATGGTACGTATTGTAAATGTTGTTGTGTTCTTGTTTTCGCGACAAAACGATTCACGCGCGTAAACAATATTGTGTTATTCGGTCCGACGACGAAGAAAACCGATTCGCGTGAGCGCCGGAGACTGCTGCGGAGGACGTGCGTATATGATTCACACTTCGATTCGAAATCATTTTTGTCCGCGCGAGACAAACGAACCGAATCATAATAATGAAGAAAATAAAAACACAAAAAAACGACGCGTATTGTTACACAGAGATTTCCTCGTTTATTTATGCGGTACGCCCGAAAGAAGGGGCGGCGGCGGGTCGAGATTACATCTCTCGCCGTGCACACATAAATACACCATATATGTATATATACCTTGTTTTTGTTTTTATGTTCGTAATAAATTTCGGTAACACACGCACACACCTTCATTTGGGGGGACCTTATATTATTATTATTATCATTATTATTATTTTTTTTTTTTTTTATATACGAAACAGCAGTCGACATTTTTCTCACTCACTCTCCCTCACGAAATACTAATAATAATAATGATAATACTCGTTTTTCTCCCGCTTACTTATAATAATATACGAATCCGTATTTTCGTTTTGTTTATTTATTTTGTTTTACTCTTTCACACTAATTCGAAACAACAAATCACCAACTCGATAATTTATTCATCGGTTTAAAAACGGTATTTTCTCTTTATTTATTTATTTATTTTTTTTTATTATTATTATTATTATTATTGTTACGTCCCGCTGCCTTTCGTATATAAACATACACGAGGAAAAGTACATTTATTACGCTACGTGCCATATATATCGATTATTTTTTCGATACGTCGAACCATCAAAGATTTCTTTTTTCAAAGCTCTAATCTGACCAACACTCAACTGTGTACGAGTTTTGGCGTGTCGATTCGTAAATCCTACCTGAAATATTGTATTAGTTCCGATTATAATACATTTAAAAACGCATTCTCACAAAATATTTGAATTTTACGCGGACATAATTTAGAAATTGCAGTTCGGACGACATTTCAGCATATTGTATAAGTATCGCGAGTGGTTACACTATGTAACTGTCCAGTAGACAAGGCCGAGAGTGAACATTTTCGTTTGTCACAGTTTGACGGAAATCGTGGTCAACGAAGATCAAACAGAGAAATAAAAGGTCGAAAATTTAATACAGACAACGCGTGAGGTTCACGAGAAATGGAGTTATATTCTGCTCGCGGATATCGTACGTTCCGACGAGATTTGAATACATTTTATATTCAACTATTCGTCAACGACGACGAATTAGGTTATTCCGCGTTTCGTGTTTCATGCAAAATTTATACGGCGCAGCACATCTGTACGACACCAAAACACAAACACTTTACACGTTACGAAAAGGTACACTCGATATTTCAGTATTATAATAACGGTGCGCCATCGGTTATGTGCGTCTTCTTTTCGGTTCGCTCTCGACGACCATCTATTTAAATCAACTATTATAATATTACGAAAACCGCTCGTGGACGACAAAAACACAAAATAATAACGTTAGTTGAAACGATGTTTAATATAATAATAACATACGTCGTATCCAACTATATCTAACCAGCTATATCGACGACCCGCCGTTCGAGTCTTTAGATTCCAACGCACTCGACGAGATTTTCGTCGTAAAAACAACGGCAATATTACTTACAACACACAAACCGTATCGTCAATATTTCATCGTAGTGCTTCAATAAAAACATATTGTCGATCGTGTATATACAGAGTGATTTTTATATCGCGAGCCTATTTATTTTATCGGGAAATATACGTTGTTATTTATTTCATTTCTTCGCACATTCCATATTTCTATATTTTGTTCATAGTTATAATATTTTTACGCAGACCCATGTATAAGACCATGTATAAGTGGATACAGTTATAACAAATAAATTTACGTCTAGGACATGGCTTGAAGACGTTTTACCAAGAATATTTAAGGCCGGTAGTAGAATGTCACTTCTAATCTCATAATCACTACCTAATATCTATCAGATAATAATTCATTATTATAGCAAAGAGTTTTACTGCTTCCATTGAACTACTCAAATAACGACTACTATGAGCAAATATTTAATTAATAATCATGCAAAAACGAGATGTTGAAAATAAGACAACGAAAAACCATTTTGATTCATTTATTTTACGGGTAGTTTTATTTAAATCTATTTAAAAATCAAAAGTTTACAAATGCTTAAGATATAATGGGGATATCATTTTTAAAATTATCTACAAATATTCCGTAAACGATTTCATAACGAATAACAAACACTGAAATAAAATTTGTTTAAAATCTTAGCAGATAACCGTAAGCTCATAATAAAATTAATCACAATGCGTGCATACATATCACATAGTACACATATCAGGTATAAGTTATTAATGCAGTGTTTACGATAGTGTTATGTTTGTTCTCCAATTACGTTTGAACGAAATTTATATATTGTTTGTTTCGTAATTGTTTTAAGCTTAGACATTATTGTGTAATCACTCGAAAAACTAATCAATACAGATTTACTTTTTAAAGATGTTTTCCCGTTTCGTTTACACTTAATTTACTTGCTATTTTATAAACAAAAATCTTCACATTTAAAATTAAAACATTTTTATCAACACCTTGTTTTAATATCTTTATCGAAAATTGTTATGTCTTGAAATTTATTTATAAAATCCGATTAATGTTTATAATATTATACACGAAAACTTTAGGATTTGTGTATATGCCACATTTCTGAGTTCCGACGACATTAATAATATTCGTATAATGTATAAATTATCAAACGTCTTAAATAGTCGTGTAGACAAGGTGGTATCGATTTGAAATGAATACAAACAGTTTTTTCTGGTTATTTTGTAATATAATGAACGCAATAAATCCGATATATACGATCACTATAAGCTCACTCTTTTCGGTGCTTTTGCAATAATAAAAAATAACGTTTATTTTTCAATAAAAATGCGGTAGAAAACGGTTTCTTGAACGACTGTGCAAATTGTCTTTTCTAATGACCATTGAAATAGACTCAAAAAAAATGAGATATATATATATATATATATGTTTTATATGAATTTCTAGAAGGCAATTCCAACAACGACAGACCACACCCTCGTGTTGACCATTTTTTATAGGATTTACTTTTTTTATCAGGGGAATGGTTTCGGGTCGCATTCAGCCATATATATATACGATAATATTGAATTACGTTTTTATTTACGGATTCAATAAACTTTTATACTCGGTCGGGCAATGCGCACACACGCACGAGACCAAGCAGACAAAGAGAGAGAACGAAACGCAAACAAAATACACGCCGACCCGGCTGGGGGATGACGACGAAACTTTGATTGTTATAAAACGTGGCGGTAAGACGATGGTAGGCAAGCGTTGTGTTTTCAGAAACAAACGCAATAAATTTGCCTGCGGGTTAGGAATATATATTTTGTATCGAACGAAAATATGACAAATATTAAGAGGATCAAAGGCTTATTGATTTGCAACAAAAAAAATATTCAATACAAAACGCATCTTATAAATGCTCTACAAGGGATTTCGAGTGAATATTCCCTTGAACAGACGAGACTCTGTATTCGAAAATAGACTGAAAACAGATCGACGAAATTCTACTTGAAACGTGTCACGGATTGGCTGAACCGGTGGGGGTGAACTAGAGGAGCGTGTCCCCATCGAGATTGCGTATTCAAGAAAACAGGGCGTGGGAAGTTTGTCACCCGTGTCTCAATAATATTATGTTACGGGAGGATTGAAGCTTTCCATTCCCCCGGTCAATAATCAAGAGCTAATTAGTGTTACGTACACATAATATGCGTATTATCGTCTGGAGTCGAGGACAGGCGACGAAAAACTGTTGTCATGCCATTGAAAACGTTCCGACCGCATAACGGTTCGGTCACCGGTTCGGGTATATAACACATAAGTGTTATACGGATACGCGTTATATGCATATATTGTCTAAGTACCGAGTTTGGCGATGGCGGACAAAAGACGATCGGAGCACGGGGGCCAAGATAAGCCGACAAATGAACGGGAGGTGAAATAACGCGGTTAAACAAAAGTTTTCGAGAGACGACTAGTCGTTATGTATATGCGTACGTGAGCACACTAGCACACTTTACTATTGCTGTGGGCTCGCGGGTATGGTCGTAGGGACGACGGTGACGACGAGGA
The DNA here is from genome assembly GCA_019022885.1 of Schlechtendalia chinensis. Taxonomy (NCBI): domain Eukaryota; kingdom Metazoa; phylum Arthropoda; class Insecta; order Hemiptera; family Aphididae; genus Schlechtendalia; species Schlechtendalia chinensis. The sequence goes on from CM032342.1 coordinate 739,499, forward strand.
GTGCAAACGCAATGCGCGCAAATCGACTTTTAATTAACGTCTAGAACGGCTTTTCGTTTATGCGTGTCGCGTTCGTTTTCGAAAAAAAACCAATAACCGAAAACATATCCGAAATCCCGAAACGTCTTGGTCGCCGCGCTGCTGTTATTGTATTTCGTTATACGCCACCGTCAGCGTTACTTTCAGACAATTTCCTCCGGGATGGGAGGGGGGCATTTGAAAAAATTGGGATTCATTTATATTACATCGAGAAAAATAAACTTTTTGATAATAATTACTTTTGTCTGTTATTATGATTGTGAACAACATAATTGAATACACAACATTTCACAAGTTTAACATACACGCATAATGTTTATATACATGACGATTGTAGGTCATTCACCGTGATATCAAAATTACATTTTTCTAATATTTGATATTTCTTTACTATTCTTCTAATTTTCTACCGGGGGGTTAAGCCCCCACCCGCCTCGGAGAAATGCCTGAAAAAAAAAACACTGACCACCGTACGGGTCTGCAAACCGGCCGCCGGTTTTACAGTTTTTTTTTTTATATATACGCGTACACGAGCCCGCGCGTCGTGTAAAACGGTAAACGCGTACAATGATAATAATATTGTACGCCCGCAGAAGACACGAATAGACCGTGTAATTAGGAGGCGCGCGTTCGCGTTCACGACGACGACGACGACGATCGAAAATCCGAAAATTATCGAGTGGGGCGGTCTCCGTCGGGCAAACAAAAATATTTTTATTACGACGTACACGCTTTTATTATTGTTATTATCATTTCGATCCGTTTTCTTTTCCCGTATAAACGTGTGCATTTATTCGACTGTGACGGCGGCAATAGGTAGCGCGTGTACGTATAATGGTACGCGTTTTCCTCGGGCCCGAAGACGACGACGTAACCGCCGTTTATACGTACGCCGATCGTGATGATATACGAGAGAAAACAAACGGTGCCCGCCGAAATGCTCCAGTGTTTTCGTATACGACCACCACGTGTAATTTAAATATATATATATATATGTACACTAAGTGAGAATGAGTCGTCTCCGCGAGCGTATCGGTCACGGTCACAACTCACAACGCTATATAACAACGTACGTACGCGTGTACGGCGGAATACGATAATAAACTGCTGCGGGTAAAACACGGACGAAATAACAGTCGCGTAGCGTTACCGTTATTACATATATTATGCGAAATCGGCAAAGAGACGCGTAGTTTTATTTCCCGCTAAAGCTGCAGTTATTATTAATTTTTCACGGTCCGGCGAATGAAAAAGATTAGGAACACACGCGTTTCCCGCACGTGTCCAGGGACGAAGCTACAAAAAAAAAAAAAGGTCCGACTAAACACGGTGGCGTTTCCGACGTTTCAACTCGGCGAATTTAGCGGCGTCTTGATGTTCGTAATTGAATTTTTAATTTCAAAAATTACCGTCTGCAAATTCAATTGAATACGATGTCTACGTCGTATTTATTCGTTTTCGAGCGTTTGAAGTTTGAATGGAAAATTCCGGCGTTATCCGTGTATACTGTTCTAATTGGTTTCGGTCGAGAGAGAAAAACGAACACAATTAAACACAACAATTCTACTCAAATTCGATTTCGGTGAAACGGTTTCATTCTACATTCAATACCAGCGATTAGACGAATACACGCGTCGGATTCCGAAACGCGTGACGACCGACTCGGACGAACATTTGTTTATGAAACGTTTTGAAATGTCGAAACGTGCATTGTCCGGTAGGTATCGCGTGCGCACAACGTGGTAACGATAATGTACGCGTGAAATAGGCGTGTAAAAAAAAAATGAAAATGAAAAAAGAAAAAAGCGGCCGTGAAACCCCCGCCGGAACGACTCGTCGATCACCGAACGAACGTCCGATGTTGACGAGGCGAGAGAGTGATATGAGTGGGGCCGTTCGGTTCGTCTCTGACGCGAATCCTTTTGAAACTCGCGGTCCTTCCGTTTAGAAATGAAGAGAGCGAAAAAAAATAACCACTTGTTACCGCGTGCGTTCCTATTATATTATTAATGTCGCGGTGGCGCCGGGTCTACACGTACACACATATGCGCGTGTCGCGCGCGCAAGTCGTTAAGTTTTTATTACGCGCGCACGTTAAATCTAAAGCAAATTTGCACTCATTATTACCCGACGTTTTTTTATTTTTTCCATTTTTCATTTTTCATTTTTCATGTTTTTTTTTACTTTTACTTTTAATTTAATACTCTGTACGTGTGTGTTATATTATACGTATACGACGTATATCACGCGCATAACGGCCATAATATTATATATAGGCAGTCCGCCGTTCTTCCGGATTTTTTATCCGTGTCGTTAAATTTTATTACGTTCGTTCTGTATATGAATATTGTATAATATATTATATACATGTTATATGCGCTGAGCAAACAAACAAACGCGTCCCGTACACCGCGCGCGTACAAAAATAAAAAAATTCCGATTTAATGGTGTTTTTTCGCGAAAACCGCAGGAGACGTCATATATGTAGCGTATATCATGAAACAATCACGCAAAGATGACGGCGAGTTAATGGAAAAAAAATCTACTCGAATAAGTTAAGTTGAACGAACATTAACAATTAAAAATATAAACAGTAAAAAACCCGATTTCAACTATTGTGTTTATAGTTTAAAAAGGACGAAAAAAATGGAATTTTACGAAAATAAACAAATTTGTTTTGTTACGTTTAACCGTCATAGCACAACGCAAATGAAACATTGGATTTGTGCTAATCAGACAATAACGCGTGTTATGAATTCGATCAAGTTAAATAGACAATTCTATTTCTACAATATAAATACAAAACAGATTAACGAGTAACAGATCGATCTTTAACTCGGACGAACTATCTCGTATTTAACTCGTAATGATACGTAAACATTATGTACACGTCCGGCGACTTGGTGTAATGGACATTTACACGCCTCGCACGCACGCCGAAGACAACAAAGCGAACGACCGTGCATACGAAAGAGAACGGAAAAAATAACAAATACGTATCACAACCAACCCCTCTGCGTCGTCGTTCGATATTGCGTATCTAAAAACGTTTCATACGTGAGTTTAGTGCACGCGCACGTGTCGTGTATGCCTACGGTACATTCAGTATACGTATACACGTTATTAAATCGACCGCTGGCCGTCGTCGTCGTTATACATATCGTACACGAGTACGGAATACAAATAGGGAAACGTGTCGCGCGCGCCGGCGACGACATCGCGAAACATTTAAAGTGTTTAAACCACACTCGCTATATATATAAGTATATACGTGTATACATTATCATATTACGCGCGTAATAGGTACCCGAAAACTTACACTCTCGGACAAGTTTGTACAAACTTTATTTCGATAACCTCTCGCGCGATAATTCGAAAGTCTTTATTTTTTTGGCCCATCGACCATAATAATTATAATACGTATTCTATCGATTATAGATCCGTCAAGCTTTTAAATAGTTCGACACGTTTTATACATATATTATTACGTAAAATGTGATATATATATATATAATAGTGTCTAGGGACCGAGTTGCTCGATTAACATAAAAATTATTTTTTCATAAGCTCGCACGACCGAACTGTGTTATTGGTTTGACCTCCCGGAAAACTCCCAAATTTATGCTTTCTTACATAATTATTACTTGTGTGTTATTTTATTATTTAATCGACGAACGAGAAAAACCGAAATCGTTTGAACACATTCGAATACACTTTTCGATTGTTAGTAGTATTTAACGCGATTATACTCTCGTTTGCATAATATACGCGTGCGTGTGAATTTGAGCTGAAAAACGAATGTTCTCTTTGAATTCGAAAAACATTATTCGGGACGGACGGTGCGCGTAATAATATTATATGCTATTATGATATGCCTGGTGAGTTTCGACAGAATACGATCAAAAATCCGCATATCGCACGCGGTATAATCCGTATATCGTACCCCTCTGAAATAATATAGTGACGCGGTCCAAAAAATAGGGTCATCGAGTTGTTGCCCCCAAAAAAAAAAAAATAAAAACCTTTTTCATTCTTCATAATCAATTGTATTCGAATCCGTAAGCGTGTTTATACCACGAGGCCAAATGACTTTTATTCTGCTTAAAATCAAAACACGGTTGGCCGCGTGAAGACTGTTTAGAACAACACTGCGATCAACACCATACGATCGATCGGCCGCCTAAGCAGCACGGACCATCATTTAGCGGAATAACGCGACATTTCGACAATGACAGCGAATATACACCGTACGGAAAGAGTAAAGCGAACCGTCGGCCGCGGGGGCTCGCCGCAGTAGCAGTGGGCCGTGACGAGACGCGTATAATTGTAATAATATCGTGTACGTGCACGGGGGGGGGGGGATAAAATAATATTTTGCGACGACCCTCGCCGCGGCCGAAATAGGGTGGATAGCCGACGGCGACGATAAACAGAGCCTGTGTTTTGATTGCCGCCGTCTCGGAGGGTTCGGAACGCGCGCGCGCACGGGCCCGTGCGCTTTCGGTCGACCATATTACCACCAGACACGTACGCGTTTCGACGCGTGATTTTATCGCCAGCGTAGTGGATCGCGCGCGTCGTGATCGTCCGTTCCCGTGACGTGCGGTTTCGTCGGCGTTTTCTTCCGCGTCGACGGGACGAGCACGAAGATGTCACGTCTCTACGCGACGCCGACACCCGAAAACCCGTCGTGCGTCGTCGATCGCGACCGATTCGATTCGTACGATAAAACACGCTTCTCGCGTTCATTCGAAATGACCGCGTTTGATTCGGTGGCCGAGTGTGTCCGATAAAATCGGACCCAACAGCGTATCGTAACGTTAAGCCGTTGACACGCGCGCACGCGTCAAATACGGTTCTGTTAACCGGGTCGCGACTGTCGACTGTTCGACACGGTTTTCGATTTTCGCGGTACGACGCCGCGACGGCGTCCGACCTTTCTGTTACGTGTACTCGTTCGGGGACGATATCATTACTACAACGAACATTACCTATACCGTGGGTCCGACGAAGGTCTTGATATTTAGACGGCCGGTTGGTTGTTGGCGCCACGCGCGTCGTCAGTGTTATTTCACGAAAAACGTACCGCTCGCACACGGAGACGTCGTCGGCAAATAACAAAACGTGTTAACAAAAACGCGACCGGACCGTTTGGAGGAAAAAAATCGGTTCGAGTGTGGCCGAAAGGGAAACATCCAATTGAATTAAGTAGCCGTGCACCACTACCGGGCGCACGCCAGGAATACCGAGGAGTTCGGAAGAAGTTCGCGGCGTGCGCACGACAGGAGCGTGTACGACAAGGCCGTGCGGTACAGTTGACGCGGCCGTCGTTGCCGTGTTCGCGCGTTTACGTCGTTTTCACGCCGTAATAACGCGCACACGGGGTGATGATATTGCACGAGCAGATGTGCGCGAAATCTTTTTTTCCAGAGGAAACAATCAAACGCGACAATGAACGGTAATAAATCCGTATGACAAATACGTTTGTAATTCAACGTCGGTCCTCTCTTTATATACGCTCGTGTACATTAGATATAACGATATTATACGCGGGCGGCGACAAAGGAACCGGCCGGATATCGCGTGCACGCGGGTACCGACGACCGTTACTAATAATATTCCGACGGCATAACGAGGCCGTATACAACGCCTATATTATATTATTGTGCACGCGTATTTATTTATTTCAATGGAAAGGTGTCGGTAAAAAAAAAAAAAAGAAAGAAAGAAAGAAAGAAAGAAAAATAAAGAAAAGGGAAAAAAGAACCTCGCGTACGGGTCAAATCCCTCGGTGAATTCCTGGACGCGTACGCCGCGTGTGTAATGTACAGTAGTATTATAACGTCGTATGCAGACGCGACACTTGCACCTGGTCAGGAGACCGAACTCGCGGCGTGTACGCTACGCGCGGATATCGCGTTCTCTCTCAAACTCCGACGGATTATACGTACACGAGTATACGGTATACGCCACGCACGATATAGCCCCGCTCAACAACAACAACACACGCGGCCACCTCCTGGTCGCGACGCACAAAGACCGCCGGTGTGTTTGCTTTTTCCATTCTGTATTAGGTATTTTTTTTTTTTTTGTCGTTGTTCGGAAACCAATTGCCGCGAGCCGCGAACGTCGCATTATATAACGCAACGCGTTTAGTGGACGCGTACCGCGATGATGATAATAACGACAATAATCGTAAAAGAAAAAAATAAAAGGTGGGGTGGTGCGTGAAAAGGCCAATTTCCGAGGTGAGAAACCAGGTGCCGTTCGCGTTTTCCACGGTTGCTACTATACCGTCGCGCGCGCGCGCGCGTAAACGGACGATACGTGTGTCGCGTAATAACGCGGCATAATAAACGCGTGAAATAGCGTCGATTTGTAAAGAAACATTATATATATATATCATTATAATACGCGCGCGGTGCGGAACAATGCACGTCGCCGACGCGGTTCCATTCGACGTGCGTGTCGACCCGCCGGCCGAAACTATTTAGCGACAATTCGACAATTCGACTGTACGACGACCGCGTGATAAACGCTGTCCCCGTGCGCGTACGCGAACGACGATAATAATGAAATTCCACGTTGTCCGGACGTAATGACCGTACCTGTACAAGAACACGGAGGGGACGTTACCGACCGACGTTTATGTTGTTCTGTACGAACGGTCGCGCCGACAGGATCCGACGAACCGTAAACGATTCGTCGTCCCGCGCTTTCGCGGCGGCTACCTAACTACTCGCACGTTTATGACCGACGAGATCTGATTGTATTGAATCCAATCGATTTCGTAGCGCCGTTGACGGTTCCGCGGCGCGATCACGAGGAAGGAAATTTCTGATTTCCCCTTCACGCCGTTCGTAAAACGTATTGTTTTACCGAACCACCCCGTGCGTCGGCGGAGTCAAATCTGCGGCTCTGTAAACGTTTGCGGTTTTACGTCACACGCGTCGGTCATCGAGACGTGCGTGATCACGCCGCTGTATAATATAATACGGTACCGAATACGAAAAGACTCACCTTCCAGCAATCAGATTTTTTCTCGCATTCCGTGGCTTCGACGTCTCTGGGCACCAACTGCAAACAGAACACGAACGCCTTATTAATAATTTATGTCATTATTATCGAAGTGAGAAGGTCAACAACCGGATGACTAATGTTACGAATAGGTACGGTACCCGACGCCGACGCAGCAGTCGTTTGGGGAATCGACTTTGAAATCAAGTGTACAATATAGTATAACTCCGTGGGGAGTTGTATATATACGTTTTCGGCTACTGGAGGGGCTGAGGAGATTTAGATAACTACAAACGGACAATCTAAGGAGTATCGAAGCGTGTACGTGTGTGCGTGTAGCTTTTAATCCCGGCGAGAACCCGAAACGAAGCGTAACCATCCGCCCCATCGTGCTTTTGTACCAGCCGTATGCCATTATAGCGGACATAACACGCCAACTTCTACAACAATTTGATAGGCCGTCGCGATAGGGCCCAGCGAGCCCAGACGCCGCAATAGAATACAACAGCAGACACTCGAAATCGTTAAAATCCATCAAACGATCGACGTCGGCGATACGATGTGGGCGTCAAAAACCATCTCATGAGCTGTTTTACGTGTGTCGATATACCGATATTTCGTCGGCGACGCGCACGCCGAAATTCGAGAATCTCGACGATCGAGACAAATGCGTCATCAAAAACACACGCCAAACGCCCGTGTAGGTCACGTGTGTGAAATTAGATTCGATCGGAAATCACACCGATCGGAAACATTCGGAGACCGGTTCAATACTGTCAATATTCGATTAACTGTGAACCCCGGACCTTTGAACAACACGGTTTTCGTACGCGTTCTTCCTCGCACACTGCACGCGCACACACACCATTATGCTTGGACAAAACGTATTTTCCGAAAACCGTGAAGGCGTGTCGCCGTACCATACACATACTTCGAATCCAATTACACTGATTATCTTTCGAGTCGCGCGAAAGTTCTAGTTTGCGATAATTAACCGGGACGGACGCGCGGTTAGCGTACATAATAATAATATAATTAGAAATCCTAGGATGTCAAAGGACGCAGAGAATTATCGCGAACGAGAAAAGCATATACTAATACCGTGTACATAGGTATAAAATATAGAGGTATAGCGAGTGTGGTGTGTAGTTGTTTTCGCGCACGCTCGCGTCACCTTGGCAAAACTCTACGTCGAAACGAGTTATACGAGAGATGCGAGGGGAGCGCATCGTTCGTTTGGGAGTGTAGAGGCTGTTGGAAATGCCGCGAGATCGATAAACCGAGTGTTGAAAAATAATCTTTTTAAATTTATGTTATTGTTTTTAATTTCATCGAAAACAATTATTGTCTTTTGTATATCCGTTGTAACTAAATCCGTTGTTATAACTCGGACGCTGGAGCGCCGTTTTTTTTTTTTTTTTTGAGGTTTGCCGACCTGACGTTAGACGATTCGATCCGGTCGTGTATGTCTGAAGTGTACGAGATCGCGTGATTATATAGAAACGCGTAATAACAGTTTCCGTCGCGAATATGGTGAAAATAAAGAAAACGCCATTTGTTTGTCGGTTAACGTTATTATACGCGCGTTTCGTTAAAAATAACACGTAATTTTCTTGTCGGTTGTCAACGAAGACGGGATTTTTTCATCTAAAACGTCCGTAAATGTGCACGCACATAAAATGTAATGTTTCCCTTATTTCGGCTGGTCTATATACTTATAGTATTCGTCGTCGCCTGACGTACGACGGGGAAAATTTTGTTTTTTTTATTTTTTTCCTCCGTATAATTATCGTTACTTGGTACTATACGTATATTTCAATTCGTGTTTGCTCCGCTGCGATGCGATTTGATTCGTCAAGTGGTGTTCGAAAAAAAGGACTCTAATTAGCGTGTCGTTCCGTTGTTGCATTTTCATTTTTTTTTTTTTTCATTTTATTTTATTTCATATAACTCCCAGAGAGTCGTTTTTAATTGGAATATAAATCAAAGAGCGGCGCGTCGGACATCGGAAACCACGGCGCGACGGCGAGGCAATAAAAATGCAAAACCCTCCCTAAAAAGTCACCCCCACGGGAAATTCGCGATTTTACCGTTGTTTTTCCCTTTTTTCGATTCGGTCGCAAAAAAAAAAAACAAGAAAAGTGCGTACGGCAATAACGGTAATTCTTTTTCCTAAATATAAAAAAAAAAAAAATAAACAAACACTAAAATTACGCTCGTAATTTATAGAACATTTTTAATTACATATACACGAATTTATATCTGCGCGTACCGCGTGCCACGGTTTACGTCCGTTTCACATTCGTGAAAAAGTGAACAATTTCGCGAGTCAAACTATATCCGCGGACCGGCGGACCACTTTCAAATGTGCAAAATAAATAATAATATTATGTACGTCGCATCCGCGATAATCCAAGTCGATTGTTCATCGCACGAGCACGTCGTTATTTCGGAAACTCATGCAGGTATTATAATCTTTGGTAAAAATCGGGTCTTGCGACGTATACGTATACTGAGTGTTACGTCGAACAAGTCTCTCTTAGAATATAGCACAACATCGCGAGATAATAAATTCAGATTTGCGCAGTGTGTGTCACACATATCTTAATATCCTACATAACTTATATTTATTCATATTTTTTAGGAAATATTTTGATTCGTTGGTAACACGTTTTTAGTTTTTATACAGATTTTAAATGAGGTAAAACGAAAACGCCAAATTTTCCCTATTTCGATCAATAACGAAACATTTGTGAAATAAATAAAAATACGCGGACCATATTCTCTAAAGCGCTGCAATTAAACACAGCATTCGGTATGCATTATATATATACACACATGTATAATATCTACGTATTTATAATTTCAAAAGCCATTTGCGCACTTAAAAAATATCGATCGTAAAATAATAACCGTTGAAATTGTTTTATATACGATCGTACACGGGTACGCGCGTCAACGGCAAAAGTCGTTTAACTGGGCTTTTTGCCATTCCGTCGAAACATTAATACCGAACTGTTCAGTTGGTACGTGTGCACACCATTATCGGGATACACAGATACTACCTATTATGCAATGATAATCATCACGAAATAATTTACGTTTTTGGTGTTCGTTTTGCACAAAAACGGTTTCAACCGTTTTCGCGATGAGGTCGTTTGGTCTCTCTTTTGTTTTTTTTCATTTCCTAAAAACGAAATGTGTACATTTTTTTACCGGCAACTGTATTCGTACGCTTTCGACGGGACGATAAACTTGACTAACGTATACTCGCGGCCTTGATCGGTTTATGAATCGCGGAGACTGCGGAAACGGACACGTCGTTATTCGGTTCGGACGTGCCGACGGACTCGGACGTTTGTACGCGTATTATACAATACGCGAAGAGACAACAACGCGATAATATACATTTGCCGTGTCGGACCGATAACGTCACATTCACGCGGCGCATATTTTACACAAAGTGGAATACAATACTAACAATAATAATAATAATAATAATAATAACAATAACAATAACAATAATATATTGTACGTGGCGAGAACGCGGCTCGGGGCAGATAGGACGAGCAGTGGGAAATGGCTCGTAATAAAGGGACGAAATTAACTCGGCGGCGTAGATTCGTTAATGTTTTGTTTTTCGGGTTTTCCCGCCCACACGCTACCCGTTCGTCGGTCGCGTGCGGCGGTCGTGCGCGAGAAAACTTTATAATAACATTCCAAAGGCCATTACGAAAGTTTCGCGCGGGACTGCCGCAGGAAAGGCTTTGTCCCTTTCTTGGATCGCCTCTTGTCCCCGTCGTTCCTTCCGTCGTCGTATTTTTTTGTGCACGACGCGTTGCGACGACGACGACGACTGTTTTAAGTTTTTTCCCTCCACGCCACACACGCGCGTTTCACCTGATACGGATTAAACGGTGTAAAAACGAACGACACCAAAGACATCCGCGAGCGTACCCCGTCCGTGTTCATTATCGTCGCGCGCGGCGATCATCTCAGGTGTACAGATTTCGATCCACGTAATTCGTTCGACGGTCTTCGGCGGTTTCCCCCACACGAGAATACAACGAGAAAACACGAAATATTATCGACAAAAAGACCCGACGAGGACTATTATACATTAGAACGTGTAATAGTATGACTAGTGTACGGGAACGTACTGTGAGGGAAATAAATAATACTAAGACGGACGACGACGACATCGAAACGCGCTAAACATTCAAAACAGAACTGCTACGGTGCACAAATATGATCTCGATTCTGTCGCTGTACGCGCGTACGATACGTGCAAAGCGTGAACGGACACACACGAGTATCCCAGTCGGTCGGTTGTTCAGGGGAGTGCTGTACTTTGTCGTCGTCGTCGGCGGCGGCTACGATCTACCCGCGTAGTGACGCTATACTTAAAAACAAATTCAAACAGCTAATAAACACCGTGCGATAATTATGAATTTACCGAAAACAATCGACTTTTCAATAACCGCGTAGTACACGTATAATAACGTTACATTGTATCATAACGCGAGTTCGACGACTTGACGGGTATCAGACCGGGGAAATAATCGCACGTGTTCCGACGACGTCACGAGCAGTCTGTGCTCGTGACAAGACCGCGTTTCCGAAAATCACGAAACTATCGGTCGATTTACGCGCGTAAACATATGACACAAGTGCCATTATTGGATTCACGCGATTAACGCCCCGTCGTCGCAACAGCTGCCGATCGCACAGGCGTACGGCTACGTTGTGTTCAACGACCGAGTTTGATGGGGTCGTGCGTCGTTACACGATGTTTTGGTCTTGTTTTGTTTTTTTCCGGCGAAAAACCGCGATATTATAAAAATAACGACGATACGGAAATACACCGACCGACCGTGCGCGTGAACGACGCGTGAAGAGTCGCGGACAATAAATGCGATTTTTTGATTTATTTATTTATTTATTATTTTTTTTTCGTTACTTGTACGTGTACGCGCACGTACCGGAAGCACATTATTCGGCTCGGTATATATCCGTCCCCGGGGTGATATCCAACGAGCGCGAAAACAATGTCGATAATCTCTCCCTCGGCGGCGATACCGCGGTTCGTGGGAACGATGCCGTTTTCGCGCACATGTCGTTCGACGAGTTCGTACGCGCGATAAACGCTAATAAACCGATCTCTCGCGACGGCGTTTCGGGACGGCGGGAAGGAATAGACGAATACGAAGAACGTGAAAACAACAACGACCCCGTCCGTTCCCGCCCCGTCGTCCCGAACTCGGCCCGGTGTACCTAACCTTCCGCACGCGTCCACTTACAATACTCGGCTAGAAGCCTTTTAGAAGGCGTTTGGAGGTTTTTGATGATGTTTGTTGATTAGGGTCGTTGCCCTGTTGTTTTTTTTTTAAATTGGATTTTAGTATTAGCCCATGCTAGTTGGTCTTGGTCTGATGCCTTCTACCCCCCGTGACGGGGGGGGGGGGGTGGTCTCCGGGAGTGCCAGATCTCCGATGTGATTAAATTGCGATTACGAATTCGTGTAGAGCGTTGGTCTTGGACACGCGTTATATGGCATCCGTTGCCGAAACGGCACCGGGTCACCCCCCGCGCGGGCGGCATGAACGATCGCATTAAATTAGCGCGTCCGGTTTTCTCCTATTCGGCCGGCCGACAAACGTCAGCTTTTCTAATCGTGCGACCGCGCGCGCCAGTCACGACCGACATCTGTTCGCGCGGACGGGGGATGGGGGGGAAGGGGCGGGGGGGGGGTAGACCACCAAAAAGGGTCCCGGACGATACTGCCGGTTCGGGATTTCGTCGAAACGCGCGCAACAACACGTCGCGTGATGACAACGCTGCGCGTTTTTCTCCGAACACACGGGACGGACGATACGACGGTGGTCTGGAATACAATTCAATAGTAAACATTGTGCTGCGTCGTATCATTCGGCGGTCAAACGTCGCGCGGCCGTTCGTTATCCATCGACACGCAATAAATCGATGGAAACATGCGCGAAGTCTACGCGAGCATTCGAAGAGGAGAACAAACAACTCTCGTCGCGTTGTTTCTTGGCGAGCTTGTGTGTAAAACGTTACGGTACCGCTGTGCCGACACGTCGGCGGCTGTGCCGCGGAGAAGGTGAAATCGTTCTCTCGTCGTACACAGTATATATATATGTTATATAACACCATAAATAATGGTTTTACGACCGATTCGAACAACGCGACGCGTAATTTCCGAAAACAAATTTAATCGCCTTTTAGACGACTCGTGCGTTTAAATACGTTATTATTTCGGAAGAATGAAACCAGTTTTTAATTTGTTGAACGAAGAGTTGTGCGATGTAGAAAGAACGGACAATTTGGCCGTCTCGAACGAGTTCGAGAAAACCGTCTCGCAGAACAATCTAGAAGCTTCCAGAAGAAATGTTGCCTTCACTCGTCAAATTCAAACATTAACCGTTTGCTCGGAAAGTATTTTTTTTTTAACTACAACAGTTCCGACTTTACACTAATGATTTGAACGGTATCTCATCTACAACCAATAATTACGTTTGCCGTGTATACGTTGTAAACCAAAAACAAAGCAGAAATCCTGGAAAAAAAAGTGACGTTCCCGTGGAGAACCGCGTCTAAAACGAATTGCATCGGAACAGTGATTATCGCGAATAACAGGGCCGGAGTTTATTCGAGTAGTACGCGTATTATTACGTAACGGGTACAATAAACGAACGGGTTTTCGTGCGCGAAACGTATTTTACACAAGCGAGGAATACTGGAAATCGACTGGAAAGGAAACCGCGGCGAGCAACTTTACATTTGGACGATATCCAATTCCCGGGAGGATTTTCTGTTTCGACGTGGTGTGAAATGTACGCGCGATATAATTTCGTGAAAACGGAGAATTTTCGCGCCAAAACCACTCGATTGCTATTTATGATAATTATATATATATATATATATATATATATATATATATTGTGAATACGAGGACCGAGGCTAACGCCTATAATATAAATTGTATTTTTCTCGCGGGACTCACGACGTAAACAGTCGTATTTTTTTTTACATCTTCCACACAAATATATATATAAGTATTATGTGTGTACGCGTATCGTGTATAATAACGAGAACGGCGGCGTAAATATATAATACAATACTTTATATTATATCGTGTACGTGACGTGTAGTTTGTACGCGCGGGCGTTTGTCGTCGTCGGCCCCGACGTCATTAATTATTCGCGATCGGGATCGGCCAAAGGGTCGGCGGGACTTTGACGGCGGCGGAAGAAACCACCGTCGAAACTGACCGCCGCCACACACAAACGAGAGGCAATTACAATCAAAACGCAGTCTCATTGTAAAGTCGTCGTCGTCGCCGTCGTATACGACGTACGTACGTACGTACGTACGATAATAATCGACAGCTGTCCGCGGATAGGACAATATAAACGCATAAATGCCGATTAACATATTACAAACCGCGCACGGTACGTAACGTTACACGCGTTTATTATAATAAAATAATACCCGCGCGTTATGTATTATCATTATTATTATCATCATCATTATACTGGCGGTACGCGCGCCTATCAGATATCGGCGCATCCCGCCGGTGTGAATATAACTAATATTCTTTTTTAAATTTTTTTTTTGCCCCCGTTGTCGACACGAAACTCTAATTATTATCGTTCGCGGGTACGTTACCGATCCGCGTGCGGGTTTCCGCGAGCCGGTGTGTATTCTCGCCGTTACGTCTAACGAGAAAACAATTATAAAACCGCCGCGTACACAATCACCGCGTCACGCGTCACGTTGGTCGAGTAAAAAACACACACGAACGCGTGATGATCGTTATTACACGCCGCGCGGAACGATGTTATTACGGTGTCTGTACGTATTTTCGGAGAACGACGGGGAAACGCACGTGCGGCTAGTTTCGCGCCGTTCGATCGCGTGCAACGCCGCGTAGCAAACACACACGCGCGCCCGTTCGTATTTATTTAATAATAAGACGTTATGGAGTAACGTGCGCCGGGGGGGGGGGGGGGAGGGAGAGTCCGCGGCACGAAAGACGCGAACAATCGTTCAAATCATCGTCCGACGGATTGATATGCGTACGCGTTTGTACCGAAAACAGAATGGACTCGCCGAAACGGGTCGTCCGAAAAACAGTTTTATGGCCAGGCAGTAGTATTTCTATATTATTATAGGCAACAACGTCGTGCGCGCATACGTATAGTGTATAATGTAGGTAACACACATCGCGTCACTCCGATCTCGTCTGCGCCGGGAGACCAATTACACGAGGTTGTTAAACGCGACGTGGCTCCCCGACGAGATAATTATATGTATGCGCGTATATAGGATAACAGCGTTTCCGTTTCCGAAAAGGACTTTTACGACGACTTGTCAATATTTTTTTTTTTATCGACGTACGGTACCTTCCCCATAATTTCTCCAACGGCGCGCGTTATGTCATCATATTGTATACGGGTCGTTTTAATACGTAATAATAATAGAACGCGGTGATTCCGGTGTGGAAACACAGTAGACTGGGCGGAGTGCGGACGACACACGGATATCGACTTCGATCGCCGATGACGCGTCATCGTACGCTGGTGGTTTTTTAAACGCGGTATAACGAGACGGTTATTACAACAGCTCGAAAGAACGCGTCACAAGTCCCGTCGCATTTACGAATATATTATACACAAATCGTGCGTACGATTCGGTCGCTACGCTATGACAAAGTTCGCGTGACGGAGATGCGTATAAATTGTTTGTATATATATATATCGACCTACAATAATATTATTATAGTTTTTTTTTAATTTTCAACACGAGCCGTATAGCTTAAGTAAATATCTGTGTACCGCGTGATGTATATGTAAATGTATATATATATACTATATAGTACACGCACACATATTATACATTTTAGTAATATAATGCACAATACAAAGGGCAGTTAACGATTAATTATTATTATCGCGTAGTTATTACGTACACACACACACACACACACACACATATGCATATTAACATTATAACAGTATATAATATGTCAGGCAATAAAAGTCCGGTCAGCGCGTTTCGTCCACGTACAAGCCCCACCGTCAAAACGGTGTTAACTTGCCGACAACCGAAATCCACACACGCAATCAAGTCCAAACGGTTATAATATTGTACACCTGTTTTTATTACCTTAATCATTATCGCCGTTAAATTGCCTTCGCCCGCCCTCTCGTCGTGAACGACCTACCCGTTCCATAAATACCACAACACAGGAGACTTGTCGGCGTAGACTTTGAATTTATCGAACCAAAAGCGAAATACAAAATCTCGAAGGATCCAATTTGTTTCTTTTTTCACACCATACAATGAGACGAGAAAAAAATCGTTTCGTCCAAATACGGTCCGTTCGATATTTATTTTGTTTTACCCGCAAACCCTCCGCCAGAGATAACGCGTGTGTTCGTATAGATATCATATCACATCAAGTTCAAAGTTCAAATCGTGTTAGTTGAACTTATTAAAAAATTAACTCGTTTACTTCAAATTAAAACAAAAGTGTCTAAATGCAGTTAGATTAGCAATAATAATATATTGGATAACTTCAAATAGTTTATATTCAAATCGTTTTCTTATGTCTGGTAATATAAACGACATAGCACTATAAGACGCTATATCTTGTTAATTTTCAACTGAGTCGAGTGAACTTTCAGCAAGTTACCGAAACACACACATATATAAGTGAATTTTAACACTACCGGTGTTAACCGAGAGACGGGACAACTCTTAATGAAATGGAAAAGTATTGAGACTACGTCGCCTCTACAGAACGAAAACCTAAACGCGTAAACCTCTGTGTTCAAGTTATAAAAAGTTCCCTCTTAGACAGGTACTTGTTACACGAGAATGAAATCGTATGTGACACGGGGGTCCACGGGTGTACGAAATGAGTACTTTTTCCCGCACACATCATACACGTGTGTCGAACGGCTCTAACCGTATTTACGGCACGTGTATTTGTGTGTGAAAGTTTTTCGCGCGGGAAACTTACGCGCCGAGTCGCAGCTGCGACCGCCGATGGGGTTTGAACGTTTTGCGGACGAGTCACGCGACTTTCGCGCAGCCCTCCGCACACCCTTCCGACAACAGCATATATATATATATATATATAGTGAAATACTCGCGTGCACCATACAGTACCTACGCGCTATAAATATATATATATAACGTCTATATTGTAAAAACGGATACAAAGCGCTCGCGCAGCAATTCGCGTATATTCTTGTGATTACGAGAAGACGTCCAAGTGCATTACACTCGCGAGAAATAGTACACCACGTGCGCGCGGACGGACGATCGCGTGTCGTGATATCATATCATACACCGTAAACATTGTACAGTAGCAGTATCATTCGTTTTCAAAACAGCTCTAAGGCGATTTCCGCGAATTACGTGGTGCACGTCGTGTTACGGGTTTTCGAGCAAATAATCGTGTGTTACACCGCGGAAACGCGCTCGTACGGTTATTTACGTGTTTTATATTGGCCGAAAATAATCATTTTCGTCCGTGACATTTAATTAAATTCCGGTTCTGAGCGATTTACGCTCGGTCTTGAAATTGAGAAAAATAATTTCGCGAGTTTTCGTCGGAAGGTTCTTAATTAAAAAAATTCCACTAGGTATAGAAATACCACGTAGAGACAAAACGATTAAACGGCGAATCGCGAACAAGTTTGATATTTCTTTCCACGAGCTCATAAAATTATGTATTAAGTAATTCGAAAAAGGCATTTATTGTTTTAACGACAAACGCGTAACTGGCACGTTTATGTGCTCTGGACATTACAATACTATTAGTCGAAAAAAATCGATCTCGTTCAATTATTATTGATATTATAAGCGACGATATTTTAAATATGATTTCGAGATGTGACGAATGTATTGTAAACACGACCAACACGCGACCAACCCGTAAAACGATTTATGACGACAAATTCGACGCGTGTAGTATAGCTTTGACGGTTTGCAATTGGGAAATTACGTTCTCGATTATAGGCATATGTGTGTACAAGGGTACGCCGACGGGTTTACCTAAATAAAAACCCGTAGGCGCGGTTAAATCCGACCCTTTCTTTCTTTCTTCCTTTCGGTCGTCGTAGTCGTCGTAATGACTGTTATCCGACCCCGAAGATTGACAGTTTAACGCGCACACACAAACACGTCTGTTCGGGCGAGTGTTTTCCCTCTCCGCGCAGCGCGTATAACAGCTGTGCATGTGTAGACGTGTTATTACGTTGTCTTTCCATTAGAGGGCCCTTTCCGCAGCCACGTTTTTAATATATCCGCCTTAACGACCTGGCGAGAAGCTTTTAAAACCAAAAAAAATAAAATAAAAATTACACACACACACATTACACCACCCGGTCTATTCCAAACGGGTGTGAGACTATATTTATATCTATTATAGCATTCAATTAGAACAATACAATGATTATACCGTCGTCGTCGTCGTACTCAGCTGCAGTGCCTCCATACTCCCTCCGACCGTCCCAACGGGCAATCTGTGACCGCACTTAAGTATAATTTCATAAAACGATGACTACGACGGTAATAATAATAATAATAATAATAAATATTAAATATATATATATAACCGAGAGCATGATATCGAATTGTAATACAAAAAACGTAACAGAAAAAATCGTAATAATTCATATTATATTACTATTATAAAAGCGCGTGTATACTAGGAGTTATTATGTTATTATATAAAATGTCGGTCGGTCGGTCGACCGATCAAAATACGCGCGGCGCGTCCTATTTTATTATTTTATTTATTATTATTATTTTTTTTTTTTTAACGATCGACGGAGCCGTTTTTCTCGAATAAATACGTATGTATAATAATAATAATAATTCATACCCCCAAACGGTTTTCAAAACAGAGAGGGAGAAAGTATTGAACAATAATTACAATATATACATATATACAAATTATACGTTTTTATTGTTTCTGAATTACACATTCGGCTATATAATATATAATAGTATAGCGTATATAGTACCTACACCGTATAACATATATTTATATATATATATTAATAAATCGCTCGCGTTATTTATGTGAATCGTTTTTTTTTTCTTTATACTTAATCGGCTCGGAGGCAACGTCTCGACACAAAAACTGGTATACACAAACACATACACACACACACACACACACACACACTCACACACATATATATATGTAACGTATTTATGTATATACATTTATACCTTTTCACGTATAAACAAGACGTGTTTATATATAATATATAGGTATACACATCGTAAACTATAGAATTTGATGTGGGAACCGTGTTAGAATTTTTCGAATTTTTGTGTCTAATTTTCCAATTCGATACACCGCGAGCATATAACTCACATGCGTCTGCGTCCAAACAGTGAACGACATACACGTGCACTGTACTAACCGAACAATAATTATCATCATACGTATATATATATATATAACAATCAGAACTTGGATTTGTACTTTTTTTGGAAAGGGTGCGATTTTTCATTTTTCACCTATTTTTAAAAATATGAAAAACAAACATCCTCCACAGATTGAAAAATATATACTTTCAATTTTATACTAGAACATAACATAACTACGCGTAATCTGGTTTTACAACAAAACGGATCTCATATGTCCTGATATGACTGATTACGTACAACTTTCATTGATGCCTTATTGTGCGATACTATTATTTGGATTTTTGTTCAGATTATTTAGAATCGAAAGAACTCGTCATAATTCGTAGAAATTTGCTTAAACATTTTTTTTCGAATTTCTAACGAGATATTAACATTTGATTGTTAAAAATTCATGCCTATGTTTTATTTTTATTATTATCCCATTAACGTAGACCGCGTGAAAAAACAAAAATAAAGTGCGACGAGTGTGACGAGAATAAAAAAAAACCCCTAACCCAACTACACGTTAATCACGGCGGGATCGATACATACACACGCGCGCAGCAATTATTCAAATACGCAATAATATTATTAAAACTACAACGTTTATACCTCGTACGTGTGTATTGCTGAATTTTACAAAAGAAAAAAATCGGTAAGTACTATGTACACACACGCACAAGCCGTAACACGTGGAACAATATTTACATTTGATTATTATTATATACAGATTAAACGATTTGCGCTATATCAATATATATGTGTGTGTGTGTGTGTGTTATATACATAATAATTAATTCGTATTAATCGTACATATAAATCCGTACGAGATGTACGGACGAGGAATGTGAATAAAAACGGTGCTGCATAAGCGTGTACCCTCCCACGTGAATTTCAAATTCCTCAAATATTTTTCATTATTTTTTTTTGTTATTTTTGTTTTTTATTAGATGTTGTAAGTGTATCTAAGCAAAACAGAAACTTTTGTCGTGTTATATTTTCTATTTTGGCCACTAAGCGATATCAGTAAAAATGAATATTAACAACAGTTTACAAGATGCGCTGGACGTCTATGTTGTTTTCGAAATCGAGGTACAAAAAAATTAATCATTATCTATAAACATCAAACCATCATCGTGTATCATGCATTATATTTCATTGTTATAATTCCTGAAATACACGTACTCGGATTACGGCGTTGGTATTGTTTTCAGGATGGACAAAGGTCGACACTTTTAGTGTTTGCGTTCAAACTTTTAGTTTGTACGGTCTAATGTTGTCTTATTCATTTATCGTTATTCGAAAGCTAGTTAACATCCCCTGCTGGGTCGGTTTCAACGAAAATTAAAAATAGGGAATTGTTGTCGACCCGTACATTTTGAATTACAATTTTTATATTCCTTTATAACAATGTCCGATCGTGTAAAAAAGACGGAGTTTTATGTTGAAAATATAATTTTCCATGTTTTTATTTATTCAGTGTGTTGTGTAAAAACAAATTAAACGAGATATTATTGATTCAATAATTACAACTGTTTAGAAATATTTTTTTTTATTTGCCGAATTCTTTACGAAAATAATCAACGCACGCCAATAGAACAGAATGGAAACAAAACATACAAGATATTACGTTGTCGACGTCGTATCTTACATACGTCATATTATGCATACATTGGTCGATATGATTTAATGTTATATGTAATATCTCTCTCTATCTCTCTCCAAATATATATATATATATATACGAATATACGGAGACGGTTCAACATTCCTTCACACCGAAACGCGAATGGAAGAATATTATTATTATTCGTTTTTATGTTTTTATTAACTCGTCACACGGCAGAAATTTCGTGGGGAACGAGAAGGAAAAAATAAACCGAAATTAATTATCGCTTAATTTATTTTCATTTGACCACCCCCCGAGGCTACGAGTTTTTTTTATTTCCATTATTTCCACCGCCACGCCGCCATCGATAGGTAGGTATATATTATAATATATAAATACAAAACCGTCAAGTCGTAAACAAATAATAAAAAATACTCATAACTTCCGCCCATGTATATACGTTATATAGCTAATGCATATACTGCACCACTGTGTACCCGCCGCCGCCGATACCGGGCGCGCACGTTTCAAATATTTACCCACCTTTATTTATTGCGTTTCTCCGACAGAACGACTTCATTTGTCGTTGTTATATTTTTCGTAGACACCTATACTATACTCGTATATACGTATTATATTATAATATTCACTTTCTGGGAACTCGTCGAAGTAGCTGTTCGTTTCGTATAATATAATATGTATAGTAATAAAACGCGTACAATGTAATTAAATATTCAAACGAGATTCCATCGTACTAGCCGAATCATCTATACGAAATCAACACCACGTGAAAGAGTCTCTTGGACACAATAATAATAATAATGATAATAATAATAAATCGTGGCATACGCCGGGAAACATCGCAAAGGTCGATACCGTCGATATTCAATAATATTAGCAATGAAACCCAATTGTTGATAGAATTGTTGTTAAATGATTTGTATTAATTATATTTTAAACGATTATTCATTTTTTATACGAATCTTCACTGTTTACCACAAACTACAAACAAGTATACTGCGCATGGTTTTTTTTTTTTGCAGATTTTTACTAAAAATGATTTCGGTTACGTTTGTCAAATACTTTTTGATATTTATTTGTGTATAAATTGAAAGCGCGTTTAATAACAACAACGGGACGAGAACGATTAACGTTTTTAGTTGTTCATTAATTTATCTACCTGCATGTAAGCACATGTGTTACATTATAAGCAGCCAAGAGCAAAATAGTTAAATGCGAGAGGCGCTCCGAAGTAATTTTTCGCCTCTTCTGAAATGAAATGAAGTCAATACCAAGCAATACTATTGCGAATGAGAACCGCTTGGACTTTTCTAACGGAACCGTCGCGATAATAATCGATACATACACGTACACACACCACACACACACACATGTATAATGTATACAATGGAGGTCTTATATGTATATATATACATATTATATTGTACGCCGTCGCACGAATAGAGCGGACTTCCTGCAATAACGTTTAGCCGTACGTATATACGTCACGGATACAACAACAAAGTTTGGGTCTTATATTATATAGACAGCGTGTGCGCGTGAGAGCAGTCGCGGCCGAGGGGACGGCGGACGCAAGATCTACGATGTCGTTTTTATGGCTAGAGCAAATGGATTCGGGATTTATATCCCCTTGCCTCTGCGTACGAAACCTGCTCGCGCGGCCCGGTATCTCCCGTTGAATAATACCGTAGCCACGCGGGCGGACGGATCGGACGGGACGGAACGGACGGAGAGAGAAAACGACGAGTTCCTCTGCAGCGGATACCGCGGCCGGGACGATTGATATACCGTACTGGCTATATCGGCGAGTGGTAAAATCTGCGCGAGAAGGAGCGGAGAGACCGAGTTCGTCATATGTTTCGAACAAAATAAACGAATCTTAGAGCGCAGATAATCTCTCCGCGTCGGTAATTGAAAAATCGATCATTACGAAATAAAACCGACGTTACAAAATTATCAATACAAAGACCGCGGCGGTCCGCTTGAACGCGTTTATGAACGTACGTACGCGTATCCCGTCCGAGTCGTTTTTTTCTCTTTAATTAGCTTTTTATTATTAATAACAACAATATTTTCCTATGTTTGTTTATCGTCGCCGGTCGGTTTAATAGATTATTTATTGTACGGTATTAATGAACATTCGCCTATTCCGCCCGGGGGCCTACGCAATACAATACGTTACAGTACACACGGAATAATAATATCGAAATGATTCGTGACTTTTCTTCGCCGAGCTTCTCCGCCGCGCCGGCCGACCGCCTACACAACCGACACCCCCGTCCGCGCGCCCGTGAAACCGATTATTCATTAAATATTATTTATTATATGCCCGTACTATACTCGCATTATACACGATCATCGCGTCGTCGTCGTCGTCGTCGTCGTTCGGTCGTCGACGGTAATGCTTTGGTAATGTTTTTCAGGTATTAAACGCATTTCGAAAACCGACATTCCGTCGTCGAAGGAAGCGCACACCGTTTGCAGAGATTACTGCGCGTTTGAACTACACGAATTGCGGGCTATGTACTTTGGATATGTTTTCGAGAAAAGTTTTCCCAAATATTACTAAAGACAAAAATGAAATTTGTGAATTCCCGACATAACCTAATAACGGGTTTTTTTCCGCCTGCACAGTAATCGTTTTTTGTTATAGATACACTAAAAAAAGTTTTATAAAATATCGAAATACATATAATTAAATACTTGAGGATACAAGCGTTTAAATATATGAATGCTCGAATACTTTACGTTGGGTGTCGATTAATAATAATATGCACAAAATCGTCACTGTAACCGAGCGTTGGATATTCACATCATTACGCAATTTATTATAACACGCACTGCACCGCCATAACGTATATGTACATGACCCGTTCGTATTTCATTATCATTATTTTTTTAATTACAACTTAATAAAGGAAACACAGTAACAGTCCCGCGCGTATAACGATAACGATAATAATAATATCGTATTCGCATTGTAACGTAATCCTATGTATTTATTATAATTGCCCGTTTTTTTTTTTTTTTTACTTATCGTAATATGTACATACATATTAAAATATAGCCAATGAAAAGTACGAGAATTTATTTTTTCCGCCTATTATGACGAGTGTATTACACATATATATATATACATATCGTATAACGGAAGCGAAATAAAAAATAATAAACACCGACAAGACTGTGGTATTCGGATCGGAACCGAGGGAACACGGTCCGAACGGACACGCGTTTAACAGGAACCCCTCGAGACCCGAAGACCGACGGACGACTGCGTATACCGAACAACGAGGTGGTCGCCGTCGCACAGTAACCGCTCTGCTGTTAACCCGTTAAACGGTTTTTCTTTCTTTTTACTTCTGTTAAATGACCACACGCTAACGATTATATTTGAATAAATACGATCGAATCTGACGTCGCGTACGTTTCTCTCGGTATACAGTAAACGTAAACACACCGCGCACTTCCGAATGAAATGAAACGCCATGAACTCGTTTCACATACTACAAACGAAGACAGAACGAATCCGTGCCGGCCGTTTAAAAACGATCACTACATGCACAGTTGCACGTCATAAGAGGGCGCAGAAGAAGACGAACCGTCTGGATGTCGCCGTTTCGTAAAATCAGTAAAAATCCACAGCTGCAGATCGCCGCCGGTCTAAAATATCGACTACATAGTTCGATGAGCGACGCAAGCGATATAATAACAGAAACGGTCGTTTCGAAAAATCGAAAAATCATTAAACGACCGTAACTGTACAAAAAAAACAAACCGGAATCCACGTACCTATTATGAATATTAGAATAACGTCCTACATAATATTTGGACGTTTCCAAATCGGGTTACGACGACGACGACGACGAAGATACCTCGAGGCGAAGAACGTTACACCGAGATGATAAACGTGTCAGATTATAATGTAAGTTCGACTACACGACAAAGGGGGTTAAGTAATCGGATATTGCGCCGCCGTATTTATTTTAATTTGTACGAAAATGACGACGAACGAGACTTAACGCACAAATAAGATTGTTCCCAAAAGCGGTATTGCATTACAACGTTTTGGGTTACGTTTGTATTTATTAACGCGGGGCGAGAAGTGTTTTCGCGTGTTTTTATCAATTTTGTTTTTGGAAAATCCGAATTTTCAAAGTGAAAACAATAACAATCTCCGTAGCGGTTTGAGGCGAACGGGAACAATCGTGATAAACGAGAACGTTATCGACTGCTGCCGGTGGTCAAATATAATACGATATTATAATAATTAGACGTAACGCGCAAGTCTCTCGCCGGGAAAGTCGCAGCGGAAAAGGGCGAACAAACGACCGGCGGCGGAGCGCACGCTTTCGAAAGATTGTTACCGCCGATTTCGTCCTGTACTTACACACTCGTTTATATATATATACACGCGCGCGGGCGAGTAGTACTTACGTAATTTATAGGAAATAATAAAACGAACGGCCGACTGCACATAAACGTACGCCGCCGCCAATTAATGAAGTAATTTTATGACATATTGTCTTGACGACGGCGGCGGCGACGGTTTATAAATCCGATCAGACAGCATTTGCAGAGCGTAGGTAGGTCCGCGATACGTATTATTACGTATACAACAAATAACGATAATTACACGTCAAATAAAACCGTCTTATCTGCACGCGAGCATCTCGACCGAGTTTACAACATATAATAATATACGGTCCGAGCATAATTCAGCCTCATTGTTCGCGAATCGTATTCGTTATGATAATAAGTTGAATATTATGTAAAAATCAATCACGATATTTCGTACGGCCTTTCACTCGTCATTTCCGCCCCGTCCAAAAGTCCTTACCGCCACCGTCGACGTGCCCGACCCCCGTGACTAACAAGAAATTAATATTTTCCCGCCTCCACGCGAAACCGGTCACCGGATTAACCTCGTTTCGATTAAAAAAAAAAAAATAACAATACAACGACAACGTACGTGCTCCTACGTCGCGCAGTCATAGATTGAAAAAAATTAAATAATAACTAACACAATGCCGTCAAAATCCCGAGGAAAAGGTTTCTTTTCACATTTAGATTATTCAAACGGAATAAAACGAGAAAAGACGACTTGTCGATAGAGAAAAACGGATGAATGGACGGTTCACAACGATCTGACCGACCGGAATAATATGGACTTTGTACGCGGTTTAGTTCATAAACAATTGCTTTTTTTAATCTGAATTAATACATTTTACAAAATATACACTCATTCATTACAGTTGTCTAATAAATACCAATCAAAATTAATTAACTTTTTTTAAAGTATAAGTACGGTTTTTTATTCTTTGCCTTTTATTCAGTTTGAAATGCCTTTTTTTTTTTGCTTTACATTACAATTGAAATGCATTTATAGCGATTGATTTTGATTAACAAAACCCGAACCCTACATATTATATATTAACATTATACCCATATATCATATATTTCATATTATGAACGTAATCGACTTAACCTACGTATTATGTTCGTTTAAATGTGTCTAGTCATCAATAAACAGTGAATATTTATTTTAGAATCATACACGTTTCCCGTGTTACGCGTGACGAAAGATGACAGTGTCTATCGATTTCGACTTGAAAGGGATTATAAACGTGATGATTTCGAACGGAACCTCGCAATATGCGCGTAGGTAAGACCTCCTCATTATCGCAAATATTTAGAAATCATTTACGGGCGGGCGCGACGGAAAAATCGGAATAAAACATGATTTGTTCGCGGTCGCCGCGGGATATCGTATATGCGTGTTGTGCGTATAATAATGTACACACGGTTTCTAAACTGCGCGAGGGAGAAGAAACCGATCGATCATAAATAACTCGCGTTATTCATACAATGCGTTTCGGTCACGGCGCGGTGTGCACAGGACTCGTTCTCGTCCCTTCGCGGCCGTATAGGTTAGTTACTTATCAGCGTTATTATTTTGTTTTTTATTGGATTCTCGTAAAACGTCAACCGCCCCGCGCCCGCGCACCGGCCGTACGACATACACGTCGTATACGCGCCGCAATTAAACTCTGACCGGCAGTGTGTCGCGCGCGTTATCCGGTCTTCGGATCTATCGCCCCGTCGTCGGTCGTCCGTCCGTCCGTCCGCCGCCGCCAAACGACACTGGCGTCGGTTGTTCAAATGAAATATTGAATTTCTCGGCGTTGGCTGATTCCACGAGACAAGGCAATTGCATTACACGCGCGCTGCGCGCGGAGATACGGCCGACGGTTAAAATAAAAATAAAATAAATAAATAAATAAACGATTTAGACAAATGTGTACAAAAAAAACGGACTGCCATATTATACACTTGACAGTTTACCGTAGCGCCTTCGGTACACGCGTTATAATACGATACGATACGAATCCGGTCGGACGAAAACATATATCCCCGGCGACCGTAGCGTACAAATAATATAAGTGGACATCCTGCGTTTTAGTCGTCGCGTTGCGCAGACGTTTTCGTGTTTCGTGTGTTGGTCGTCGTTGGTGTACATAACGAGGGTGTACACCTGCTGCACAACAGAGATATCGACGATGGCGACGAAATATCGTCATCTTCCATACACGCAGTATCGTATGTGTACGGGGTTAGGATATTATTTATTATCGATACACGTCATCGTCGATTATCTAAGGCTATATTATAATTTATTCGAACAGCGACGTTTAAAACGTTCAAAATAATTAATGCGGTCCGTTAAACGCGTTTAAACGTATTTGTTGTTCTAAAACGTGTATCATCTTACGTATACACGACAATACACTATATTTCAACAAATCACACCACAGGTGATGCAGTTATCGGCTCAAGTGAGTTACACAAGTTAGATATAGATTTTAAAGGTCTATTAATGGATATCATAAATATTTTTTTAAACATTATATATAAATGCCTATTATGTAACATAACCTATTGAGCTCTTAAAAAATACAAAAATCGCCTGTGTCCAAAACGAATATATCAACAATTTTATCGATTGTGTTATGTAATTTTTGGATTGTTTTTCCTGGTACTTGAGAGATAACTGGAAAAATCGTGTCAAATAAAGTACACGTCGAAAAACATTCAGTTACTTTTTCTACCAAAAAAAAAAGTTTATAGACAACATACATTTTGTCTAGAATCTAAAAAACAATTGGTAATTTTTTCTGAATGTTGTTTCGGATATAAATAAGACGTAAGCACGTTGTATAAGCCATAATGTACGAGGGATGATCTTTTGTATATACGAATATATATATATATATATATGTAAACATAAGGAACTATAATATACTTGCTGTATTGGCTTCAGTGTATGTGCATATCCGTTATAAAGCATATTGTTATTATAACGTGTTGCGGGGGAGGGGATTTGTTTAACTACCCGCGTTATCGAACGCATTCAATAAAAGTCCAATACGTAAATACCTATTTTATTATATTTTTTTTTTCATTTTTTTTTTTTACGTCCCTCGAATTTATAATAACAAAATTATGGTTGACAAAAAAAAAAAAAAAAACAGCGTTTTGTCGACAAATCGGGAAGTACCGGATCGTCGTGTCGCAACAAAAAGCAAAATGTATATCGCGTACCTGCTATGATATATTATATAATAATATATGAGACTATACTAGCAGCACAATGTCGACCGCCAATGCCGCGAGGGGAAATCATTAAAAAGAATAAGGGCGTGCGAATCTGTAGGACTGTGCGACCGTGGAAGGGGTCGTATTGCGACGACAATGAAAAGGAACCTACCGTACGCCAATCGAAACGGAAATATTATATAACGAAAATCGCACAGTACGTTGCTAAAGGGTGGTGAGGAGGGGGGAGGGGGGGGGGTTAATACGCGTTTCGAAATCTGCGGCGTGGAAATATTGGTAATCGCCACGAGTAAAAAGATGCATTGTTAATATTACGTTACGCCACCGCTTTCGACCGGCTCCGTATTAGATGACATTGTTTTCAACGAGTTAACTCCCTAAACTGTGTATTTTAATAACGAATAAAGATTTTACCGACAGACACCAACCTTTCTTTTACATTGATAAATCAAACGGAAACTTTCTTTTGAGACACCCTATATATGTATAAAAGAAAAAAAACAATTAAACGCACGAGTAATACATAATAACCCATCCATAACTAACTTTATTGATACATACGCTTGAAAAGCTTATAAAATTTCAGTTTCAACGGTACCGATATTTGGTCCGAGGTTTACGTTTTCGGAAGAATCTGAATTCGAACGTGACGATTGTTTTCTTCTTCAATTCGGCCGCAACGCTGTGTTTAGTTTTTGTCCGAACAAAAACTACGGGAAAGTAAAAGGGATTTTCACCGCGCGCCATTTGAATTCGGACCGGATAAATATCGAAAAAAAAACAACCGTGCACTCGAGAGATGTTCAAAAAAAAAAGATCGACCGACACGTTCCCTCGTCGTCCCGAACCCGTCGAGCACGGCCGCGGTCGGAAAATCATCGAGACTACGCGCGTCTTATACCGGCACCCGACGTAGACGCGCGCGTAAATACTCAAAGAAGGAAAGAAAACAACGCTGGCAGCGCGCATCTGTTCAACGTCCTCAAACGCACACACGCACACACGCACACACACGCACAACACACGCATACACGCACACACGCACACACGCACACGCACACGCACGCGAGCCGGCGAACGAGCACGCACGCGTTCGACGAATATTAATTGCCCGTCAATGTTTACCGTGTGTGCGGTTCGAGTTGTACCACGCACGACACGTATTGTGTGTAGTGTACGCGCGACGGACGGTGCGCGCGTTTAGAATCCGAAATGGCGGCGGTGGCACACGTATAATTATTATTAAAACACGATGCGAAATTAAAAACTTAAATCGTCGATGGTGGCGGTTACAAGGACTTCGGCCTTGGAAATTCGGCAGCGCGACGGCCATCGTACACATACGCGTTTCGGTCCGCCGTGTATAAAAAAAAAAAAGGAACCATTTTTCGCCCGAAAATCGTGATTTCGCATTCGTGACGACCGATTGCTCCGGAAATTAATGACAAATCTTTTCGTCGACAACGGACACGTCGGACATAGTTTAAACGCGTCGTAACTCGACGACATTGTAACCGTCTTGTGTAATATCCGCTATATTTCACGTCGAATCGCTTTAACTCGATCGGAATCACGTCTCAAATCCGGGCAATGTCAGTGTAATATAAACTTAA
Organism: Schlechtendalia chinensis; assembly: GCA_019022885.1. Classification (NCBI taxonomy): domain Eukaryota; kingdom Metazoa; phylum Arthropoda; class Insecta; order Hemiptera; family Aphididae; genus Schlechtendalia; species Schlechtendalia chinensis. The sequence continues at coordinate 769,871 of CM032342.1, forward strand.
TCGTGCGATTTCTCGAAAGAAAAAACATTTTAAAAACTCGGTGAATCAACCCCCCCCCCCCCCCGTTTCGTGACCTGCTCTCATCTATGCGATTTTAAACACACGACGTCGCGTAATCGCGACGAATTATCTCCTTTCCGCCGCGTGCAATAATACGCGCACGTCCATTGCCCGAGGTTAGGTTTCTGACGCGAAAAAATAAAACCGCAAACACTTTTTACTTCTACATACCTACGTCCTGTGTGTTGTACACGTTCTCTACACTACGCGGCCCTGGGGACAGCTCTCTATCCGCTATCGTCAGTCTCTCGCCCGATGTTTTAACCCTTCGGGAACAACGTACTCCACTACGTTCGTGCACAACGACCGCAACCGTCGTCGTTACACACACACGTTTATATATATATATATATGAATGTATTTATTATAAACGCACATGCGTTTAACGCGAAGGGGAAAAGACAGAGAAATGTCGAATTTATTCAAACAATCGTCATAATATACGAGTATATATATATATAATTTACTCTGCCGCACACTACATATATATTTCCGATCGCGTGTTTCGTCCCTGAAATTCAATATATTGTATAACGAGCCGCTAATGAATACAATTTGCTACCATTCTCTGTAAAATACGAACAGGTAGGTCTAGTACGGCGGCGTCGCACACAGACGGAGGCCGTCGAATAATAATTACGATAAATCCATCTGTTCGTCGGCGGCTGCAACGTACAGTAGAATTCGGGCACCTACATAATACATGTAACCCTTCCGCCCGCGATAATTGTACGGTATATACTTGTATTATAAAGTCCGGCGAACCTTTTTTCCTCCCCGTTTCGTGCCCAGAAGGCATCTCTACAAACGTATATATATATATATACATACGTGTATAATTACGAGGGTCAGCTGTTAATGCGCGCACATTGACAAATGTGCGTACGTATATTATCGTTTCTGTATACACGAGCCCATTACGTGATTTCACGTTTTGGAGAGGATACTCCGAAAAATATATTAACACATATAATTTGTCTGCGTAGTCGACTGTGTGAAATTAACTATATACGCATAAGGTAAAAACCGAGCGCACAGACGCGTCACATATGTTCCATATCATATTTACAAAATATAATTATTCATCACTAAGGTTAATACACACTGGCAATAAGAAAATACAACTATCGATTATATCACACATAAATGTATAAACCAAAATATCAAAATTTTCTCTGTCACAAAGAACTTTAGTGTGTTCTGTACATCTAACCGCTTCTAACGTGCAAAAATGTTTTCATATTTTTAAACTGCCGATTTGCCGTTTCTTAGAACTCGAAACTCTTTGTGTTAGCCATATTTGTTTTATTTAATTTTTCCCTCTGAACAGCTTCGTACTTTAATATTTTAAGACGTCGTACGACAAAGATAACATTTCATTCATTATATTTCTCTAATTACCACCTAAGTTATCATAATAATCTCGGATTGACTTCGATGTTCTCCTACCGTCATCAACAGGATTTTCTGTAATATCCAAAATGCAACTATTCATTATAACACGACAGTCGTTACATTTTCGTTTTCAGTTGTTTTACATATAATCTTCATATTCGGGTTATCAAAATAACGTTTGTTCGTAACGAGCTTATGGATCGTAGTGATTTTCCTTTGCTCCGCATGTTTCTTTTCTCCCACGCACGTCAACGCGACAAAATCGAAGAAAATCATTCGACAAGAAGTGTCGTGTACGTCATACGCGGTTTATTGAATACGTCAGGTGCGACCCCCGTGTAACGCGATAGGGGTGTATCGTTGGCCACGCTGCAAAGGAGTTTTCGGAAACCATTTTGGAGACGCCATGTTTTAAGCGCGCGCGTTTGTGTGTATGTGTGTCCCCCGATTATATATATATATATATACAGACGACCACAAGACGTGAACCCCCCTTCCCCACCTTCCCCTCGTACGACACGTATAGTATTACCTGTGAACGACGGGAAATATGCGTTCATACGCCTATACACGACGACGCGTTTATGTCGCGATTAGCTCTTGAAATCTGACTCTGACCTAGTCGACGACGTCAGCAGGAGAAAATACGGGGTTTACGATTTAACGGCCACGTCGGGTATAGTGGGTGGGAGTCTTGTACGACACAATAGTGCGAGTTTATACATGTATGTACATATAGTTCTATACGGATGACAATCGGCACCGACGACGACCGATGGAGTGATAACAGTACAGTGGACGTCGCAGAGAAGAGAGGCAACATAAGAAAAACGGAGACAATGGACCTTTTTGCTCGTGACAGGACAAAAGGCGGGTAGGGGTGAATGAGGAGAGTCCCCGAGGATTCTGTGTGTGTAGCGCGACGGAATACGAGATACAGTCAACGAGATCTAATTACAAAAAAAAAAAAAATAAGATGATGTATAATATTTTGTTTTGACGACAACGAAGGAGGAGGAGGAATAAGGACTACGGATAATACAATGCGGGTCATAGTTGAAACCAATTCAGCCGCGCGCGAGTAGAAAAACTATCATTTTATTGTTTGTCATTGTTACCTACCTATATATGTACTTACATATATATATATTATACAAATGTAAAAATAAAAACATCGAATCGGCGGTACGCGGCGCGTTCAAAAACAATATATGTAAACCATTATACACGCCGAGGCGCCATTGTTCAATAATAATAATATACGAGTTTCGAATATAGAATAACATACTATCAAACGATCTGATAGAATAGAACGGTAAACGTTTTTCGGAAAATCGAAAACTCCGCGTTAAAAGGTCCGTTTCCGCCGTCGCCGACAGCTGCAAAGAGCTAAAACTGGGGTCGTCGCGGCGTGTCGTCCACAGACGTCTGGACCACCGCCGCTCTTTTTCTATATATATATATATAGAAACCTTTGAATATTTCGCATCACTTGACAAGACAACCGTCCCGCACGCAACAAAGGGATTCTTCGGCAGACATACTTTGTGAAAGTAAATTCCCCTCCGTCGCTGCCCGCCACCGTTCCTACATCGTTGCGCGCGCGGAATCGCGAAATCCCACGGCGAGTCAACTGAATCCGCCGGGACCACCATCACCGCCTCCGCGAGATTCCGTCGACCCGCGGTGCGCGCAAACACGTACCGAATGGGCTGAAACGACTTATCATAAAAGAAAACTGTACATTATCGTTGAATACGTCTATGAGATTTTGATGATTGTGACGACGTGGTCCGACCGTCTTCTCGGACGGGTCAAAACGCTGATATGACGAGAAAATAACAAACTATTACGTACCCAGGCGAGATGTTAAGATTTTAGAAAATATCGTTGTTCCCGGAAGTTTTAATGGTGAAGTCGAATGGAGAAAGAGTCTTGTATTACATTTATATATATATATATATATATATTTTGGTCTAATGAACGTTAAGTCGGTTATTGACGAAGAGATACGCTACTTTAGTCGCGCGGGTCCTTATTTATTGATAGTTCGAGTGATCTTTGATGCCCCGACCGGCGTTAGGATTTCGGCCGTTCTAAATACGTACTACTATTAATCGACTCGTTCACGACGACATTTGATTAAAAGACCGGTTTTGTCTATTGTCCTGTACACATATCACGTATATGTCGCGGGCGGTGCGGTGTATTTAAAACGGAAAGTACAAAAAGTGCGATTTCGTCTCGGGATGGGTGGGGGGGGGGATTTTCTTCGCGCGGGTAAAATAAAACGGCGAGAGGGTGTCGTTCGCGCGGTGAAATATTCGAGCAATATAACGCACACGACGCGCGCGCATAACTCATTTATGTAGATGCGCGCGTGTGTGCCTGCGCGGCGCGTTACGTACACAACGACGTCGTAGTATATGTATAATACACGCGGGAGGGCAACTGTCAGACAAAGACAAATCGGACTGCCGCCGTTATTATCATACATAGCCTTATAACCTCTGCCGGCCACGAACCGTTTCTTTTTTTTTTTTATTTTTTATGAATTTTTTTTTTTATTTTTTTAATGCTACCTACTATTTCAAAACGCATATTATACGCATATACAACACGTAGCGTGCAGCTATGTATGCACCGCCTAGGTATATGCGTATATCCTTTATCCTCTCTCTCACACACACACACACACACACGCGCGCGTGTCGCTGCAGCGAGAATGATTAAGAGTCGAAATCCGTGAGGTGGAATCGTAAACGCGGAATCCCAAGTCCCGCGTGTGTGTATATATCTACACACCACCGCCGCACATTGTCCTATACGGCATCTATCTATCCATCTATGTATCTATCTATCTATCTGCGCACGCGATATAATATAATATTATGCGCACGTCCGGAACACATCAGACATATTACATTATACACTTCGCGTCGAACTCGAATATCGTACCATTATATACTATATATAAATGATTTATATTTCGATATTATTTTGTATATATTATGGTTTATATATGTATATGTACGTAGAACGTGCAGTCTACAGGTCGGGTCAGACGCGCAACGGTCTGCGCGTATAGGTCAGGTCAATCATTTGTTATTTTTACGTCGAGTCAATTCAAAACAATAAAAATTAACTTGATCGAGTTAAAAGTCATACTTTTGAAATCGTTGAGTTCATCGAGAACAAGAACTCAAGTTAAGTTATCAATTAACGAGTTGTAAGAAAATGCGCTGTTCGTAATGTGTGTTACTCGTAAATAATTTTATTATTGAGTCGTTGCCTACCTAAAAATAGTTCTTAAAATAATCGAATGACGACGAAAACAAAGTTCGACAAATTTGTTTCAGACATATATTAAAACGAAATTTCATTTTTTTAAGTAACTTTATAGTTTTTAATAATAACTTGTTATGTTAATAAGTCATAGAAAACAATAACTTCCAACTTTTAACCTTTTAACTTATATATATATATTTACAAAATTATATAATTTAAATGTATAGCTATAATACTATAATATTATATAGTTGTCATTCGAATACGCGTTGCTGTACTGCGATGGGTTTTTCGTGTGGAAATAGCATAAAAAAAGTTTTCGCCGCACGCTAAATATTCTCGATATGATATTATCATATACTTAACGGGACGATGACTAGACGCGCACGCGTTTTGACGACGACAATCAAATATATTGTACAATTATTATATTTAATAGCATCGCAATAATAAGTTTTAGAATGATAAAACACGACGATAAATAATAAATTTTCGTATATATATAGGTGCGCGTACTCGCAAAACAATGGACTCGTAAAAACGCGATACCGATCGCGCCGAGACCGGATAAATATTATATAGGACGTATTTTTATATACTCACACGAAAACCGCAGTATAAAAATAATTCAAAAAAATATGACTTACAATGCGACGAAACATCGACACAAACTGGTAATATTATATACACACGATAAACGCTGCAGACCGTGCAACGTGTTATATAATATACATAACATTATATCTACACCCAAAATGAATAAATTCTCGAAAATGTCTACACATACGTGGCGGTTTTTTTTTTAAACGCATATTATAAGATTGACTGATACGCGAATCTGTATGAATAAAAAACGTGTCGCGGTAGTGTACGCGCACGCCCGCGATTGTTTTTTATTTTCGATACATACATCGTTTGATATTTCGAAAGATTATTTTCGAATAAACGTATTGAATTTAAAGAACTTTCCTCTTCCACAGTTACCTTAAATAATATGTGCATATTCCAAAAGAAAACCCGGGTTAAACGCTATATTAGACCTTCTTAAAATCTGTCACCATTCACAAAGTAGTTAACAGAAAACCGTAAATCATTATTAAGCCCTGCGGCGGCGCGTTCCTATGATGTGCAACTATGGACTTACAACTAAACAAATGTAAACGAATTCTAAATTCTTCGATCAGAAATTATACGTACTACAGTAAAGTCACCGTTCCGAAGCTAAATGATCCACACGACACATGGAGATCTAAAAATACCTAAACGGTTAAAGAAACTGCCAGACCCTAGAAGGTCGTAAAAACCCGTCGGTCGAAAAATATCTCGAAATGTTCCAAAACGGACGAAAAAAACAATAAACTTATATTGTTATATTATAAAACCTCGTTGCGCTTAGGATATCGTATAAATCTTGATTTTGGAAAAAAATCACCGCTTAGGGTTTTAAATCCGTACGCCACACGACGAGCGAAAATAGAGATCCGTAGTACCACGGACCGGGTACGCAAGTACGTATGCGTTATTACAAAGGTACGTACGGGCGCATATCACACGCACAAGGTCACGACGTTACGCGGCTCGCGATCCGAACGTGATAAGAAAAGAAGCACCGGCGAAACACGGCTGCCGGTGTTCGTTTACACAAGAGCCGTCACAAGTGACCATTATTACGATTGTATCGCGCGCGCGAGCACGAAATTCAATTTACGGGCAAAGCACAATGCATAGACCCGACCGGGTATACCACACACATACCTTACACGACACGACACGTATAACGTGTATAGGTACGCAGACGCGTTTTTTTTATATTTTTTTTCGGAGGAGATTATTTATTTTCGAGAGAGAAAAAAATACGCGTTTCGTCGCGCGAGCCCGTGTTTATTGTGTGTTACGACGACGGGACGCGATGTTATTATGATGATAACGGGGCGTGCGCGCGCGTGTACTGTACGCGATTGCCGTTCGTCGTAAACTTTCGTGGTTAGAAACACTGTATACGAGTCATTCCGAACCCGGCGCAGCAGTTAAAGGCCGGTAACCGCGAGATAATAAACGCTCGCGGCGTTCTGCCGACCGACAACGGACGGACAGCGCTTTTTCACCACATCGCATTTCACGCGTATCTTCCGTAAAAGCAGTCTGTCTTTCGGGTACATTCTAATCGTTCTCCGGGTTTTTACTACCGTACAGATTTGGACCGGGACGTACGACGAGACGCGACGATATTTTCGTGTCTGCGGGACCTCTCGGCATATATCCGCACCACAGGGCTCGAATAGCTCTAACTAATAATAAAATATAATAACATACGACGAAGACGGGCGATTCGTTTTCTTTTACGGTTGATATACGGTGAGTACGTGGACCTCCTCGTCGCGGTGGTTAGGTTATAATAATATTATATTATATTATATTATATATATATGTGTGTGTGTGTGTGTGTGTGTGTGTGTGTGTGTGTGTGTGTGTGTGTGTGTGTGTGTGTGTGTGTGTGGTGTGTCGAGAGTGAGAGAGAGAGAGAGGAGATGATCGGGAAAACATAATATAATATCGCGTGGCAGACCAAAACTCGTAATCCTCGTCGGATCGTAAAACACCGCATTCGGCTCCTCCGCGCGGCGTATATAAGGTAATTTATTGGCGAGCGAGCGAGCGCGCGGCGTCGTCCCATGCCCGCGTCGTATCATTATCTCCGATAAACGTTAATCAAATTTTGACGCGCGCGGAGAAAGAATATAATAATAAAAAAAAATAAATAAATAAATAAATAAATAAATAAAAAAATGTTTCCCCATAACACGTACGGGGGAAAAGAAAAAACCCAACTGATTTATTGCTCTTCGTTCACTTCGCCGTACAGCCGGTGTCCACACACGAAAACGGTATTCCGGCGTGGGTTCCACGGGATATTCATTTTCGTAACGAAATTATTGGGTCCAAAACGAGTATGTCTACGCACGTACAATTTCTGGCAGCTCGGTTTTTATTTTTTTGATAACATTGTGCCGGAATAATTTATTTACGTATATTGATCCCGAAAATCACCTAAAGCCTTTTATTCGTGTCACGCGTCGTCCGTACAGAGACGAAAGTACAATAAATATTAAAATATACCGCCCTATATTTATTACGTCAATCCGTTACTAATTCTTTTTCGTTTTTTTCCAAGCGCAATTATTTTAAATACATATTTCGATTTTATACGTACGACAGATTAAAAACACGTATGTCGCGTAACCGTATTATTAACAACATGGATATTATCCACCACCGTACGACAGAATCGAAATCGTCGCGAACATATTGCATCCTAAGGGAGTTGAATATTTCACGAACCGTACGAATTCAACGAAAAAAATTTAATAAATAAATAAATAAGAGCGGAACCCCATTGCGTCCGATACGGTACTCGTTCGCCAACCTAAACGCGACAACAACGTCATCATCACATAACGTTAAACGAGCAATCGCTTGTTTTTCGTGTGATTTACTCTGCGATCGAAAACGCGATTTCGACGGCCGGCCGGTTTAGGAAAAAAGAGAGAGAGAGTGAGAGAGAGAGAAACGAACGAACGCGTAGGCGCGTCGAATAACGTATACGAGATAGTATTTTAGGAATTTCGAAACGGTCGCGCGCGTGTAAATTGATTCATTACCGACGACCGCCGCCGAGACGACACCCATTGTGCGTGTGCGTGGTGGTCGCCGTCGACGGGCGCACGTCCGACGATAAGAAGAACAAGAAGAAGAAGAAGAAGAAGAAGAAGAAGCACGGGCACGGGGCTTACGCGATATCGGACGGCGACCGGGTATCGGACGGAGGAGAGAAGACGTTAATTACGCGCGCGCCCGAGACTTATTTTTCCGCGGCAACGAGACGGCGGAAATCGGCGGGTGGCACGGCGCGAACGAACGAACGGACAAAAAAATACAACGAAATAAACGAAAACGGACGGAGGTGAAAAAAAATGCGTAGGTGTCGACCGGTCGGCGGTGTAATTTTCCTCGGGTGCGAACGGTGTCGGGAATCTCATTATCTCGGGTGCATTATACGATCGCGAGTCGAGATTTCGTCGAGTTTCGTATTCATTGTTGTTGTTTTTTTCTTCTTCTTGTCGTTTTCTAAACGCGCGCCGTCGACCCCGTGTGTACGACATCAATATATACCGATCGAAACTTCGTATACGCATCGCAACAGTAATTATATGTATATATATTGATTTAATAGTCTGGGGGCAGCGCTCGAATTGGAAATTTAAAAATACCGTTCCAAACGAAATATTCTATATCACAAAACCGTGGGGAGGGGGCGGAGGCGGTTCCGCTCCTCAGCTTACCATTAATATATAACGTAATTTATAACCGTATTCTTTTTTTTTCAATTAAAAATATTTCTCTGTACAATTTTTATGTAAATAAACAACTAATAAACCCATTTAAATTCAAGTAAGAATAATAATATGTAAAAATCAATTTTATGATAATATGCTATCACAACTTATAAAAAAAATTATAATGTATTCACGTTATATAGGGATACAATAGAATTTTCAAAACGGTTTCGCCAATTAACAACGTTGTTTATCGGCAATTTGTGCTGTCACAGATATACAGCAGTCTTATAGGATATCTGTGGGTAAATCTAATAATAATTGCCAAATAATAAATGAATAATATTCTGTAATAAGTGATATACAAGATAATAAATTGATATTATCAAGTAGATACTTGATATAGCAATAACATATTAATAAAAATAAAAATATTAAAAATAATGATATCAAATATACAATTCGTTCATGATTTTTTATTTATGGTCCCCAAGTATACCGGTTATAATCGCTCACCCGTGCTCCTTTGAAAATTGCAGTAATAAAGCGACGCTAATTTTTTTTAAATGTAGTAGAGGAGCTCCGTCCCCTTGTGTCTCCCCCCTCCCCACCACCAATTCGACCACTGAGTCTGGGGTATTCGTACATAACGACACATTGGGCGAGAGGGAATTATGGTCAATAACCATTTTACTGTTCATTCGATTTTTATCATCGTTTGATATGATATTTATATGTAACGTAGTAGTAGTAATTTAAGTGATAATACCTATTAACAACACCTCAAGTGCCTGTTTAAATTTTTTTCGTTTACACAAGTAGACGACAATAAAGTTTAATACCGGAAAACATTAAAAAGATATCAAGAAAAAATATAACAAAATACTTATTATTTTTAAAAATCGTATAAAGTATGACGGTGAACTTGCACAGTAATTAATTTATAATCCAACTACCAACATCAATAACAATACGAGTATATAGTGTTTACAATTTTTTAATTAATATTTAAACAATTGTATATTACGAATTTTTTTCAAATAACTACTTAAATTCCATATAAGATAATTACATCAAATTACTTTTATTATAAAATAAAAATACTATATAAGTAAATAGATAATCTATATACTGATGTGCATTTAGGTGATACATCGAAACTGATTGTTTAAGTAATTTTAATATCAAAAATAAAGATTATGAAATTCTTTTTACACAAAACAAAAGAAATTATATATTAATAATGAATTTAACATGCGCCATTTACCCCAATCACGAGGTAAAACAACATGGATAAAATGTGTACTATATAATATATAACGGCCGTTAAATAACAATCTAGTCATTTTACTTCGGGTCACTCTAACATTAAAACGTCAAAAAACATTTATAGATTTTCAATTATAGTGTTAAGATCATACAATACATATAAACCATCCAGTTGAGCACTAAGTGCAACGACGAAAAAAAACAAAAAACGAGTAAATCGTACCGTATTTTTTTTTTACAAAGAAATTTCGCTTCAATGACGCGATAACAATTCGTTAGATTATTGATCACAAGAGAAAACTTTTTTGTTTAAGAATAACATATATATATATACACATTTATATATACATATAAATTCACTCCCGAAAAATATTCTTTTTTGAATAGTCACAGTCTTGAACGCGGGGCGACACTTGACGCTAGTCAACGATATAGTATAATAATATTATCGTTTTTTATTTTTGTATGTTTCGCGCGCTATATTACATTGATTGACAACGTAACACGTAATTATTGTAACGTTTTCAGAAATACGAAAGAACACAATATTATATTATATTCACAGTAAACGAGTATATTATATCGTCGCAAAAAGCGTTCAAGAGCCCGTCGGTGCGTTTGTACAATATATCATATTTTAAAATGAAAACGTAAGAGTTTAAAAGAAAGACAAATCTCTGGCGTTTGGAATATTCAATAATTATCCGAAACTATATTATACATGCACTCTTCAAGATATTTAGAAAAAACATCGACCGTCATTTTAAATATAAATATATGTGTATACAAGGTACTACTAGGTGTCGGAGAATATGATATTATAAGCGATTAAGATTTCTGCGCGCAAATAGCTGTTATTGCTACTATATATACACTATACACTACTCGATCAAATTTTTGTTTTCACTCGCATGATAATAATATAATACGTCCCTTCCTCCCAACGTAGTTATTTTATTATTATAAACACTTTTCAAATCAAACTATTGTAACGGTCACGTCACATAGTACACGTAGGTGTATGTTTGTGTGTATACATATACATAAGGCCGTATTTGAGGGGAGAGGGGGATTCAAACCCCCCGATTATTTTTAATTGTTATAATAAATTGAATTTGTTAAACTAAATTTGTAAAGTGGAGACACATTATTTACACGCCACATGTTAACCCGCATTTAAACACAATTTTATCGTACACGACATAATCTAGTATTTAAATCTAGTAGTTCAAAATATATGATTCAGTTTTAACCTCTAAAATTCCAGTTTTAACTTCTAAAATGTGTTCCTACTATGGCCTTGCATATGCATATACATAATTATATATCTATAGGTGTATACAGAACAATGCTGACCAATGACATTTCCCCCTCTATCAATAATCAAGTAAGACCCTATGGTCAATACACAGCTTGTAAGAGACATTGAATCCTCGGCGAATACAACCTAGCGACACTAACTGAACTGAACCGTCGGAACTGCCTAGGTTACCTGTTATTTATTAATTAATAAGCATTACGACGTGATAATTATTGAAACTAATACTTCTTTACTCCGACCATTCCTGACATCATATAATTGCTCCCAAGCAATATTATTCAAACGGTCGAAAACATTCACTGAACAACACACATTTAACCCGGTCACTCCCGGATCACGTTACGCTATTATTATAAGCTGGCATTTTTCTCCCGATTTTACAACAAACGTTGCACCGCGGTCGGTTATCACGACGTCAGTGAACGTTTTATTTAACTGAAATTACGCTTTTCCGCGTATCAATACGCGTGTGTGTGTGTATTATCACGATGATAAGGACCGACAGATTCTGAAAAGAATATCACAGAATACACGTACATGATTACGATATACGAACACCATCGTCTTGACGGTGACCGATGGAAAAGAAACGGAACAAATCGTTTCTCGGTCTTTCGTCGCATACGTCTAAAACGCTACTAATTTTTAAACGCCTAAAATCAGTCGAACATTGTCGTGCACAATTAACGGATACGTGATCACGGTGAATCGATTAGACATGACTATTTTCGTTCGCCGTGGTTGAAGTACGTGATGAGGTGTTCGGACGAAACGTTAAAATACTACGAGACGTGAATGTCGAGAATTCGAAAATATAATTCCGCGTAGCATTACGTCGGATTATATTTTCTGTTGCGTGCGGACACTGTAAGAATTCTCGATGAATAAAATACTATTATGTAAATTCAACAATTTAAACATATATATAATCCAATGACTTATAAACGTCTTCCGTGGAAATAATTAATGTTTGACAAAAACGCATAACCATTGCTGTCTGCAGCAGTCATAATATAATATTTTTCAAAAAAAAAAAAATGTAATCAAAATCAATTTCTGACATAAATTAATTTTGTACGTAATTTTTAATCGCGGAAAATACGAGTCAATATGAATTGATGAAATTTAAAATTGCAAAAATTTTGATGTTTTAATTAAAACTCGGAAAACTTTCACGTTTAACGAAAACTCAATCAAAATATGTTTAGAAAAATTTAATTAAATTTTCTATCGTTTACTACAGTGGGGGGTTTTTTTTTTTTTTTTTTTAATCGTCCGTCATCTACTAATGGAATACCTACTATAATATGAAAATCTATAAAACAACATTCAACAAGCGTATTTATTTTTATTCTCTTGAAAACATCTATATTATGTATATAACTCGGCTGGGTAAACATATTATACAATCACACCGATTGAAAACGTATTGAAAGATTAAAAACAAATACCAACACGCGTAAACTACATAATAATATTGACCGGGTTGTACTATAATAATCGGATATCGCGATTTACATAATATATAATCGTTTGGAATCCTAATGGAAACTATTTTCACACATGAAACGTATTAGAATATAAGTGTGCGAGTCGTGAAAACACGTACTCGAACGTCTTGTTCAAAAAAAAAACAATAATTATTATATTAACCCATAGCACGCCATACTCGAATATTATCAGTGGTCGAAGGGGTAGTGAGGGGGGGGGGGAAATGGTATCCCTCCACTTATTATAATCTACATTTTTCATCCCCCTTATAATTATATACAAAAATTATTGATCGATATTGGTGTTTTTCATAAAAATTTTATTTTTTTACGATGATTTTTTAATTAGTTTTACAAGAATACAATGACGTTTATTATATTATTTTTTTTTTTTTTTTGATATTTAATCTCATTTAAATTGAACCAATTGACGTCCTAATCTAATAAACCTAAACGTAATTTCTTATAATTTTACGTTGATAAGAAAATCTTAATACGAATACAGTAAATAATTAAATATACGATTTATAACATTATAGCTTATGAATAATTCTGATGACGTATTTTTTCTTTCGTTATTTTTAGCACGTTTACTAACGCGTTTTGTTACTATTATTATAGCATTTAATTTACCAATATATTAAATAGATAGTAGATATTAGCGATTTATTTACGAGGACATTACGGATATTAAGTGTAACGTGCATAATACGATTAATTATTTGCTGTTTGTACGGTGTTTACTGACTTAGAGTCACGGTGTTGGTAAACACGTTTTTATATTAAATCGGTCGACTAAATCGAAAATACGTGTGATTTTTTTTATTTTAAACGGGTGTTGGTAAACACGTTTTTATATTAAATCGGTCGACTAAATCGAAACTCGAGCACACAAATAATATCACGACTACGGAATAAAAATTTAGGCATCCCTGCGTTTGTTTTCAGCCACCACGACCGCCGCCGAATATTATTCGTTAAATGGTATTTAGTACGTCGGGCGCGCACTCGATTTTCTATAAATAGAACGATTTCGAATCCGAACGTCGGGAAATACATTAATACATTATTATTTTTTTGTTCCTATACGAATACACTGGCTTCCCGGAAAACCGTTAAACAATGTTTCGGATGGCGGATACATGAATATACCTTTTTTTTTTTTTTGTTAAAATCGGCGTTGCACTCACTGCCCTGAAAGCCTGTTAAGCAGTACTTAGGGGTTCATGAATATACCTGCCAAACGTAAACGTAAGGTCCTGAGGTAGCAGCGGACTGACGCGGATGTGCCCACCGTTGTGTAGCACGTTTAACCCTCATTGCTCATCATTCCCCAAGTACATTCTTACGAGTATTCTAGTTTTACATTACGTTGTAGGCGGCGAAAAAATGCAATGGTTTATACAACGATACGTGTGATTTTTTTTTTTTTAAACAGTTTTTCCGATTGCATAGCGTAAAGTACGGTTTTTAAACGCGTGTTGGTAAACACGTTTTTATATTAAATCGAACTCAAGCACACAAAAAATATCACGACTACGGAATAAAAATGTAGGCATCCCTGCGCTTGTTTTCAGCCACCACGACCGCCGCCAAATATTATTCGTTAAATGATATTTAGTACGTCGGGCGCGCATTCGATTTTCTATAAATAGAACGATTTCGAATCCGAACGTCGGGAAATACATTGATACATTTTTTTTTTTGTTCCTATACGAATACACTGGCTTCCCGGAAAACCGTTAAACAATGTTTCGGACGGCGGATACATGAATATACTTGCCAAACGTAAACGTAAGGTCCTGAGGTAGCAGCGGACTGACGCGGATGTGCCCACCGTTGTGTAGCACGTTTAAGCCTCATTG
Source organism: Schlechtendalia chinensis (assembly GCA_019022885.1). Classification (NCBI taxonomy): domain Eukaryota; kingdom Metazoa; phylum Arthropoda; class Insecta; order Hemiptera; family Aphididae; genus Schlechtendalia; species Schlechtendalia chinensis. The sequence goes on from CM032342.1 coordinate 784,893, forward strand.
CTCATCATTCCCCAAGTACATTCTTACGAGTAATTCTAGTTTTTACATTACGTTGTAGGGGCGGCGAAAAATGCAATGGTTTTTACAACGATACGTGTGATTTTTTTTTTAAACAAATTTTTAAACGCGTGTTGGTAAACATGTTTTTATATTAAATCGGTCGAACTAAATCGAACTCGAGCACACAAATAATATCACGACTACGGAATAAAAATGTAGGCATCCCTGCGCTTGTTTTCAGCCATCACGACCGCCGCCGAATATTATTCGTTAAAATGGTATTTAGTACGTCGGGCGCGACTCGATTTTCTATAAATAGAACGATTTCGAATCCGAACGTCGGGAAATACATTAATACATTATTATTTTTTTGTTCCTATACGAATACACTGGCTTCCCGGAAAACCGTTAAACAATGTTTCGGATGGCGGATACATGAATATACCTTTTTTTTTTTTTTTTTGTTTAAAATCGGCGTTGCACTCACTGCCCTGAAAGCCTGTTAAGCAGTACTTAGGGGTTCATGAATATACCTGCCAAACGTAAACGTAAGGTCCTGAGGTAGCAGCGGACTGACGCGGATGTGCCCACCGTTGTGTACACGTTTTAACCCTCATTGCTCATCATTCCCCAAGTACATTCTTACGAGTATTCTAGTTTTACATTACGTTGTAGGGGCGGCGAAAAAATGCAATGGGTTTATACAACGATACGTGTGATTTTTTTTTTTTTTAAACAGTTTTTTTTCCGATTGCATAGCGTAAAGTACGGTTTTTTAAACGCGTGTTTGGTAAACACGTTTTTATATTAAATCGAACTCAAGCACACAAAAAATATCACGACTACGGAATAAAAATGTAGGCATCCCTGCGCTTGTTTTCAGCCACCACGACCGCCGCCAAATATTATTCGTTAAATGATATTTAGTACGTCGGGCGCGCATTCGATTTTCTATAAATAGAACGATTTCGAATCCGAACGTCGGGAAATACATTGATACATTTTTTTTTTTGTTCCTATACGAATACACTGGCTTCCCGGAAAACCGTTAAACAATGTTTCGGACGGCGGATACATGAATATACTTGCCAAACGTAAACGTAAGGTCCTGAGGTAGCAGCGGACTGACGCGGATGTGCCCACCGTTGTGTAGCACGTTTAAGCCTCATTGCTCATCATTCCCCAAGTACATTCTTACGAGTATTCTAGTTTTACATTACGTTGTAGGCGGCGAAAAATGCAATGGTTTTTACAACGATACGTGTGATTTTTTTTTTAAACAATTTTTAAACGCGTGTTGGTAAACATGTTTTTATATTAAATCGGTCGACTAAATCGAACTCGAGCACACAAATAATATCACGACTACGGAATAAAAATGTAGGCATCCCTGCGCTTGTTTTCAGCCATCACGACCGCCGCCGAATATTATTCGTTAAATGGTATTTAGTACGTCGGGCGCGCACTCGATTTTCTATAAATAGAACGATTTCGAATCCGAACGTCGGGAAATACATTAATACATTATTATTTTTTTGTTCCTATACGAATACACTGGCTTCCCGGAAAACCGTTAAACAATGTTTCGGATGGCGGATACATGAATATACCTTTTTTTTTTTTTTTGTTAAAATCGGCGTTGCACTCACTGCCCTGAAAGCCTGTTAAGCAGTACTTAGGGGTTCATGAATATACCTGCCAAACGTAAACGTAAGGTCCTGAGGTAGCAGCGGACTGACGCGGATGTGCCCACCGTTGTGTAGCACGTTTAACCCTCATTGCTCATCATTCCCCAAGTACATTCTTACGAGTATTCTAGTTTTACATTACGTTGTAGGCGGCGAAAAAATGCAATGGTTTATACAACGATACGTGTGATTTTTTTTTTTTTAAACAGTTTTTCCGATTGCATAGCGTAAAGTACGGTTTTTAAACGCGTGTTGGTAAACACGTTTTTATATTAAATCGAACTCAAGCACACAAAAAATATCACGACTACGGAATAAAAATGTAGGCATCCCTGCGCTTGTTTTCAGCCACCACGACCGCCGCCAAATATTATTCGTTAAATGATATTTAGTACGTCGGGCGCGCACTCGATTTTCTATAAATAGAACGATTTCGAATCCGAGCGTCGGGAAATACATTAATACATTTTTTTTTTGTTCCTATACGAATACACTCGCTTCTCGGAAAACCGGAAAACCGTTAAATAATGTTTCGGACGGCGGATACATGAATATACTTGCCAAACGTAAACGTAAGGTCCTGAGGTAGCAGCGGACTGACGCGGATGTGCCCACCGTTGTGTAGCACGTTTAAGCCTCATTGCTCATCATTCCTCAAGTACATTCTTACGAGTATTCTAGTTTATGGTTATTTACATTACGTTGTAGGCGGCGAAAAATGCAATGGTTTTTACAACGATACGTATGATTTTTTTTTTAAACAATTTTTAAACGCGTGTTGATAAACATGTTTTTATATTAAATCGGTCGACTAAATCGAAACTCGAGCACACAAATAATATCACGACTACGGAATAAAAATGTAGGCATCCCTACGCTTGTTTTTAGCCACCACGACCGCCGCCGAATATTATTTGTTAAATGGTATTTAGTATGAAAGGCGCGCACTCGATTTTCTATAAATAGAACGATTTCGAATCCGAGCGTCGGGAAATACATTAATACATTTTTTTTTTTTTGTTCCTATACGAATACACTCGCTTCTCGGAAAACCGGAAAACCGTTAAACAATGCTTCGGACGGCGGATACATGAATGTATCTACAAAATAATAATACAAAAACACTCGAAATTTGAATAATTAAAAGCCCGACAATTACATACAAGGACTACGATATACCTAATATTCCGAAAATGTCAACAATCAATTTGTCAGTTGTATGTATAAAATAGTTCAATATTCACGTTTAAGACGTAAACGTTTGATCCGAAACCCGTTTTACACGATATTTGTTTTAAAAAGCATTTAAACGTCGATTCGTTTCATTTTTTGCGCAACGACTAACGACGATTACGCGAACGATCGCTCTAGAGTACAATTTTCGTGTTCGCAACTCTTGCTAGAAAAAAATACCGGACCCTGTTACTGGCTTAACCGCGCGCACGAACCAGACGGCGGGACATATATGACGGCATTTCACTTACCTTGTGCAAACATCCGGCGCGGCATCGGGCCACGGTGAGCGGCGAGGCGTTCATCAGGTCCTCGTCGGCGGCGACCGCGTCTTGACTTATGGCAGCCGCGGTCGTTGCGTCCGACGCGAAGACCAGCAGCAGCAGCAGCGGCGGCAGCAGCAGCGGCAGAACGGACGCGACGACGGCGCGGGCCGGCAACAGCGATTCGCGGGAAACGGTCATCGTACGTGCGACGGGATCGTCGAAACGGGTCGGGTTTAAGGTAATCGCCGTCGACGGTGACGGGAAACGCGATCGATTAATTATTTGTCCGGCGGCTTTTAATTACGCGATTTAAATACACACACACACACACACACACACGTCGAGAACGCGGACGGACACGGCGACGACGCGGACACGACGACCGAACGGCTGGCCGGATAAACAACGACTGAACCGCCGCTGGACCGAACGGTAACGTGGACGGCGCGCGGCGACTGGCCCGTTCGCCGGAGACGGCCGCTTGGGCGCGACACCGGCCGGCCGCCCGGGGGGGCACGTCGGACGGCGTCGCGGGGAAACGGTGACGCGCGCGGACGGTTCGCGCGACCCCAGAAAGGACCGCCGCGACCGACCCGAAGTCGTCGCCCCCCGAATTCCGTATTTTTTACACGCGGATCGTGATCGTCTCGTGAGCGCGATAATCGCACGGCGGTTCAAGACCGCGTACTTGGCGACGGTTCGATCGCTCGAATCTAATCTGACGTTGAGACCAACACACCGTTTTCGTTGACGTAACGTCGAGAAAACAATGAGCGCGAATCGTTTGGTCGCTGTTCAAAGTTCGGTTCGTTTGAATTGAACGCGGGGTTTTAATGGTCAACGATAACAGTCCGCGGGATATTCACATTTTCACTAGGAAGAAAAACAACTGACGACGTCGCTCGCTTATTACGTCTTATCGTCATTCGTTTTTTTTTTTCAGCACGGTATGTATTGTATGGTTTGAAACAAATCTTTAGGCCGAGAGCCGATGAAAAAAAAAGAAAATAAACGTAAAAGTTTTAATTTCGTGTCACTTACTACAAAACGCCAAGTTTTTATTATAGAAATGTTTAAAATAAATATACGTTTTACTGTTTTCAGTTGTCGACTGCTAGCCGTAATATTTAGATCGTCAACTCGCGATTAGTCCCCGCGATGTACGGTGAAGCACGAACACGGTAAATGATTTATAAATATCTTTTAAAACATTATTCATTTGAGGTCAAAAAATAATTGTAATCTACGAACGTTCTTTTTAGCAATACGAATGTCGGTACTTTGTTTAGTCCGATTGTTAAAAGTATTTCATACAATATTAATTTTATATTTTTTAATCGTTTTGCTAACTTTAAGAAATATATGAATAATATTATTTCGTGAACTTTTGTTTATAACAGTATAACTTGTTAGTTTTTGTTACTATAAATGCAAATATTGAACTCAGCTCATCCGCATACAAGCACACACACACACACATATATATATAGCTTATGGAATGAGTTTGCAACTTTTATATATTATTAAAATTTTTATTACCTAAATTAACTCAAGTGAAATATAATTTTAAGTCAAGTTAAACAATTTAGTTTTGTGTGTGTGTGTACTCACTCATATTTGATAATAAACGTTTTATTAATATTATTATTATTAATTTAACGTGTTTCTAACACAAACACACACAAAACCCATGTAAAACGTCTATGCAAGTAGTAAACAATTTAAACAGGGTATTGAAATTTAAATATATAATCTTCCGTATATATTCACCCAGCGTAAAATAGGCCATCGTCGTATTAACCGAGTACTACACTATTCGAAACACAACTGCACGACACGGACTTAAAACTCTAATTGCCATTGTTTTTAATCGCGTAATTTACATGAGTAATGCGATTTTAATGTAACCGAAAATATTATCAAGTGAAAACGACAAAATGATTTTAGCGTTGGGCGGGAACTATTGTGTCACGTTCAGTCCTTGCTCCGGCCATAACCTTTTTGTAATGCTGCACGAAAACTTTAGTGATCTCATAACCCTTCTCCCTCCTTCCCTGTAACCGAATGCTATGCGAAATTTATATGCGAATACAATTATGTTTTAATTACCAGGACGATTCGTAATGGACGTTGTTTAGAAAACAATATATACGAGTATGTACATATTAATTCTAAGGGGTTTCTTTTTTTAAACCCAAAAACAACAAATACGTGATATTTGATTCCGCGTCGCATTAAAAATATGGTTCGTTTTTTTTCTCGTTCTCGAAAACAATGAGTGAATTTCTCGAACGTTACCAGGCCGAACGAGAAGGATTCCTCGATTCGATTATCGTGGAGGATGAAACTCGAGTGTGCCATTACACCTCTGAGCACAAAAGACAGTCGTTACAGTGACGACACACGACCTCACACTATTGTCAACAAGAGGTTCCAAACCGCTCCATCAGTTCGTAAGGTCATAAACACAATTTTTTGGGTACAGAAAGGATTACTGTGTCTGGAATTCGTGCCTCGAAATAAAACGATCCATTCTGCGGCCTACTGTGAGACCCTCGAGAAACTGTGAAAAACATAAAAAATTGCCGTAGGGGAATGCTGACCCGTGGTGTTGACCTCCTTTACGAGAACGCCAGACCTAACACCGAACGCCTTTTCCAAGGACTTATCATCTCCTACGGATGGAATATTTTCGTACCCTCCACATACAATTCGGATTTTGCGACCAGTGATTATACCCGTTTTACTAAGCTCAACGAGCTTTTAGGCTGAAAATATTTTTCAGACGATGAAGAAGCGCGAAAGGGACGGTTGAAAAGTGGTTCAAAGAGGTGGAGCGTTAATTCTTCGACGCCGGCATGCCAAAGATGATGCCACGCCTACAGAAGTGCATCGATTTAAACGGCGGTTATGTAGAATAAAATTACATATACCTGTGGTACAATTTCTGTACATTTTATGAAAATATATGCACTTTTCCATTGTTTTGAAATGTCGTAACATTACTCTTGCTGGACGACCCTTGTATGTGTGCATACCTACACGCACATATTTTTAAACTGTACGGAATTCACCAAAACGACCGAGCGATTAACTATGCGTGTATAGGTAATCATATTATTACATATATAAATAAACACACACGATAATAATTTTTAACGCACCTGTTGAACAACGCGCACACGTTGTGTGTTATGTAATAATAAATAATAATAATAATACTAATAATAAAACTAATGATAATAATAATAATAATAATAATAATAATAATAATAATAATAATAATAATAATAATAATAATAATAATAATAATAATTATAGCGTATGGAAACGCGCGGAGAGTACACAATAACGTAATGTATGGAGGCGACGGACGGAGAGATATTCTAATTGGTTATCACAATTAACGAGCCTAATATAATGTGTACACACGATAATATTATGCGCGCATATATAGGTTTGATATTAACAACTTATTCGGTGAAACACGTTGATGACTGGAGAGTTCAAGAAACCGAACGCGGTCGGAGGGAATACTGTGTAAATAAATAAAAGAAACAAATCGATAAATTCACATTGTGCGCAATGTACCGACGTGTCGATATCCGATTCCGCGACCTGTACAGAGGCGTGTCCGGAATCGAAATTTAGTATAGACTCGTTCACAAACGCAATTCGACTTATAGAAAAATATAAATAATTAAAATGAGAGCTATAAAAATCAATCAATTAATAGGAAGTATATTGACTGACTAATCGAAATTATCATAGTTACCATCAAGGCCGTAGCAGCAACATATTTTCGGGGGGGAGGGGGGTTAAAACCGAATCATTTATTTGGCCTTGGTTACTATTATCGAGATTTTTATTGATAAAATGAAGTAACGAAATGCGCCCAACATTCCATTTATGCTCATCGACATAATTTATAATAAAATATAAAATATATTTTATTGTTAAGTGATTTTGTTACGGAATTATTTCGTTTGAATATACCTTGTATATTTTTTAACGCTGCATTTTGTACTAAAACGTTGATTAAAATTTAAGTTCGAAGGAAACGGTAAGCCCGTGCCGACCAAGCCTACGCGCTGGACACACCGTTAAACGCGTGATACTATTTCGACAAAAACAAAACAATACGTATATATATATATATATAAATTGTTTATAGATGATAAAAAAAAAGACCGGAACGCAATTAAAGTCGTTCGACATCGTGATTATCGAAACATTTTGAAAGTAGATAATTATTTTATACTGTGAATGTATTCTGTTACATTGTGTATAGGTGAAATTGAACTTTTAACTAGTTCGGACGAAAAATAACAAGCAAGGAAAAGCCCAGTTTTTCAGCTGAATTCCGGATTTCTATAACTAGGTGTTTTTTATTTTTTTTTCAGTTACGTAGTACGTCGCTCACTGACACAGACAACGTGGCAAAAAGACGGGAACCCACCTCTCTCTATGCTCACGAATAGAAACCTCCTGCGATCGGCCAGTCGGGACGCAAGTAATTGTTGTTGTTGGTGTTAGTAATTACGTTCGACAACATTTCAAAGGAACGAGATCTGCAGATGAATCGCCGGGAAACCGAACGGATCGTATCGGTATGGTCCGATACGTATGCTAATCATTCGAATCTCAACGCAGTACGTCATTTTAACCGCGACGACGCGTGACCACTGACCACGTTACAAGAGACGTATCGTCGGACACGACCGCCGAAAACGCGGCCGGCAAATAACACAGTTATTATATCGAATATTCGAATAAATACGCGCATGATCACCACGTGATTTATGCGACCGCCGGTCGTATGTTACCCGCCAGCTATACACACTCAGCACGGGAATAATATGGTTTTGATAACGCGGTCCCGTTTTTTGTTCTTCTCTTTTTTTCTGTTCCGCGAGCACCGTTATGTACCCGTAAACTTCGCACGGGGAGGGGCGGGGGAAGGGAAATTATTCTGCCGGCCAAAACACGACACGGAAGTGTCGACGCGCCCACCTCGTAGCAAACGGTTTTTCACGCGTTTATAAGACGCCAGACGTGCCAAAATATACAGTATGTTGGTTTTACAATGACGTGTACATTTTGTACATTTTGCCCGAACACTTTTTCGGTCTTGGTGATCATGAAACGCGTTACGCGTCGGTAGCCAACCGTGTCTAGTCGGATTTGATACGTTTTCGATTTTTCTCAGTAGACTCCTCGAACGGAATTAAAAACAACTCGAAAACGGCAAAAACCCGATAAAATTGTCGACGTCTTTCTTCGGGGACGATTTTTGTACTTTTTAAGATCTCAATGTGTAGTACAAGCTTAGATAATGTTTAAATATTAGTTAATAACCAGATTTCTTTTTCGAAAACAACGATTTATATCGTCGTTTCCAAATTAAAAATAAAACTATTATTATTTTAGACATTAAAACTAAAACCGTATTCGATTTGGAAAAATTAGAGCGTGCCGACAATTTCATTGGGATTTTCAACAGTTTTGTTTTACGAATCGAAAAATTTCTTCGTCAAGGCAATGTGCTTTGTAAAGACGGTTTCGCATGGGATGTTGATTGCAGCATTCCTCCCGCAGGCGAAAAAATGTCCGCTGACCGCGACCGACGTAGACAAACCGATAATATACTCTCGTCGTTTCGCTTAAGATTTCCAGAATTACCCAAGTCGATCGGCGACCGCATCCCTACATGTCTTCACCATATGAGGACGTCATACTGCAGCGAATCGCAGCAAGTCGAATATCACAGTCTTTGGACGGCTCGCGTTATCGTGTATATGATATACACGTAAAGAGTGTCTTTTCGGAGACTTTTCCGTTTGTTTTGAATACAGTGGCGGCGTTAGAGAGGGGCAAGGTAGGGCAAGCGCCCTACCCAAATTTGGTTTTGCCCCACCTTCGTCCTACCTGTTGAAGAACAAACGAAAATTTAAATTTCAAGTATTTATGTATTTGTTGTGTTTCATATTCTTCGCTGTGTAACTCGTGGTATTTTTTTTATGTGCATTCGTTTAGATAATACACCACAGAATACACCACCATTTAATTTGATTTCGAAATTGATTATATTTTATCAGAAAACGCTAATAATACAGCATTTTCTATGTATTTCAATAATTTATATTACACCAGTATAGATATGGGTCTTCACTAAATTCCATGACCAATTTGCCATGATCTTGTCCCCCCTAGAAAAAATGTCTGGTGCCGCCACTGTTTTGAATACACATAAATATATTGGTTAGGTTAGGTTAGGTTATATAGGTTGTGTATGGTTATGTAAAATGCTCGTGTTATACATCGAACTTTAAATATCAACGTTATATATATATATTTTTTTTTCTTCTAACAATGTCTTATAGTGTACGTATTATAATGAAAACCGCTACCGCCCTACGGGTACCAACGTCGAACGTACACGCGCACGTTCCACTCGACTGTATTAAATATTGTGCGCGGAGCACTTTGTGCTATACAAACGGACGGAGATTTTTTTTATAATTGATGACTGTTTCCGCGGGGGATTTTTTTTTTTTCAATTTACCACTGCGAACCAACACATTCGACCGACGTTCTAACCGCAACGCGTATAACGTGTTGAGAATGCCAACAGTCCTTTTCCAAACAAGACGGAACAAATGTCTTTATCTCGTGGTTCACGGTATACAAACGTTATATAACACACACGCGTCGACAATCGATCATCGCGAAATCGTATTTTATTTCATTTTAATCCAACGGGCAATCGGGTCGGAATTAACCCGTTCCGTTACCGTATGTACACTCGTATGATGTCGGATTGAACACACACACACACACACACACTGACACGTACTTAACGTTTAACGAGGTTACGTGTCATTTAATTCCGACGATAAAACGTAACGGGCCAATTTAAACTCGAGGGTATTTTTTTAAAGTGGTCGATTCGATCGTGTGCAGTACGTTTGTGTTCGGATACGCGACTCGGATGAACAGTACACACACCATTTATTTTGTACGTCGTACGTCAAGTCGTGACTTTGATGTACGCGCGCAATGTTACAACACACACACACATCGTATAACGCACGCGACTTCTAAAACGAGGTATTTGAACAAATTACGAGTAACAACAATGTATCCCCGCGCGGGTACGCCGAACGATTTCTGCTGCGTCCCCGCACGGAATCGTCTGCAAACTGCGAGCAATTAATTTGAAAAACTAAAAAAAAACAAACAGATTGTGCTGCTGCCGGTGATAAAAACGGTTATTCGTACGCGCCGTTTTCTAAAATACGTCGATGACGATAATTTGCATTGCGTTCATGCGAATCGTCATTGTACTCGAACGCGATGATTTCTACGGCGTATTGAAAACGTCCTCGCGTTCGTTCACGTGGTGAACACGAATCTACGTGCGGCAGAGCGACGGATCTTTCCGATAGTGCTGCCCCACAAATACGCTACTGGATACGAAATGACGTAGTATGTATTTACAATTAAAAACAATTTGAATGCCAGCCAAAAATAGAAAGCAATTAGACGTCTAAAACCCATTACCCGTATCGTGTGTTCATTTTGTTGATACGAAAACCGACAAAAAATCTAAACTCGATAAATGTGTGTTTTTTTTTCGACCCGGTCGGTCGGCCTCCCACGTCGTCGACGGGATTTATGTCGCTACGCATACTTGTACGCGAACACACACACGCACACACGCACACACGCATATGCATTTAAACGCAGTCTATGCTCGCGCGCTATTATACATTCGCCGTTTCTGTGCGCTATTTCATGACACGAATACGTCCACTCGAAACCACGTCTTGCCCGATGTCTATAACCCACACGCGTCTACCGACAAGAGGCGTGTTCAGGAATTTCGAATCGGATGTGAGGGAAGGAGGGGGCGGATTGAAACGTTTTTCATTATTATTCATATTGTACGATTATGTCTCGTGTGTGTAAGTCAAGTGAAATGCATCTTCCAGAAGCCTGATGAAGAATCTACGAATTGAAAACACGGTAGTGACCTCTGACATAATATGAAATTGATAATTCGATACCTGAATCATGATTTCAATAGGAATCAACGGAAATACGATACCTTGGGTATGTAATGGTTAGGCTATTATCACAGTAGCATTTGTGATTAAAACTATTATCAAATAATACAGGACTGATGAGAAAAAAGAAATCATGTTTTGAAAATCGCCTGATATCAGATATGAGATACAGTTGAGTACGTAAAAAACAATATTAGAAAGAAAAATACTGCGAAAACATTTTGGACCGATAAAAGATGATATAACAGGAGAGTGGAGACGAAGAAAAAATGGAGAGTTACATGAAACGTATATTCGAGAAGAACGTGGAAGACTGCGCATGGCAGCGAGGAGTCAGCATTCTCTAACAAGCGTGTTGCCGGAACAGAATCCGACGAGGAGAAGACCCTCGGTAAGACCGAAATTGAGACGGGAAGATACAGTTAAGAGGGACGTGGAAGCATTAGGCGGATCAAACTGGAAGGATCTGGCAATGAATAGAGACGGTTGAAGAATTGGCTGTGACGGTCCTAGTGGCCCAAAAAAGAAAAAATATGCAGAATCGAAGCCGTGCAACGTGCCCACGAACGTCGAGGACCTCCAAATACCTTCCCCCGCCCGGTAACGGCCTGGCAACGGTACAACAGGCCCCGGGGTCGCGCATCCGAACGAAACACAAAGTCGACCGGGACGTTCTCGATTAAACGACATTGAACACGCGCACGCGATCCCGCGAAGGGTCGTAACGGAACGGTGACGGCGGAGGTGGCGCGGATTGTCTTCGCCGGACGTCCACCGTTGCGTCGTTTGTCGCCGCACGGGTCGGGGGCAGGCGCGGATCCAGAACTTATTTACGGGGGGGGGGCATCTTAATCAAAACAACTTTAATCTTCGTTTTGTCGCATCGAATAATAAAATATCGTTTGCGATACACCGAAAAATCCCATAGCTACAACTTCGTTTTAAATTGTCTTTCTATAGTATCATAGATAAGAGTTAGAATTATAAAACGATACTAATAAAAAAATTTAACAAGAGTCTACGGGGGGGGGGGCGATCGCCCCTTGGATCCGCGCCTGGTCACGTGCCGAGACGCGACAATCGACTGGCCGCAAAACGACGCATGGCTGGTGTTGGCGAGACGTGTTTCCACGGTAGTCGGCCGGCTATTATTGTCCGGGAACGGCCGCGAACACCCACTAACCCACTAACGTACTCGTCCTATCCGTACGGGTGGGCAAACCGCGGCTCTCCGATATCGGATCATCATTTTCATTCGGCGTACGTCCCAATTAGTCGACCTCTAACGTCGAACAAACGTCCGTAATAATATTATTATATAACTCCCACGATTCCGTCACAACCGTGGTTCCGCGAGCTGAAACTTAGCAGGAAAACAATCTGCTCTTTCTCTCAACTCAGATTAGGTCACACGCTACGTCCATCCCGTTCTTTTAAATTATCTCTCTGTGACTCTCCACACTTTCGAATCAATTCGCAACGTCCCCCATATCCTTTTCCAGTGCCCTGCCTTATTGGCACAACGCAAAAAGCTGGTTGAAAATTACAACATTCCTTTTAACGCTCAATCTGTTCTTTCCTCGCGACATTCTCCCATTATCCTTTCTATCGTTTATCTTTTTAACCAGACTGGTTTTTTAATCTAATACTCTTATTGTGGAAAACAAATTTCTATTATTTAAGTTACTTGTATAAATTGTAATTTGTTGAAACTAATTGTCTTAACAAAGTTTCAAAAAAAAATTATATAATGATGACCGTCGATTAACGCTACACCATGATCCCGTCGGACGTAAGTCCCCCCCACACACGTTTATTGTTATTGTCTAGTGTTGTTTGGTGCAAGGTACAAAGAAACGTGTGCGCCCACGACGTGATTTTCGCAGCGTGCGACCCGTGACACCGGGTGTAACGACGAACTGCTTGTTTCCATATTTTTGAACGCGATAGACGAGATCGGAATCGACGTGTGTACATAAGTCATTGGAACGTGGTAAAAACAACGGTTTTGTCGTTTAGGCTTTCGCACGTTGAACGTCACGAATGGAGTGCGGCCGCCGGTCTACGCCATCTAACCGCCGACGTTTGGCCAACAAACCGCGTTTCCCGCGTACAAGCGGTACGGGATGCAGAGCCGTAGCAACCGAATATTGCGCCATTTTATATTGTCATTATATTAATTTTTTAATTTCTAAAATTTTGCGCTCGGGGCGCACGCACCTTTCGCCCCCTCGTAACCACGTTTGACCGCGCGATTGTCAAATAAGTCAATTCGTCGATGGCCCGAATAGGTATAACACCGTGATACGTACGGATTTGCTAATTTTTTTCTTGTTACGCTCTTCTCGCCGACTTCGACGAACGAAACGGGTGACACCGTCCCCTCGCGATCGTTTCCGAGAGCAGGGACGAATCGATCCGAACAGATGAATTCCGTAGATCGTTCGGATACGGGACGACGAATCCGTCACGGGGCGGTGAGTACTAACCGTCGCCGGGGAACGGGAACTCGCGTCCCTCGGGCCGGAAAATCACATTAAGCCGTCGTGCCGAGCGACGAGGGTCGACACCAAATTGTTCTTACTGTCGGCGGACATGGCGCGCGTGCGTTTTCCGGCCGGGGTTAGCCGCCCGCGGAAAAATATTTCGTGTGTGGGGGGGGGGGGGAAGGAGGCCGTCGAAAAATGTACGCCCTAATTTTGTTCAATTTAAACTCTCGGCATAAAAACTAAAAATCAAAAAATTTAAGTGAAACGAGTTGCAACGGCTGTTCTCATACGGTTATCTATAGGACGGGATCAGTAGAAATAATAATCGATTATCTTATCAACACGTCAAAAAGAAAAACGTTGAAAATTATTTGACATTCAAAAGGAACTATGTCCGTCGATTCAAACAAATATCAGCTTGTTCGACTTGTTTATTATTATTATTATTATTATTTTTTTTTGAATGTATTCGATTTCGGAGGGATAAAAATTGGGAGAAAATTAAAAACGTGGCAAAGTCGATCACAAGTAGATCTCTCGACGAATTTAAAATGCTTATCGCACTATTAGACTGGAAATACGAAAAGTCCATTTCGTTATGTTTCGCGTGTACCGGACCTACGATATAGATATTACATTTCTTTTCTTATTTCCTATATAACCAAATTATTCGTGTTGACATGTCTGCGAATACAAATCAGTGTTTGCCGGCGACAACGTCCCTTCCCTCGTAGCACACGGGGTCCCAGGAACAAACCAGCATCGTCCCGATTCAGGAGTCCTAAAACGTGTTTTCATGACTTTTATCGGGAACTTTTGATAAATAACCCTATATCAAGAGGAGTCCTATAGAGCAACATCTTTGGCTTCATAACTGTCCGATTTTAGTTCTGTGTAATACTCCGAACGAAACGTTACTTTTGTTATTATTATTTTCGTCGCAATTGTGAAAAGTTTTTCGACGGGGACTCCCCCGTGCTTTTAAACCTAATCGTAAACCATTATGTTCCCACTGGCAACATCACGGGCGATTGGAACCCGGGGAACAGTCGATAAGCCCAACACGCGGGATGTTGTCGTTCGTGGTCGCTTCCCTAAGAACCCGTCCGCGCGCAAGTGTACGGACGACGGACGGGTAACGGTTTATCGTCAGCCGTAAATAGCCCGCCAGAGTCGTTCTCCGATATTATAAACAATTGTGAAAAACGGTACGACAGGCAACGACAATCGTAGACCGCCACCACGCGAAGGTCAAGTTTTTGTCGACCAATTCAAATCCCGACCGACGCGGAAACGAAGACGAATTAAAACCGTTCACTAGCGTGTTACGACACGTCCTCTATACGGACGAAATGTAAAACGGACCGACCGCGGCACGAGTGTTACCGTTGAAAGGTTGTAGGATACGACGGCGGGACTCGTCGGGTTGGTTTCTCCTCTTCTTCCCGCTGGGTCTTGTGTCCTCCAGCCGCCAACGTATTTTCTGCACGACCACCACCATGTTTTGCGGCTGACGTAGGCTGCTCCTCGACGTCCAGCGCGAACGTGGGTCTTGAGTCGACCTTGGCGGTGGGTCCTCCGGCTCCCCCGATGGGCCCGTAAAGGATATTCAACAATCGTGTGTACAAGTTACACTTTTATTACAGAATACAAATGAAAACGTTTATAAACCCAATTACGATGGACATTCAATGGTTTATATACATATACACACACACACACACACAAACATATCAATTTTGATGAAAGATACACGAGATCTGACACTATATTCTCACCATCAGAAATTAATCTCCAAAACTATGCCGTACACGTTTCATAATTTATCACTCCGCCGAAATATATGTAATACATGATATCATAAGATGTAACAGCAGAAATTAAGATTCGGTCACATCACTAGTTATGACATTCAGTAGTTTTGTTCACAGTTCTAAAGAAATTTCCAAACAAAAATTCTTTCTGGCATTTCTTAATTTTTTAATAACTTTATATAGAAATATTTTTTAAAAAAAAGCATATTCTAACTATAAATATCACATTTTATTTATAAAATGGAAAGCATAATTAATATTAAGTAAGCACATATATAAATATACATATATAAATATATATATACATACATATATAAATATATAAATCTATGTACATATATAAAAAAAAAGTCCAGACAAAAATACATGAAACATATGTGTTTGATGTACATCACTCCTTTTCATTTTTACTTTTGTCGTCTTCTGGGAAAAAATTGGCTCCTTCAATGGTAATGAACGCATTGTGCGGTTTACCTAAACTAACTTTCTTCATAAGGTCCTGAACCACCGGCATGGCATTCAACTCATCTTTCATAAATACTTTGGATGGCGGATCCTTAACCTCCATCCACACTCGACGGGTACGCCATTGAGTGGGCGGAATTACTTCGTAATCAGGTTGCGGCTCCAATTTGATATCGTGTATCTGTGGCATCCGCTTTGTTGTCGGTAGTGCCAAATACGAAGGCATTTTGTCAAAAGTCAAAGTGCGTTTGGCTGTGAAAACAAACAAGCAGATTTACAAATGTAACGAGAC
This sequence comes from Schlechtendalia chinensis, assembly GCA_019022885.1. NCBI lineage: Eukaryota > Metazoa > Arthropoda > Insecta > Hemiptera > Aphididae > Schlechtendalia > Schlechtendalia chinensis. Next base: position 801,209 of record CM032342.1, read on the forward strand.
ATATTATTTAGTAATCTGATAAATTAATATTTAGGTAATCCGAGGAGATAATAATAGTTGACAACAGCAGTTGGAAGGGCACAGCTGACGATTTAATTTCGTCTAAACCTCAGAACAATGTTTGTCCGACTAAAATTAATTTTGCAATACTGTTTTCGCAAACAGAAACATTCTTATGGCTCACAGAGGGTTATTTAATCATGGAGTACTAAATTCATTGAATGGGCTCGAGGAGAGTTATTCCGTCGCATACGACAAACAATAACAATCTCGCTCGGCCATACCACTGGTAGAATTCACTCACGACAAACATGGTAACAACCTTAAAACATTATTATTTGTGATTAAGCTACTGAAAAATTACAAAAAGGGCTATACAACGTTAAAACAAGTAAATTTAAATGTACTTGCCACAATAATCATTTAGGACGTAGGTCAAACAATATGCACTGCATAGTTTGTCCTATACACATGTGAAAACACCAAGGCATGTTTTTCCGCCCACAAAATACACATATAATATAAACTAAATATAGTTTAATAAGCGCATTTTCAATTGTTAGAGCAAAAGGATTAAAAAAAATAATCTAATAGTAACAAAGAGAAATATGATTGACATTTAATTACACTTACAAACATGTATCATAAAAAACTGATTTTACTTAATAATAATTGGGAAATATATATTCCCAATAAAGTAAATGCAAATTATAGAATCTATACTCACAATATTTAAAAACATTAGTTTCACAACATGTAATATTATGTATTAAAAATATTAATTTTATTTTTAATAACTAGAATAATGGGCATAAGGCAACATCAGTATAATAATCATTAAAAATTATCGCTTTTAAACAATTGTAAAAAAATCATCTAGATAACAGCATATTATACTTATGAAATAAACACGATTTATGTTATGAAGTAAGCATTAAATCTATTATTAAATGATAAAAAAAATTTAATAAATAATTTTCTTTTGAATTTCAAATTAAATTAGTCTTAAAAATATAAAAATATATATATTTTTTTTAAATAAATTTTGCCTTCATTTAATACTAGTATTAAATTTTTACGAAAATGATAAATAATCAGTAATCATAATAAAATAAACTTTGGTAATAACTTATAATATCCTATTTCCATCCACTATAAATTCAATATTAATAAAATACATTTGAATGCACACAATTTAAAGTCGCATATCACAACAAAATATCTGTAACACTGTGAACAAAATGTACTCTATTACCTTTACTTTTATCAAAATTAAATTTCCAAATTAAAAAAAACTATAAATTTAACATTAACAACATTACATATTTTGAATTATATAATTATCGCTAGGATTTTACTAATAGTTTGAAACATTGTAATTTTGACTATGTAAAAATATATGTATATATATTATCCTGTAATAAAATAGATATGTTTAGATAATAACAATAAAAATTATTGTTTAGTATAATAAACATGAAGTCTTAATCCAAATTACATTCAATCAACAAAAATATTAATATATATATATATATATAAATACTAAAAAAAAAAGATAAATTACATGAGTGATATGTAGCAGTGACAGATAAAAAATATGCATCAACATTAAAGAATATTTATATTTTTCAAGTGTGTACTTCTTATGACTATAATAATATTTCAATTACGAAAACCCTCTGCTCAAACAAATGACATTTAAAGCGAATGTGTCTGAAAACTTGATGAATCTAGTTGTAAATAGTCTTCGGATCCCCCACCAGTTCATATATTGGTTTTACTCGATAGGATTTTATCAAATTAAACACATATCCTGTTCGACTGGTAAAAGAGCTCTCGTCAGAAACTCATGGCTGTCAGACAGCTTCAGTTCAGCAGAAAATAAATTAACTGAGTGTCAGGGGGAAAAAAATACGTTTTAATAATAAAAATTTGAATGTACCAATAAATTAAATAAAAACTTAACTATGACTTGTGGTAAATTATGCGCATCATAAAATTCACAAGTTCATATTTACAAGTTATAACAAATTAAAATACTGGAGTCAGTTGTTTGAAAATAATAAATAGGTATTATACGTTAATTTAATTTATAAGTTTATAAAAAATAATGTAATTATTACTGTATATGTATATATATAAATATATATTTACTATGTATACATATATATACATATATTTCAAATAAAAATACTAGTAAGGCAATACAAATTTAATTGTTTAAGCTTCCAATTGAAAAAATAATGATAATAATAATCATGTAGTGTTATATTTATATATAATTGTTTTAAAACTTAATAAATGAATACGAAAACCAAGTTGTAATAGAGGAAAAAATCATAGGCATTGGACTTGTTTTTGATTCACATTATTTAAGATGAGTAATTGTTCAATTACTCATCAAAAACAAAAAATATACTATATAATTATAGATTTAATTATTACCTTCTTCAATTACAGCAGGCATTTTGCTTTCCCAGTTCTCTACTTCCATCCAATTTGGCTTTGTTAATTTATCATACCAACATTCATAACGGTCATCCTTTTTGGCAGAGTCTATTTTCGTTCCTGGTATTTCTTTAATCTTCTGCTTAATGCCACCTTTATCAACTGATGTTTTCTTATTTGAAACAATTAAATTGTCAATTGGCTCTACATCATTTTTAACTAACATATTATCATCATTTCTTAAGCCATCGGTCCCATTCTTAACATTTGTATTTGAACTTCCAGAATCCATTATCATTACACCAGTATCGTCAATTACTTTGTTGTTTTTTATTAATATAGCACTTGCATCTGACTCATTTACATCACATGAAAGGTTAGAATCCTCAAAAGACATCAATTGATCTGAAGTATTCTCTGTGTAGCTTATAGTACTGTTTTGATCATTAATTCTATCCGGTAATTCATTGGATTCGTTTAATATGTCTACATCATCAGTGTCAGTTTCATTATCCAATTTATCAACAATCGAATCAAAACGACTAGATTCATTTGACGAAGTAATAGATAGATCTTTATTACGAACGTCTTTATCCTTTTCATCAAAATCTACTTTATAAGTGCTTGTTGATTGTATGTTACTCGTGGTGTTTGCAACTGTACCATCTATATTTTGAACCTCATCTTCATATGCATTTTCTTCATCATCATCGTCCCAATCTTTTAAAATTTCATCTTCCAGTTTCACCTTCTTGTTGGCTTCTTTTATATTTTTCTCAGTCTTACGCTTATTTGGCTTTTGTGATGCTTTAGAAGTACTGGGAATTGGTTCAGATGGTTTGGTGCTGGGTTTGGTGCTGGGTTTGATGCTGGGTTTGGGTGGGCTTCTGGTTACAGGTTTTGGATTTACAACTGCATTGTTGATTTTAGCAGCAGCTTCAGCCTTATGCATATTTACATGCCGTTTTAGGGCATCATAGCGATTTGTTGAGAACGGACAACCTTTTTGATAATAACACCCGTAAGTCCCATTTGGTTGTGTTTGTGATGTAGATGGTTTATTTATTGGCAATGAGACATTCAAATTGGGAACAGGGGGTACTACTATCGGTTGTAATGATTTCCTAGTGTTTTTTTTCTTATCTTTGCTTGTGACAAAAAGTTCCTTTATCATTTTGCTTACTGTAGTAGATTTATCTGTTTCCGTTTGCAAATCACTAAATATGTTAATGTTCCCTCCAATTATTTTTTCGATATTCATCACATCTTCAATAAAGTTTGCCATCACGTAATTGCCTATTATTCGTTCGCCCTTTTTCTGTTTAATAAACAATGCTGTAAAAAAAAAATATATACATATATATATATATACACACACACACAGTCACAATGAAAATAAATACCATTGATATAATATATTCTTTAAATTAAATCATTGATACTATACTTACAATAACCTGTTTTTACAAATTCCATTTTTTTGGCACACGAATACAGGAATATTTTGTCCATATTGGTGACACACTCACTATTCATATAACAAAATAATAAAAAATTACGAGGAAATAAATATAAATTAATGATTTGAATTTTAAACTTACTATGAATTATCTTTTTCAAAGTATACAATAGCAATGTAGTTTCTCTGTTTTATTGTGTGAACTTGAAACTCTTTGGGTGTATCGGATCCTTTGACAACTTTTCCAGGCCACCAAACTCTATTTAACAGTTTGCACCATACCCATGAGCCTACCGTATACGGCATGGTTTGTTCACACATGTTAAAAGATCACAAGTAATTTCCTTTGGCTAAAACCATATAAAAACAATATTAATTAATAAAATAGCATTTACACACATATATTAACATAAATGTAAATTGGTAACAACTTTAAATTAGTAAATACTTGTACGACAACCTGAATACAAACATATGTATTATACTTTTTTAGATACTGAATAATATAAACAAATATGTAGCTATATTATAAGTAAGATATTATAAGAAGTCCGTTATATGTAATTTATTTGCATTTTAGAATATACCATGAGGTATACTTATATATTTCCATTTTCTATATAAATGTATATTATTTAAATAAATAATAACAATACTAAATGGATTTATTAATATCAAGTTAATTTATTATTAACTACTGAAGTGAGCATAAATATAGATGACAATCAAGGATAATAGAAGGTAACTAATCTATAATATAGACATATTAAGTGGTCTGATGGTGATATAATAGATTAATTTATGATTAGAAGGTAAAACATTGTAATGCTAACATAATGAACTTTAAAATAAAAAATGACTATATTTGGTAGCGTTTCCAAACTGAATACATAAGTTCTAGTATTCTGATTAAACAGTTTGTCTCTAATCTATCTATAATCTGTTTGGCTGTTTATTTTATAACTAAAATTGACATTTAACTAATTTTCGTTAGGCATTTTGTATTAGAAATTGTCGATATAGACCGTTCAATAGGTCAGTGGGCTGCACACGAATAACAACACATTAAGCTATCGGAAATAACTGCCCAGTAATGTACATAAAAAACTTTTAATTTTGTTTTGTGACCGAGTCAACGGCCTCTTGGGAATTGTTCGTGCAGTACTTTCAAACATAATGAACATGTACAATTTGAATAGAATGGTAACGACCAAACCGTAGACCCGAGTCAGTCAACCGTTACTAAATAGATACTTCTAACCGGTACATATCAGTTAACCTGTCGCCGGATTTTTTGTTTATTACAATTCATTATATTTACAAGTATTTTACAATGTGGATAATATTATGCGTCTTGTACACGGCGAATGCACATAAGAATTGTATTTGAATACTGGTCGACAATAACGAATCGCCAATGCCATAACATTCGTCCCGTGTGTGTGAAAATCGACGCGACATGAAAAAATACAAAAGTCGTTCCCGGTGGTCGATTAGAAAAACGCGGGTCGTATGTCAGCCCGCCGAAAAACACGCGGCCATTGACGGCGTTTAACGTAACCGATGGCCGCGCCGCTCGCGCGTTATTATACTCACACGGGTGAACGGCAGACGTGGATCGGAGTTGTTGGACGAACGCACGCGCGTACCGGGTCCGCGAGAATGGACGACGTATAGTCGCCGCGTACGTACGGGCCCCGCCGGTTACCGCAGTCTGCGGTGGACGTGCTGAAAATCGAAACGGCGTGGAATTAAAAATAAAATTAAAATAAAAAAAAACAGTCGTTCTCGGTGGCCGGTCAGAAAGACGAGCGCGAGTACTGGTTGTCGAGCGGCTGGCAGACCATTTACACCGGGAAATTCACGCGAGCCGCCGAAAAACACGCGGCCATCGACGACGTTTGCGTGACCGATGGCCGCTCGCGCGCGTGCACGCATACAAATCGTTGTTGTCGTACACCGTCGTACACGACGACGTTATTGTACTCACCACGGGTGAAAGGCCGACGTGGATCGGAGGGTGTTGGACGAACGTACAGTCAGAACCGTCGCCTACCACATCAAGTACGTACAAGCCGCCGCCGCCGTGAAGTCCGCCGAGCGGACGCCGACAATGTCGTCGAGTGGTGTCGCTTGAGTGTCCTGAAAGGGTGGTCTGCACGCAAGCGAAAAACCGAAACAATACAAAAAAAAAAACAAAAAAAATTTAAAAAAAATGTTAATAACAGAAAACGCGAGCGAACACAACGCGCGACGAAGAACGGACGGGAAAACGTCGAGAACAAAGAGAAAAATCCGCTGGGACCGCAGGGCGCGACGATTCAACGATCGTGCGGGAACGGCGGGACGACCACAGTGTGGCCAACAGACTTTTCCGACGACGCCATTTTCGACGTCACCGATTGATGGTGGTACGCGGGGACGCTACAACAACACGTCCTAAAACTCACACGGTCCCGGCGACCGCGCCGATTCGTAGCGCGAGAGTCGTTTTTTCGCTTGGCGAGTGTTCGCGGGAAATTTCTTTTTCTTAAACGACACGACGAACCGCCGATTTCCGTATCGTGCGTGTTACGGAGCGGAAAACGATTCGCATTATAGTTAACATAAACGGACGGTATTCAAGTTAATGCGTACGGAATTCGAACTGAAGAAAAACCCGACGAAAAACGGTGGTTGCAAATGTCGGTTCGACCCTTGGCAAGTTTTCCAGACGACATTTCAATCGCGTAGATGTGTACACAGGTATACAGATACAATCACCGGCGTATCGGTATATTTCTAAACGTTTTAATTGTGACAATAACGTAGCCGCACGCATAATGTACACGGCTCGTAAATTAATGTCAAAGGCAACCGTAATGAAATGCAGAGTGGGTATTTTAGAATCCCATAACCCAGTACACTCACTTTTCCATTACATAGGCAACTCGTATGGATGCCTTTAATTTCTTGAAACTTTCTTCGACGATCTTTTGGAGTTGGTGATTTTTCGTGCGCGCATACGTTTTTCACTGTTATTTTCCATGCTGACGTTTAGTTATATAATAATAATAATAATTGTTTTATTAAACTGTAAACGCTTTAAAATCTAACCAATTAATTAATAAGTAAATAACCGATAATATTTGTCGATACGTAAGACAACAACAGTCGTTAAAACCCGTACGGACGAATTGTCCGGAACCACGAGCACAAACCGTTTAAACAATATCCGTCGATGGAACACAACTCAAGTACGGAAATTTTACTGTATACCAGGCGGTTTCCAAACATTTTTCGTTCACGCCACCGTAGAAATTAAACAATTGCGCCTCCCATGAATGAGTTGACCACGCAATTTTGTATTATTTAAATATTCAAACATTTTATGCTACGTCGTCGGACAAAATATATTATATTTATGTATAAATCCGGACCTTCGTCGTATAATTAGTATTTATAACGATTTTGATATAAATTCTAACATTCGATGTTTTTGTTTTCACAAAAGGTACCTAAAATCAAGACTGGGCAAGTAACGATTTTTTTTATTAATAATTAAGTTAAATTTAGTTAAAAGTTAACCAATATTTTTTTGTTAACTTTGGAAAAATAGTAACTTAACTCGGTTAAAAGTTAAAATTTTCTGAATTTTCAACAAACAAAGTGTACGGCATCGATATCGGGTTTTTTCCCCTATTACGAGTTACTAACTTATTACAAACCTACACTTATTACTATTATAAACCTAACGCGCGTACCGAAATATACGGTTTTCCTATACGTCGTTATGTGAACCCGGGCTTATATTTAAGTACTATACTCAATAAATCTCGTGAATCTTGGGTTTTTACATACTACAAATAATAGCACGTATGTGTTATTGTAAAATATTCTATATATATTATAAAATGAAAACAAGTATTTTGTTAAAAATCATTCAACAATTTACATTGTTCTTCGAATAAAATTCAACTTAACTTAGATAGTTTTGTAAAAAGTTATAAAAAAGTACCTTTTCAAGTTAAAAGTTAATTTGCAAAAAAAAATAACGACTTTTAACTCGTTAATGCCTTGCCTAAAATATTGGGTGCACAGCTTATTTTGCTTTTATACACCTCTAAAAAATATCAGTCATTTTAGTTATCCTAAAATAAGTTTTAAACACAAGTACACAAATTTACTGCAGTTTAATATAAAAATCAACATTTTTAAAAAAAAAAAAGTATTTATGAATAATAAAAATATTATTATTTTCAAACTTTCACACGCCCCGCCCGCCTACCGACGCCAAGTGGCCCGATCTTATGAAATAAATATAGTATACACATAGATTGTTACAAAAAATGATGTAATAAGGAGGCAAATTGTTTATTTACCAATATTGTATAAAGATATGGTGACTGGGGGTGACACGACTCATTTTATTTTTCTCATTCAGATTAATAATATGTAATTATTATGTTTTTTTGCCGGGCCCCGGGACCATAATGCTCACTGACCCACCCCCTTTGTGGAGGTCCTGTATAATGGTCATCATGGTTCGAGAACACTTCGGGCGACGCGATAACGCTGGGTTTTCATCAGACAAACGGAATTATCGTTGATCTAAAAATATCGACATTTACCTCGCGCCTGTTAAGCGCTTGCGCCACACAGCATGGAAACCGCTGCCTTGTATACGTTATTTCGTGTATTATTATTACTGTGTCTTATTCTTCTACCTCGTCTCTATCACAGCTGTTCGGGGTCGGCCTGAGCAATAAACGAATCGGGAAAAAAGATTTGAAATAAGTGCTTGATCATTTTTTGCGTTGAAATTACGGCCACAGAGAGAGACGCGTCAATTTCAATCGCTTTCGGTGTTTGAATCTGAATCCCATGAACAGTTCTACCGTATACATTTATATTGTATTATCGTGTTGTCGAAATGAATGTTTGTCGATTCCAGTTCGACTCGATTCTTGATGGCTTTTCAAATTGTAAATGTTCGACCAGCTTTTAGGGTCTGTTTTCGTATTGCAACGCAGACCTACGAGTTTGTGGCGGACAGCGTCCCGTTATCAGACGGCGGTTCTCAATCTTTCTAGGACCGCGACCGAAATTCTCCTCAGAAAATCTATCGCGACCCACGGTGGTCTTACACTATATAGGGGAAAAAATTAATTTGAAAAACATAAATTTCTTAAAATCCATGTAATTTTTTTAAAAAAAAAAACCTCCTCTCGCTATTCACAGTTTGAGAAACCCTGGTGCAGACAATACAACCGCGTGCTGTGTCGTGTTCGTATATGGACCCCCCCCACAAGTCCCCCCGGCCGACTCACACGGTCCGATGTGTATTCGTTTAAAACGTGTGTTTAGGTACGTTTATTCGTTTAACGTTGACCGTGCGTTCGCTTTCGTCCGTTTCGTATATAAAAAAAAACCCCCAAACAAAATTAAAACGCGTGAAGACTTAAATATATATATTTCAAGTTAAATTGTGAATTTAAATTAAATTCTTCGTGCTTCTCACGATGGCTTTAGAGTTCTGTGTAGCTCAGTTTGAAAATTGTTTGATTGAACAATTATAATTGCCGTATTTATTATCATTGTCTACGCAAATGGAAATTTGTAAACTTCCGAACCGCCGTGGCCGAACTCGCGATAATACAATAACCTAACCTAACCTATTCATATATTTATCAAAATTCGATACTACGACCCGCCGCGACGTTCTGTTCCGTTCGGGCACGCGCGGACACGAGTGGAAATATTGTCGTGCCGTATATTTTTCTTGTTTGTACTTACACTACAATTGTCAAAAGTGATCAATTGTATGAAATTATTCAATTACCCCATCCAGTCGCACGATATTGAAATTAACCGTATAAAAAGAATTTCGATATCAAACAATCACCTTTTTGGTCTTGCGAATTCCGCATGTTTTGTGGATCAGCAAAATGTGATGTTTAAACTTATACATTTGATTTCGTCCATACAATAGGTCGACTCGTGTGATGGTGTTGGCCGTGTAGGTACCTTAAACGACGTCGTATCCGTACACCGAACACTTGTCGTCCTGTGTTTCATTCTGCTTAACATTATTGTAAACCGACCGAGTTTGATTTTCGAAAAACCGGAAAAATATGCGTTCCATGTCATTACATAAATGGATTTTAAATATTTTTTCTCTTTAAAAATACGTGTTTTGACGGATAAAATAGAAAACGTTGGGAAAAATTTCACAACTCGAGTCATACATATTTTTGGAGTTATTGTTGAAAACGAAAACTAAAAAAAAAAAATCGAATTTCCATAATAACGTACGCCTGTAACACAAATAATTTCAAATTCATCATATTCATGATTTTTTTTTCTTTTGTTGTGCATAAAGCCTTTTATAAGTAGAAACGTCGGTGGAAAATCAGATTTATGCTAACGGGTTTTACTCTGTGTGTTATTAACGAGAAAATAAAACGTCATTTGAAAAAAAACGTGGTTATACTTCATTAAATATTAGGTGGGCTTTGATAAATTTTGCGTTTCGGTAAAAAGAATATATATTTTGTATAAATTAATATTTAATGAACTAATGTGGAAAATGTTCAAAAAAAAATAAAAATTACTTTCACGCTTATTTTAAAAGTTGTATAATCGAAAACTTGAATTAACCGTTTTTTCCAACCCGACCTATACGATGATCAATGATTTTAATTTACCAATGTGTATTTAATTTTTATGTTATTGGCATTTTTCGGAAACGCTGTTTTATATCGTTTAATGTTGTGTTGTGTTTTGGTTTTTGGCTTTTGATCGTTGTTTTATTTTGTTAATGTCGACTAAAACACATTATTTTGTTGTCGTTTTAATCGCTATATTGTCTTTTCGAATGCGTAAAAACTCGAAGGCAAGTCATTAGAATGGAATTCTGCTCGTTGATCGACTTTATATTCACAGCACAATCATAGTCCAGCCGTGCACTGCATGTGTAGGTGTTTGCGGCGGCAGGAGCAGTTTAAAGCGGCAACGAACAGACGTTTTAGACGAGCTTATGGCGAAACTATGGAATATTTCTCTGAATGTTTTTCAGTACGTTATTTTTTAATCCATTTTTCGCCTGGGATAGAAATAGGAGGTAACGCGCAAATATCTATATATATATATATATGTTTTGCACGTAAATACATAATAACGGACGATTAGCATAAAATCAAAATATCCTGTTTTTAAGAAAATCGTCTTTATTATGACGATACGTCTTTATATAGGGTTTACAACGTAACGACAAAAACCATATATATATATATATGTGTGTGTGTATAAATACACTAGCTGTCGGTAAATCCCGACGTCGTCCACGTTTTCGATGTGAACGAAACACGCACGTTTCCCAAGGAGAGTTACGGACGGTTTTCAGAGACGTGCGCGTGTGTCGATCATCAATCCCAAAGGGTTTAAAATAATTGATCGATTGATCGATTTCGACCTAGAAGCTCCGTACAAGCATCCGTGAATGTAAAAACCGACGTAGTTTTTTCCAACACACACACACACACACAATTTCGATCGGGTTTCCACGGTTTTAGCGGCTGGCCGATGCGTTCGAATGTTCGATTCGGTTCGGATTTTCAGATCAGAAACGGTACGATGAAAAAATTACACCTGTCTGCGGGAGCCCGCGTGAACGGCACTCTTTCAAGTTTCGGTCGGCAAACCCCGTCGGCGCGAGAGGAAAAAAGGTTACACGGTGCTGCGTTTCCGGCGTCGCATTTTCGGACGCGAAACTTTGCGACCGAAGTCTCACGGCCGCCCCGTCGACACGGATTCCGGTTGTGCGTGCACTCGGTAACGACGATATCACGCACGCGAGAGGTTAGGTTCATCGTGGGTTTCCCGAATTGGGGAGGCAACGGCCGGCTCCGAACGGGGGAACACACGCACGTTTATGTGCGAGAGTCGATCGTTTTGTAATTGTCGTTCGTTGTTTCGTTCGGTCGGCGCGGAATTTTTTCGTAGTAATATTTATCAGTGGCGAACGCAGCGGGAAGGGGGGTTTTGAGGGTTAACCCCTCTCCCCCCCGAAATGTAGGATGATATATATTATGTTTTGAATCACTTTACATGAAATTAATAAAAAGGCCAATGAACATTTAAACGTCGGAAATTTGGAATTTTCCGAAATATTTGTTATCTGTTATTGAATATTATTCGCTTTATGTACACTACGTTCGTACCATATCATTATGTAACCTAACCCTGCAACTGTTGCGGATTATATACATTTGGACGGTTTTGTTAAAATGAGTTCTGGTTCGATTTTAAAGTTTTTTAAGCCGAAAAATTCAATCACCGTTCCGACGACTTAAAATTATTTATTAATAAACTTCTATAGAAATGTTGAGTTTACGTGCAAAGGAGTTATTGATATAATGACTAATTTACCTCGAAGAATGGATTATTTAATATGATAATCATTAATAAAACTTTCAAATTTGGACGAATATCATATTTACTAGTCTTGATATTTTTTCAAAACCCCTCCAAACTTTTTTTCTGCGTTCGCCCCTGCTCGTCGTGCCATTGGCATATTGTTTCAACATAAAACAAAACAAAAAGAATACAAACGATTAATATTAATTTGTGTACAGTTAATACGTGTGCACACGTTACTTATACAAGTAAAACACTAAACAATATTCTGTTTGATTTTATTTTTAAAAACACAACATTATGTAAATGTTCACATTACAAAGCATTTTACATAGAATCTTTTCAACAAAGAGCTCACACGATGAAAATATTTAAAAATACATCAATTTTAATTCTGTAAAATACCTATGTAACGCACGCGGTAATTTTTATTTGAACAATAATATAATAAAAAAATTTCTTTGTATTTACGGTTTCAGAAAACGTGGTGGAAAAAAAATTTAATATAGTCATAAAAGTCCGTTAACAAAATGAATACAAAAAAAAACTTTCAAGTTTGACAAGGACTTATAAGGGGGGAAACAACTATTGACAAGAATTGAAACTTTGTCACAACGGCATTGGACGTGACAATGACTTTTAACAGCAACTGCCGTTGTACTTTGGCGGATTGTTAATTCAATATTAAAATAAATACAAACCTCAACTAAATATTAACACATTGACACATCAAATTTTTATTTACAACGATATATAATTTGATTCGTAACAACAACAACAAAAACAATAGTAATACACAACACGTCAACGTTGATTAATTTTGTTGAGCATAATTGTCCAAAAAATAGGTAACCATGTTTCCTTTGCCTTTCACTTCAATGACACCACGACAAGTCAACGGGTATCCTTTCAACTTCAATATTTCGTACACCTCATCAGTGACCTGCGGAATTCACAGCCAAATCAGTTTAAATCACGTAACAATATAATATATACACAGTATGTCCCGGTGTATTCGAATAAACATTTAGTTGTATAAAATGTATAAACACCAAGTGAGTATTAATTTGTTTTTCTTATATTTACTTGTATTTTGTCCAATACTCCGGTCGAATCCATTCGGCTTGCAACATTCACGGCGTTCCCCCAAATGTCGTATTGTGGTTTCCTGGCTCCTATCACACCTGCTACCACTGAACCGATATTTATACCTGAGAATAACAGACATAATTCAGTTTTTGAATTCGGTAAATGTCGGTAATTATCTTTTATCTTAGGCATTTCGTTAAAACACGCATAAAATATAATGATTTACCTTTTAAAACTTCGTAGTGATTGTATTTCATTATCAATACGTAAATATATATTGTTAGAAATTAGTTTTAGGACATTTTTCAATAGCGTTATTGGTATTAGATGTAACTTTTGGACGTAGTCAATGCAAAGGAAAAAAGTTTATGGCAACTGTACTACATTTTATGAATACACTATTTGATCAGATGTAAAAAAAATTAAATCTCTCTTTAAATCATTCGACTGCGCTTACAGTGGAAAATCGAATTTAAATAAAGTTGCTCGAAAAACATTTTTTGTAATAATAATTATTCAATTAAAAAAAAAGTTCATTATTTAAATAATGTTAATATTTAATTGCAATCGCTGTAAAAAATATGCGTTTTTATTGACATAGTCGTTTTCGGAAAGATTTTACTTATTTTATATGTTTCAAACACATTGGTGCGTGAAAAGATCTATTCAAAAGTCCGATGACATACGTTTAGTATAATGTATACATACAAACAATATATATATATATAAATTCGGGGGAAAAAAAATGCTAACTGAATATGTTTAAAGCGTACTACAACGATTTCGTCGATCTCGTCATTAGATTAGAAAATCAACCAACTCAAGGCACGATGCGAACACCGCGAGCGTTGCTGCTGTAAGGATGACGTTCAAAATCGGCCATCGTCGTCGAGAACGTCGATCGCAGAACGTGTTCTCGACAAGTCACTAACTTACTAGGGGCACGTGTCATACCTATTCGGATGCGGAAATTGTTGAACGAGTGTTCGTTGACGTAGGCCAGCTGTTCGCGCAGACGCAGCGCGTAATCGGCCATGGCGATGACGTGCGAATGTTGTCTGCTGTCGCACGTGTTTCTGGTCAGCCCGGACGCGGCCATGTACGTGGCGCCGGTCGACTTGATCTTCTCGATGCACTGGAAACGCTGTTCGCTGAGCAGCTCGTCGAAGTCGGCAATGATCTCGTTCAACAGCCGCAGACACTCCACGCCTTCGTTGTTCGCCTCCAGCTCCACGTAAAACTCGGAGAAATTCGGTATGGACGCGAACATTATGCACACGCTGTCGCACTGCTCGTGGTACAGTTCCTGTAAACGAAACGTTGTTACGGACCGTCGCGTTATCTGTCGCGCCGCACGCGGGCCATGTGTGACGTATGTCCGGTGGCCAAAACACCGAGCGAATAATCGCGACGTAAAGACGGGACGACATTTTCCAACGACCGTAACAGTACATAGCGGGCAAAGCCGACAAACACGCAAGACAAAAAAAACCAATTCCCTTCTTTCGTCTGTGAGTTTTTATTTATTTTTTATATTGCTCTCTAGTCGATATTTCCCTATACTTCTTGTAAAATGTTGAAAATTAAAATTATTTTCATGAAAAGTATTGATTAAAAATCTATATATATATATGTACCTTTATAGAGATTATGGGTAGTATTAATATACATATCGCTAAAATAGCGTCTAAAATATATACCAACAAGTCCGTAGCAGGAATGTTGTGTACGATAAAATTGTGTCTAAATGCGGGTTAACATGTGGCGTGTAAATAGTGTGTTTCCACTTTAATAATTTAGTGTAATAAATTTAATTTACGAGTATTATAATTATTAAAAGTATCGGGGGGGGGATGGGGGGGGGGTGAACCCCCCACTCAAATACGGCGTTGTATACCAATAATATTTAGTAAAATGTACAAATTTACATGAATAATGGAATCTTTTGGTATATATTTTCCTTTCATTTGCCATTGCTCCGAATTAACAATTTAGTATTTTTTAATTTTAAGAACTAAGTCTTACGAGCACAAATCGAAAATCAATTAAGAGGGCAAACGTACATCTCAAAATTATTATTTACTCAGTCGGACTTGTTTTTTTTTTATAGTTAAATTAATTTTTCAACATCAGCCTCTGACGAAACCACGTAACTTCAACGGATACTTTTGTTTTAATAATTATAATTATAATTTTACGCATTTTATCTCTTTCATACACACACACACACACAGCTAATTGATCGTCTATTTCCGCTGTACAATGGACGCATACGGATCCGTCTCTCAAATTATGGTAGTTATCCCTTTTTTTTTCAACTCGTATACTTCCCGGTTTTGACGCAGTCCGCTCCTGTTCACAGTATACAGGTAGTCGAAAAACAAATTTTACCATTTTCGGTTCATACAACCGAAAACGGTAAAAAATACGAAACACGCATAAATGATGAAAAAAAAAATGAATTTAGCTTTAACAAGCTTTTTCAATCTAATTACCCGAGCAATGTAAACTTTTAAAAAAGAAGTAGCGATTTTTATCTACGAGCTTGCAGAATCGAAAATTAAAGCCCGTCAGCTTTCCCTAATCCCCGTTGGGTAAATCGCAAATTCGAGGAAATGAGACGGCACCCGCCATTTTATTTTCCGTGTACTTTAACAGCTTTCTGCCTGCAAAACCGTCAAAAATATCATTCGATTTACAATGTACGTAACTTAATGAGTGGTTGAAAAGTATTATTAATCAATTTCAGCGAAAAGCCTAGAAAACGTTTAGCTGAACGTTTTTCTGTTGACTTAAAATGGAAATTCGCTGGAATTGAATAGATGTTAAATTTCGGAATAATTAATTTACGTTTTTTACACGCGAGTTTATGAATTGTGATTGATTATATTTTTAATGGAATTCCATTAAAAAAATAACGTTATGTATCTTCGAGAAATATTGAAGCGTAAAGTTATAATTTTACAAAAAATAATTTAATTTGCAATTGGAATTTCGTTGTTGGACGAACAAAGCCGATCATCGTCAACAGAATGCATATTTCGCAGTGATTTTTCATGAAATCGAAATGTTGGTTACCCAAACACACAATATTATGCTAAACTGATAAAAATCACTCGAACTACGCAGTCTACAATCAACTCGATTGAATACATTTCGATTTAAATTTTAAATATGTATGACATTATAAAAAATATTTTAAGAAATTTTACTAGGCGATAGTGTTAAAAAGGATTTTAAATTCAAGAGGACTTTGCGTATGACTACATACATACAGCTTATAAATTTATAATATTCTAAATTGTTTTTGTTTTCGATAGTTTACGCTAGAATGTGAAAGTAAATCTAAAAATCATCACGTACAATCCGTTGACCGGTACCCTGTTAGTTCGTTACCGACAACACTGGTAGCACCAATAGTAGCCACTTTTATTGTGGTTAATATTTCTACAACGTTTCGGTTATTTTTATTTTGAGAAATTATTTTGAATTGAATTCCTTCAAAAAAACTTAACGAACGTTATGATTAATATTCAACATGTCGATGAAAAATAAAAAAATATCTTCCAGTTATTAAAAATACCATTTACCGAGTGACAAAATAATTTTACAGCGCGACAATCGTGTTGCCTAGTATACAATAGTTAAAATATTCATTGGGCGTATGTTTTTTTTTTTTTTATAATTATTATACGCACACAAAGTATTTGTAATTTGTATGTAAAACAAAAAAGACCTATTTTAATCACATATATATACAATGGTCGAGTAGCATTTTCATTATAATAGGGATTTCATTGATATTTCATAACATTGTATAAATATTATATATGATTTGAAATTTAAAATTTCGAGCGTAATATATTATTAAAATGTATACAAATTATATTATACTTTCTAAAGGATCGGGTACGTGTAATTGCATAGCAAATGTATATCATGACATTTCGCGACAAAGCATTTGTGTGTGGTATTTTTTTTTCTTTTTAAAGCCGAATGTAGTATATATAAATTAAAATACGACTAATGAAAAAAAAAAAATGTCAGGTCCCTTTTTGTTTTGTTATTTCGTATTTAACACGCATACAATACAACTTACGTCGACGGGTTTGTCCAAAGTCAGAAAATGCTCTGCCACGTGGACCGGAAGGATGTTCGCTAGAAGTTTGCGATTATAAGCTTCTAGGTGTTCCATGTCTTCTTTTTCTTCTGCAAATCAATTGGAAACAATTAACGGTCATTTGGATACGTGTACGCGTATCCGATGTGTACGACGGCCAATTAAATTACGGATTGCTTACCAGTGGCTTGTAATTTCCACAGAAAATCTAATCTAGACGTCACTTCTGTCTGTTGCGCTTGTAGTATTAACGCGACGATCAGTCCCATCATAACGACAAACATTAGAATACGAATCCAAAACGATTCTTCGATTGGCCTGCGGTCAAACGCAATTTGTCGATGTGTTATCGTGATAGTATCAAATTTCGATTACATACAGGGCATTTTTTTATCACAAGCCAGGCTATATGCTTATTTCTAAAAAGTTTTTTCGCACATCTCATTCTGCATTTTTTTCTTAATTTCAATAATTTTACTCCTATCCATTATTTGCTAAATCAATTTTCAATTTTTAATTTCAACTTATGATTTTTAAAATTTGACGAATATTTTTCGAGTAATGAGCATTTAATTTGTAGACACAATGAAGTGGAGAGATACAATAGTATATATTGCAAATTAAAATGCCAGTAGTTAAATGTCCCTTGTAATATCAATGTGGTTATAATGTAATATCTATCGAATATACATGTATTATTGTAACAAAGATACGAACATGTGCTAGTGTAAACAAGTATATATGATAGTCGTCATTGGAATAGTGGTTATCAGTCATAACCGAGTAATAAATCACGTTGTATAATGTTCGGGTAAATGATAATACGGAATATAATCGTTCGGACTAAACGTGATTAATCCATTGCGACGGAGAACAGGAAATCGAAATCACCGCAAACATACAGTTTGGATATCATTACCTGTTTGAGGTGCGTACGAAGGAACGGTTGTTTAATTATAGATGATTGTGATGTATTACATACATCGGAGTGTACATTATTACTTCTTGACCGGTGTCAAACTTAACGCGGCTATTGATTTATTTTAATAATCGCGCAAAACAATATCATATTCATCGTACAAACAATGTTTGTAGTTGTTTGTTCGGAGACGAACAAAAATATATTTTCAGCCTAATTTACTCGGGAAATACTACACACTCGATATTATACATTATAATAATTTATAGTGTTTTATATTGGAAAAAAAAATGAAAGACGAAATATAACATTCAGAATATCGAAAGTATGTTTTAGATTCAGTTTGTAATAAAATAAAAAAATTATTCAATTTAATTGACGAATATGTGCCAATTTAATATACGTATTTGGGTTTGAAAAATGTTGGCAAATTAAGCTTTGATGTTCAAATCAAGTTGATCACGAACGTTTGACTAATAAGAGTATCTCGGACAGAAAAGAAATAATAATATATTGAATAACGAAAATACGATTTAATTTCGTTTAATGTGATAAGAAAATAATACGATATTTTTACTTCGTTTTATATTATGCACATACACATATAAATTTATAGGCGAATCGTAGTCGATTATTTTAATTATTCGACATTATTGCATTTGTAATTGTTCGCGAGACATTAAAGATTATTATTTCTAATATAACTCGATTGAAATTCATCAAAAAAATATACAATTTAGATGTTTATGGAAATTCAATTAAACGTGCCGTAAAAACGTCATAATAACTTTTATACTTTATTCATTATTCATTCTAGACAGAATTGATGTCTTTCAATAAACAAAATTATTTTGAATTTTCTTCTGATACCTTGATAAAATGTCACGCCCACGATTATTCATCATTTACTTACGAAATTCGTGGGCAATGTTGTTTATAAATAATATACAACAACTTTAAAGAACTTAGACGAATTGTTACTTTACGTTATGAATATTGCAAACTTTTGATCGAAACTTAATAAAACAAAAACAAAAATATATAATTTTGTGTAACATGCAAATAAAAAATAAAAAACGAAATAGATAAGAATACGTTTCATCGGTTGAAACTGATATGAATAGGATAAATCGATTATTATACTATAGGGAATTCCGTATAAATAAAGTCGTTTGAGTTAAACAATTTGCCGGTTAAGGAATATATACATATATTTGAAATCAACAATAAACTCGTTATTTACAGACGGACTCGAATTGCTTACCTGTGATTGAGGAATATACTGGAAGATATGAAGTAACTGGACGATATGAATATCAACAAGAAGAGTTTGACTAGGCTGATGAGTACTTGGTACACGGCCACCAATATCATCAGGATAATTACGCACACGGTCATGTACTGTGTAAAGGAAAAACAAACGAAAAAGTATTATTGAACCGACCGGAGTCATAAAATAAATATGCGTAAGCGATCACGATTATATTTCACTGATCGTTAAGCACATATATATATTTTCGTGCAGTAAGTTCTTATGGTGTTTACGTTGAACAACAGCTGGCAAACATTCTCCTGCGTCATTAGGTTTTCGACGACCAACGCTTCGGTTGTATTTCGATTTTGTTCGTTGAAACACACCTCCAGTTTGTGTTTGATCTGAAACGTAATATTCGATCATCGATCGTTTCGTTTATTCGCCAAATATGTAAAACTGCGAAAGCTACTTGTTATTTCAAACTAGTTTGGGTCAAGTAACCGTTGTTTTTACCGTGAAATGAGTGTTTTAGGAGAATAACATACCCTACAAACTCCGCCTATGATTATAAAAAAAATAACAATGCCAAGTTAACTTGCAAAAGTAAAAAAAAAAATCGAAAAATCGTTTACACGGAAACAATAGGACGTATATTGATGTGAATGGACGAAAAGACGTGAAATTAAATATAAAATTCGGCGTCTTCCGTACGTTGCATACAAATTAATATATTTTCGTAATGACAGCCGCAACAAAGAAGTTTGAGGAGTAAAACTTGTATGGTAAAAATTTAAAGTTGACAACATACGAGGGTCGTTGACGATCAATCATATCGGTAAAATAAAAACGAGCGGTTTGCTCGAATGTTCACGCGTACGTACCAGTGGCGTCATGGAAGTCAAAAAGCAACAGACGAGTATGGCCAAGGCCATTGTTTGAGCTATGGACCTATTCTGGTTGATCGTTTCCGAGACTTTTTTCAGCGGTTCCGTGATTTCCTGTCGAAGACAAATATACAGTTTTACACAGTTCCGTTCTAGTCATATTCGAATCGCCTTCTGCACACGCGTAGAACGTCGGCGTGTTAGAACACTGTATATAAACGGTTACGAGCAAATAGATGAGCTACTTACCGTCAGTCGATTACGGAAAATGACGGCCGCCGACAGAACGATCGTCAGCCAACCGAACATTAAACATCCCAACAACAAATAGGACCTTACGAACGTATATAATAATAAAAAAATATGTAAAATATCAACAAACACCGGCCGGTGTGTCCGTATGTATATTGTTATAGTAAATGTTACGTGTACTCACGGCGGCAAAATAATCACGTGCCCGGCGGTGATGGCCGAATATATGCACACCGTACACGTCATGTACGAATAAAGCATCCGGTCGGGCACTTTGCTGTACTGTAATAGAACGGAGGTGATTATTTATTGATCATCGCGCGGATTATTGCGGTTATTGTCGGATTATATATATATATATGTTTAAGTCTGCGTATTATACGCGACTAGACTTACGATTTGTTCGATGTTGGCGTCACGGAATTTCAACGTGATCGGATAACAGTACTGGGATTTGAGACGATCGATACTCCTGGCGTCGATGGCGCATAATAAGTACTCGTCGACCTCACCGTTGTGAACTTCGGGTTCGTCTTTGCTGGAAAAACAATTGGACTACACCGTTTAACCACAATAATGACAAAAATAATTGATTGATTATTAAAACATTTATAGAATCGAAAATATTCAGATGCGTTCAAATATTCGACAATTCATGGTGAGTCAAGTAAAAACATAATGTTTTATAATTAATAAAATCGTACAAGTGGACCAAATAATAACAACGGTCGAGGCCAAGATACTCGTATTGTGATATAAATATCTCTGAACCATACGCATTTCGTAGTCATAATTCGAGTAAATAACGAAATTTTGACGAAATTAACATTCTCTTTCAAAACCATAACGTAATCTATGATTTTTTCTCATTTGAAATGGAATCATTAAAAATATTAGAAAAGTTAAAAATCGCTTTATTATTGTTCAAGGGTAGACAATTTTTTAAATTATCTACCCACACTTTGAAAAAATGTAAGATTTTGATTTTCATATGGCAACCGATATTTTCTTCTACACTATCTTATAAAACTAAAATAAATGACTGAATGCTTTTTCAATTTTTATTCTCAATATGCCGCTCATAAATAATTAAATTATTACATACAAATTTAGTCATAGGAGTTGCTTTTCGCGATGCGTGGTAACTGAGGTAATGCCTGAATCTTTATTATAATAATAAATGTATATCTGATAAATGGTAAATGAATTTGACATATAAAGGATAAATAGGTGAATTGTCAATATCTACTATTTCACTTAAAAATAAAAGGCTTATTCGGGGAGTATTCATTGCGTGTAAATCGTACATAAAAATCAACACGTGTAAATCCCATTAAAATATGATCCTCAAGAATTTGTAATTAAAATCGTAGGTCGCCGTTTAAAAGTCGAGAGTCGATATAGTTATAACAAATCAAAAATATAGGGGGTGGGAGAGAGGAAAAAGTTAAAGTCATTAAAATTATGAAAGAATATTCTAAAAACTTATAGAAATTATTTATATTTCCCGAGGAGAAATAACCTTCACGATGAAAAAATCAATCACCATGTACTCGTATATTCCGTGTTGACCACGATCGATTACATATACACATACGAAATTAATTATCGATCGCACGCTATTACATTTTACTGATAAGTAAATTTTACGGATAAGTGATAATGGTCCACCGTTATCACCGTATGATTAAAATCGGATAAGTTTAAAAACGTCATCGTGGAAAATCCGTGTTTTAACGTCTTTATTAATTATTCAGATGGTTCTCGCCTGCAGAGAACACGATATATTTCGTGAAGGGCAATAAATAATACAGGTGGTATCATATTCGTCACAAAAAGTTTATTGTGAAATTTACACGACATTGTGTTATGTGTAGTGCGTGCGTTACCTAATTATCAGCTATGTATTAAGTATCACACCGAGTTCGGGTATGGAAGAACGGCAAAACTTTTAAGGGTACATGCGAGTATATTTGGACGTTATACGCAATTGAATGCAAATTAATTGCGTTATTCGCAATGTCTGCGAAACAAGTTACGTTGATCAAAATTAAACTCGCGCCAGATTTGATTTGCCGATGGTTTTCAATCCGCGTGTGCTCTACAACAAGATTTTCGGTGTTTCGGTGCTATACGTCATACAATGTCGTATTTTGGTTAGGCGTCGTATTTTTGAACGCGAAAAACAACGTCCCGCGAGTTCCGTCAAATAATTCGTTTGTTCCATTTTCAAACAACATTTATTGGACACTTGAAGCCATACGTTTATTCCGATCGGAACCTAACCTACCATGTCACACGAGTTTGTGCAAAAGCGCGTGACTATCACACGTCAGTCGAACACGGACGCTGACTAAACACGTCAACGCGGACAGAGCTTATAAGAACGTCGCCAACGCGCGCATTATTCCGCATAATATATGTATATATAGACACACGACGTGTCTGACCATTAATGGTTTCTACATTATTATTATTATTATCATCATCATCTAGTTGGTTAAGCTCGGGCCATGTTTTGACAAAGTATATCGGCGGCGACCGAGCGACAGACACGAAACGCGCGTGAAGATTTCGGACGTTTCGACAGGCCCGGCGCGACTTATCGACGCCGACGATCGCGGCGTAGTAATCACACGCAATAACAGTCACACGTCCGACCGTCGTATACGATGGGTTAGGTTAGATCTAAAGCTAGACGAAAATTCGAGAACGATCGTCGTCGAAACGATTGAGTTCGCTATGGGCCCGAATATCGTTTCACGCGTTCGATTCGAAACGGCGGGTCGGACGACAGAGAAAGAGAGAAAAAAAAATGTATACAAATATGACGTTGTACTTTACCACGTGAATGTGTTATGTCGTTGGTTGTGTCCCATGATTCTGAATTCTTTGGATATGTTGCCGTTGTGGGCGTGACCGGGACTCTGTTTTTTGTAGTATTGAGACACCTAAACAACGAGAGGAAAACAAAAAACGTTCGTTTACGAAAGATTTCACAATATATTTTACTCGCGACCCGACCGCGTTGGTGGTTACACATACGCGCACATAAGATACGCATTCGTGTTTTCCATTCGGCTCTTATTATTTACGTATATTACGGAATCGAGATTTGTATTTTAAACATAATTGAAATACAAGCGCAACGTTATAAGATAATCTTCAGCTAATTTCAAACACATAATAAATCTTGGAAAATAACGCAGGAAACGTAATCGAAAACGCCGTCTGCGAAGTCAAATTCAATTTCCGTTGGTTTTTTAGAAACGCTCTCGACGAAACGTCTTCAGACAACGCAGACGCTGAACATTGCGATCATCTAAATTAATAAAAGTAAAGTGTATATCCCGTGCAACCATTATTTATTTAGGGAATTTAACTTTAATGCAAAGAGTCATTTGTAAGCTATACGCGTATATTTTGCGTTGGAAAAATATACAGCTGAATTTTGTTATATGAAATGTATATCGAGTCAATACCTATGGAACAAGATTATTTGGTCGCACTCGACATCTCGTTACCGTTGATGTCAGATTTTTTTCCGTCTCCCTTTTTGCTGAATGTTATAACAATATATTCCGCGCATTTAAAAGAAAAACGTGTCACGGTTTTTTTTGAACATCACAAGCCAATCAGAACATTAACTTATTTATTTATTTTTATGAATAATAGAATAGACGAGTGAATATTTGAGCTTTATATTATAAGCTGAATGAAACACGAAGACAAATTGTACGGGTTTTCAATAACGCACATTTTATCAACTCACGTATGTTTCTTTTCCATATTATTCAATAACCTCTTCGAAACGTCTGTACGTTTCGTGACATTCATATTAATTAATTTTGTTTCGTCGAGGGTGGAGATATACAAATAGATTTCCATAGATTAACCAGTTCGTTGTGTGGGAAAAACATGTATGCAAACTGTAGGTATTACGTATGTCACGGATTTTATTTTGAAAACTATATTATTCTCGATGTTCGCCAGACGAAAACTGTCCGAGTGAACTCCAATTATTTGGGCTCGGAACTTATTGTATTTGCATGTTTTTTCATTACTATCCATTTTATTGCTGAGTTATAAATCCGGTTTACGCAAATACGAATTTATTTATGACAGCAATCTTTTGTAACTTTGGGCATTTTTTGATAACAATACAATTTGTTTGTATTTCGTAGATTTTACTAATATTTGTTATCTGTGATACGTATCATTTGAAAAAAATAAAATCTATATATTTAGTATATCACCATCTAACTGAGTGTAAAACTCATTTTGTATAAATATTATTGTAACCAGCGAGCAGATAATGAGTATTTGGAAACTTGTGTTTGTGCGACTATATTTCTTCGAATGGGTACAAGTACGAACAATTGATAGGAAATAGGTTTGTGCTATTTGGGCGCGCGAGTTAATAATAATTGGTGATATGCTCAGTTTTCAATAAATAACGTTAAACACGACCTGGTCTATATCAAGATGTCTGGCAACGACCGTAAAATCGTTATCGGGAAATATTAACGTTTTCCATTATATAATGTCTTATAATATATTATAATGTCTCGTCGGGTATTTTGTCGTACGACGCGCGCGTTATCCATTTCGTTATCTGTATTTTTTGGTTATTGGATTATTTCGTCAACGTTATGGGAATTTTTATTTTTGTAAATAAAAAACTTTTAAGTGTTAATAAAATAAATAAAAAAAAAAATGCTTCGTGCAATTTCGTATATTTTCTACTGCAATATATAGCGATCAATTTCAAAAGGTTTTTTTAGTGCAAAAAGTTCCGAGCTTGACTCATTACCGTTTATATTACAACAACCAATAAATAATGTCGTGCCTAGAATCCGTATTATCATTATTATAAGTACTCGTTTCGCGTCATTCACATTCAAACGAATCGCATTGGAAACGACGATTTCTGATACTAACGTAAGTCGTTTCCGGCGGCACAATGAGATACGTCTCGATGTTGTGGTCCTTGAGGAACGTATTCCGTTCGCCGCCGTTGCCGGGTTCCACTTGGTACGCGTCGCCCAAATAGTTGAGCGTGTCCGCGGTAATGTGTATTCTTCTGCAGCAATCAAAACGAATGCGATCGGTGTAAAAACGGTATATTGTTACGACGTCACGAATATACAAACAACCAAACAAACAAAATTATAAATTATAAATAATCAACCGATCTGATTTTACCCGGGTATTCCGCCGCTTTCCATTTGATTGGCGAGCGTCACGTCGTTCGACCATACGTCGAACTGCCATTTGCAGAGTCCCAAGACGCCGCAGTGTACTCGACCCGAGTGTATTCCCACTCTCATGTTGACATTTACGTCCATCACGTCCCTCACCAGCCTGCGGTCGGCAACGGGGCAAATAAAAGCGATATTTTTAAACACGTTTCTTTGCATCGCCGTTGCGCCGGATCGAAAAAACAAAACCAAACCCCACTCACGTTATGGCGTCGATCATGTCCAAACCCATCTGGACGCAACAGTTGGCGTGGTCCGGCCTAGGCTCGGGCAGACCGCTCACGCAGTAGTAACAGTCTCCCAACAGTTTGATGCGCAAACACGAGTTTTCCTGGGCCAATCGGTCGAATCTACGAATCGGTCGGTGTTATTTTAGGTCTACTACTCCACATTGCGTCGTCGTCGGACAGAAAACCGAGCAAACCGTATAAAAACGAAAAAAGCAATTCCCCAGTATACGACTTCATAAACTCAGACGTCTTATTGAATCCAATATCTCACTCAACGCCGGACTACTCCTTTATGAACAATTAATCCGACCAATGATGACTTATGCGTTACGGTATCCAAACATATGCTTTCCAGTCAGTATGCCTTATCGCTACGAATACTCCCCGACACGTCAGTAGCTTCACGTCTAACTTCGTCCTTAATTTTTTTTTTTTTTTTTAAGCTCCGGCACTGGCTTCATACTAATATAAACAATTGCCTAGTATCATTCATAACCGTCCTCACCCACTTACATATACATTCAATCTATTTCATCTACGATACTTTCCCTGACAATCCACCACGTCGCCTCAAGTGTAAACGGCCCACGGATCTCCTCGAGGGGATTGGAAGCGGTCATATATCAAGGAGTCGTGTGTATAGACAATTCTGTGTTCTGTACGCGTTACGCGGTGTGTATGTGCGAAACGTAAATTTTAGTTGTAGAGTGAGTTAGCACCGTAACCATGTGGAAATATATTCGTACGCGCACGTGTGCATGTCAGCAGTAGCTGTTATCGTTCGAATACAACACGAACTCCCAACGTACCGACTGATCGAGTAATGTGTTCAGGATTCTGATAACACATTTGAATTCGTCGCGAATTCCACTTAAGATCTTTTTTTTTCCTCAAGAAGTTCAAAAATTGATCAAATCGATAATTTTCAAAATTAAAATTAGAGGAAAGTTCATCAAAAGTAGATAGTAAATCTGTTTTCTGATTTTTTTGTCGTATCGTTCGATCGATCGGCACGTAGAAAACGTCTAAATTACTGTGTTTCGTTTAAGGTATATTCGTTTTTTCGTCAAATAATAATAATAACAATAATAATAAAAACAGGTGTTGGATCATATTACGGTTTTATGTAGAGAACGCCGCGATGTATCATAATAGTGTATAATAAGTATCTCACCTCGCGAACAATTCGTTGAGTAGCCGGACGAGTTCTTGAGCCGTACACTGATCGGACAAACTGGTGAAACCGCATATGTCCGCGAACAAAATGCTACGAGTAAATCATTGTGACAATTTTATTACGTTCACTTCGACTCGAAATTTTACGAAAACTATTACTTTACGAATTATCAATGTAAACACAATGGACACACGTATATAATAATATTTTTACGACAAAAATAGCGGAAAACGTCTATATAGCCTGTATGCTTTTCTCGTCTATGAATGCGTTCGCTCGACATGAAATAATGTTATTTCCAAAACGTATTATATAAGTGCATGCCATTCGGATCTCGTTTAAATTGGTATTGAAATAATCAACAATAAACAATCTCGAATCGTCAAAATTCGCAGTGTTCAAATAATTTTAACAATAGTTGTTGTGAACAAAACAAATTTAATCATGTGTTTTTTGTTTTTTGATAAACGTCAAGCATATTTTTTTTTACAAACTAATTATACATTTACGTTAGCTATACTCAAAACAAATTTGTGTCTGTCACTGTCGCCGAAAAGTTACACGTTTTTTTAAAAAACAAACAAAATTGATGATGATAATAATAATAGTTAAGTACACTGAATGACGGAATGATAATTAAAAAATGTACTAAATTGATCGCTGTAAATGAAAATAGGCCAATATTGTGATAGTATTATCTGCGGTAATATTGTTTGTAACTTTTTATGGCAGCTATACTGTACGGGTTTCTCACGCCGCGTAAAGACGCACACACACATACGGACACACACGAATAATAATAATTAACCGGCGGTCTCTTTGTTTCCGGCGAAATCAATTTCGTTTCAAAAGCGAATACCTGACGTTCTCGTGTTTTTGTATATAAATTTTATGGAACATGCTGTCGTGACGTTTGCCCGCAATGTCGGCTTTCATTTCCATCGCGACGTGCCGGGGCAGCACCGACAAGAAGCAGCCGCTCCTGTTCAAACAAAATACGCTGAACGTGCGCGCACGGGAACGTTTCACCAATTAAATTTATTTCTCCATACCTGCTGTTGATTAACTTTTTGTGTGGTCAGCCTCGCCTGAACGCATTGTCTGGTTTCCAAAAACGCTTGTCTCTTTGCCACCTCGTTGGGATAATGCATCATGACACCGGTCACGTTCGTGCACGCCAACAAGAGCAAATTAATGAAACTCTAAAACGCGAAATTCATTAGGCGATTTCGAGCTGAGAAAATAGATGGTCTTACAATTTCCGTTTTTAAGACGGCGCGTGTTCATTTTAATTTTTTGAACGAAAAAAAGAACACAACAGTGAAAATCGGCACACCCTCGCGTCTCTATAAAAACCATTCACGACGCACTTGAAATCTGACGCATTGTTTTCGCTCGGCATTAAAAATATGTTTTCCTTGTTTTTGATTTTAGAAAGTTCGAATTTTTAATCTCGGCGAAACCGAAACGCGGTACGGTCCATAATCGAACCATATTTCGTCGTAATTTTCGGACAATTTAATTAATCTTGATTCTAGGCCGGAGAAGATTGTTCGGTGAACATAATTCAACAACCATCCCGAACGGAATCTGAACGCGTCTTAGTGCCTGCCACCAATCACATAAAACGATGTCGTGTTTATTTTATGTGTACAAATACGGAAATTCATAAAATTCATTAAAAATTTCGTCGATTTTTTCTAGTGTTGTTTTTTCTTTTTTAGTTCTTTATTGTATTCTATAAATGATTGACTGTTACCAGAAGGAGGACAACCGATTGGCGGCGTTCTTGCTTGTTGATCCTCGAAAGTGCACACCGCACTTAGTCGAAGAGAGAATGCATGCAATGAGCCCCCTCATATCTTGGACTAACTGTAAATGTGCGTTGCACGATGTTCGCGATTTGTAAATTATGTACAAGTAATATTTTTTTAAGAATTGACGGCGAAGTATTATCCACAGGCTCATAGCAATTGATTAAAGGTTATAAAAAAAATAAAATAAGGAAATCGGTCGTCATTGGCGTTTAACAACAATTCATTTGACTGCGTTTTCACTGAATCATGTATGTATCATGTACTTTATTTATTTCTGTGTGATAAATTTCAATAGTTTTTTTTTAAATTTTTATTTCGAGCACGAATTTTAAATTTTTTTTTTTTTTTGTAAGTTGTTTAACATATATAATATACGTATAGTATCAGAAAAATGAATATGTTTTGGAATCGAATAATTTTTAGTTGATATTACAAATTTAATTTATTTCTATACTGTTCGAATAATTTATTACGACGTCATTTAATTGCACACGTATTATTAATCATTGCGTTTCTTATTATCTTTTCAAATTTTTACGTACAAAAGGTGATTTGCATTTAATAAAATTCTCCTATGTACACCTTGGACATCTTTCATTCGAACAAACGCGATCCGGACAATCGACCCGTTCCCGCGATTACCCGTTGGTGAATTGGGGTTTGTATAACACGCGTAATATAACATGTATTGTATGTTGACTTCGCAGTCACGCAGTTTACGTTTTACGTAAACATCGTTAAGACGAACGGCACTGGAGTTGGGCGGTTAAAAAAAACCGATGAAATTACCTGTTTCGATAGGCCGTGTTCCATGGACACGGTGAAGATGAGCTGCGACAACATGAAAATGGTGCCGGCCACGATGGCGTACTGCAACTTGACGGGTAGCAAACTGTAAGAGATGTAGACGAACACTAACGTGGGCACGGTGACGGCTTGGGATCTGGTCAACACGCCGAACGACAGTTCGATCAACAGGAACGTGGCGAGCACCACGTAGGAGACGAAACTCAAATACACTTCGTTCAGTCCGGATCGCGACACGATGCCTATTATGACTGAGCACGCGGACGGTCAGGACAGAACAACGAACCAGACGTGAATCGCGAGGGCTTGGTAAAAGCGAGGGACATTCCATTTTTCCGCCAAATGAATAATTGATAACGAAAAAAACCCAAACTACAATTCGTCCGCCGAACTATTTAACGGATTTTATTACGCACGCATGTGTATTGTATAGTTTGTTTGCTTGGGGAATATTCATTTTTACGTTTACAATAAAATTCCGCGTCTTTTAAAATTCGTTAAACGTTTCGGCGGGAATAGCGCGTTTTTCGTTATTTCGATTTGGCGGACGCGCGGACGACGTCACTGACTTACCTAGGTAAATAAGTATACAGCACAAAAGTAACAAGGAACATTGAACCTGAGTCTCGTAGTCGGAGAGTAGAACGGCTATGGCCATACACGTGAACAGTACGCAGAGCAACACCAACAGGTGGACCATGTGACTTTGGTTGGTCCGCAGGAAATATCTTTGATAGAGCATTTCCACCTGGAGACAATAAATCGTGAGTTCGCGAATCTACGAAAGTAGATAAACGAATGGTAGATAGGGGAGGGGGGAAGTGTATAAATGTAAATAAGTACTGAATGTCGACGAATTTGTTTGTTATTCGATCGTTCGGATCATCCGTACACGCTGGGAGAAAACATTTTTTCGTTGTCGTTGCACGTAAATATATTTTTTGTCGCGTTATTGTGTCTGACAGAGTAATTATTAGTTTGACGAAAGTTTCCCCGGAACGCGTTCGCGCGACGTTTATATCGTTATACCGAATCGAAAACAAATATTCCGTTATTATGTTTCATACCGTTTGAGAATTTTATACGAGTCGAAGTCGACAAAGCAATATCGCTCCCGAGACTATTATTGTGCCGTACAATCACGGCTGCACTAATTAAAAACCAGCGTCGCGTGTGATACACATTCTCGAATGGACGCGTGCTTCGCTTGCCATAAATATTATTCAGCAACGTATTCTGATCGAATATTGTCAATAAATAACGATTATAACCTCTCGCGCGTCTCTTATTATGTATATGTGTTTGTACGATTACTATTGACGCCTATCTTAAAACCAACTGCACGCATATGTATAACGGTATCAGTCATTATGTGATTATAATAATGATCGCAACACGAAATGCGTTACCTACATACAGTTTAATTGCACGTTAACAATTTCGATCCGATTCGTCGACATTATTTTTTTTCGTACAGAACACTTATCGAGTTAACGCTCGTGTTGATAATGATTTCATACGCCAATGAAGATCGGTGCTCAATCACTATCAAATATTAAAAACATTTCTCGACCGTACGTCGATTTGCCCAGACACAATAAAACACGTTCATACGGTAACATACTGTTGATATGTAGATATAACTCGGGAGCACGGCAGTTTAACCGTGGGATGTTCGAAATAATTTTCGGAACGTACTTCGTGGTAGCGAACGTTCGGAAACAAGTGTCTGCTGTTCGCGAATTCCGATTCGGATTTACGCGCGTCGAGCAACACGTTTCTTAGAGCGCCGAAAATGTACGAACGGGTTATTGCTGCAACAGTGTTTTTAAAACATTCGTTCTCTTCGGACCCGGGCGACATTTCGTTCGTTGAATTTGGTCGACAAACAACCGAAACGCGCGTTGAACACGCTCTCGAAATACGCGCGGACACGCGTACAACAAGAATGGTGCATTTCGAATTGAAGAACGTCACGAAACGCCGTTACACCGGCAACACCATGCAGATGCACGGACGCCGGCAACAAAAACGAACACTTGACACGTTGAAAATGTTCGGATGTATGTGGTAAATGTGCACGCTCATAGCGTGTGGGCTAACGCGCCAATAACATTATCGACGAACCCAAGTGTGTGTAACTCGACGAAATTTCCGTTTACCACAATACGTCACGCGTGTGTCGGTCACTTGAGTCGGTCGTGTTTCGATATCGGCGGTTTGTTCGCACTCGGTTTCGGTGCGCCGGCCCTGGGATTACTTGATATCGGCCAGACGAAACTCTCTGCACGAGACGGAACATTCGTCAATTAGACCGGTTGAGAATACGTTCAACGGCCGGAGGAATTCAATGAGAATCACGTCTCGTCGGGATTTATTTGCGAAACGACGACGCGAAAAACGCTGGTGTATGATAAACCAGGGAATTTGTTTGAATACCTCTATCTCAAACGTTTCGGGGTGGTTTTTTTTTTTTACCAAACGAAATAAACGAGGGAAACAAAAAAGAAAGTTTTCTCATAATCGACGTCGCCATAAATATGCATTGTTACAACACTGAAATTTATTCAAAAGCGTTGCGATCTTTAGCGATAAACCGGAGAAAGAAAGAAAAGAACTTTCGCGCGAGACTAATTGAGATCGGATGTTTCCCGAAAACGGCGCGAATGGTGGGAAAATGTCGTACTGAACGTTTTGATCTTTTTCACCTGCAAGTTGTTGAATTGGTGAGACGACGTCAAGAGGGTAGTGATCTTCTGGCAACATCCGAGTTTGCTGAAATTGCGGAGGATGTCTCCACCATCCTCGTCCGACAGACCGTTGCCGCCGAACTTGTTGTTGGGCGACAACGAGATCCGCTCGCACGCGTCCGGCGGCTGCTGATCGGATTCCAAATAGTTTACCGTTTCGCTAGCGCCGCGACTCTAAACAAAAAAAAAAAATAATAATAATCACTTACATGTTACAACAATAACAACAGCTTAAGTAACAATGATAATATCGTGGGCGCGCTATGAACACATTTTCACAGACAAACTCGTGTAATTGTCGAGCTCCTATAAGTGTTACTTTTTCGAAATCTTGGTCCAGTTCGTTAAAGACAAATTCAAAAAACTTAAAACAGTTATCGAGAAAGTGAAAAATCGATTTACCTTTTTTTTGTAAACGCGTTATTTTTATGTATTTTATTATCGTTATTGTTCGGCTGATCGCAGGAAAATGATAGCATATTATGTTTGATAGTAAAATTATTGTGATGCCCGTGATTTAGAGAATATCTTTAGTGCCCCCCTCCCCTAAAAAATGGACTTTTTGAAAAATGCGTCCTACATTTTTTATAAGTAAACAGTTGGCAACTATAGTTGATGACGTTATAAAAAAAAAGTTAGTCAATTTCACGTCAAACAATGTTGAACTGGCCGTAGTAAAATAATCAAAGCAATATTATTAGATTATGATAATACATTGTTTTATTTTTGTCGATGTATCGTGTACAGAGCAATGGTTTTTTCGTTTATTTCAAAACATCGGACGTGCACTTTCGTGAAAGATTGTTTACCTTTAAACCGACTCGCACAAAAACGCACGAACTTGTGTTGCGCTTGAAACTTACCTTATGTATAATAATAATAACAACAACAACAATAGTGATGTTAGACGAAACGTTAGATGACGACGACGAAAAAAAACTGAAACGCGGTTAAACGGATAATATCGTATTCGCACGCACGACGACGACGACGACGACGGACTAGGCGACGAGTGTGGTATACTTTTGTTTCCAGTGCGGTTTATCGCCGCCGTCATTCTCGTCTGCTAACCTCTTTGCTCTCGTATTATGTTATCGTCTCCCTTCCAGAACTGTCGTCGGAATGTCGACAGCGACGGGAAGTCTACAATAATAATTATATTGTTTTGATTGTTATCGTCGTCGTCGTCGTCCGCGACTCTTCTCCGCGGGGAAGACGATAACGTTACGAAACGACGCGATCGCGTATACGTAATAACGATTTGATATAGCACACTCGTCGAACCGTATACACACCACTCTCCCCCGTCCCGTCCCTGTTTACGTCTCCTCGGCGTACTTGTACTCGATAAATTTCGAAAAACCTCTGCGGAAAATTTCGGCACGCCCCTCCCCCCCGGGGACGTAATTATACGTGCTTGAAATACTTACACGTCGAAACGCGCGTTAATAACGCACGCCCTGTTGCCGACACGTTCGTAGCGCGGCGGATTGCAGGAACGTACCCGAGGATATCTAGATCGTCGTTCGGCCGGTGGGGAATACTCGAGTAGTACGGTGCACGATACCGACAAGTTTGCTTGTATAATAACAGCATACGGAAATTCAGTACCGAAGACCGAAGTACGTGCTTGTCGATTGTTCGTCTTACGAGCTCCGCTTTCGGAACGACGCAACGATTCATATCCGATTCCGTAAATCCCGTCCAGGAATTTCTTCCGATGAAGAATTCTAGGCCTCGTTTTCCCAAATTCCAACCTAATCTTAAAATATTGAACACGTGATAACATGTGTTATAAATCGATAGAGCCGCGAGTACGTGGGCCACGCGAATCGTTTCGCACTTTTATAACAGTATCGATTCTACGCATGCGTTTGTCGATAAAAATCAGTCAAATTGAAATTGAAAATTAGTAGCGAGGTAGAACCGAACCCGAACCGAACCGAACTACTCGATTTAAATATCGAACTCGAACTTCATAAAAAGTTTAAGGAATTGAAATTAATTTAAAACATATACATACTCGTTTGATTTAAAAGTTGGTTGACCTAAAGAATTAATTATTAATTCATAAAATAAATAAATAATATAGGTATTTAGCGTTTAAAATCAATTTTTTTTTGAGTTAGTTCGAATATTTCCAATTATAAGTTCGGTTTGGTTCGAAGAATCGAATAGTTCGTAACATTACTAGAAATTAGTTAAAAAATAATCAATAATCGTAATAAATATATACATTTTTTTTTAAAAATTTGAAGCCGATTATTGTTATTACGACTATTGTAACGTATTATTAGGTACCCAAACACGTGTCAGTTAATGAAACAATTGTATTAAAATATTACTAAACCAGTTGATATATCGAAATTCAACGTTGTATTGATTTCTGAGCATTTTGCAACATAGTTTAATAAAAACGAGTTTTACGATTATTTTCTAGGCGGGATTTGCACGGGCCTAGGTACATTACACCCTACGGAACATAATTTCGTAATTACAATGCCGAAAAATCCAATAATTTTTATATTTTTATTCCTTATTCTTTTAAATTCGAGATTTCTATCAGAACATTCTTTGTGTGCACGTTCCTCTGTGCATTGTCGTCGTATTCATTGCGTGACATTCATCCATAAAATAAAGTCGTTTGAACATCTAAACCGAGTCGCATAATATGAGCAAGAGTAATTTTTTGTTTTTTTATTAAAAT
Organism: Schlechtendalia chinensis; assembly: GCA_019022885.1. Classification (NCBI taxonomy): domain Eukaryota; kingdom Metazoa; phylum Arthropoda; class Insecta; order Hemiptera; family Aphididae; genus Schlechtendalia; species Schlechtendalia chinensis. The sequence goes on from CM032342.1 coordinate 836,781, forward strand.
TAAACAAACGCATTAGTCATTTCTGATGTAAATTTGGGTACTTTAATTTTAGATTTTTTTTTGATCGGATACCAATCCAAAGCCAAAAATTCCACGAATAGAAAACCCGAGTGTAATTATTTGATAACCGTTTTTAACAGTTATTTTTAACCTAAAATCTGAAGCATTATGATTCATTATACTTTTTTTTTTAACATTGTACGATTTACGTAATGTACTTATTGTCGTTCACGACGACTGTTGTAATACTTTCGATGAGTTCGTAAAGTGTTTTGCGTTTTTCTTTCTTTGAAATGTAATTCTCGTATTATTATTTCGTAACACTAAAATTGCAAACGTTAATGAAAATTGAAAAAGACCATTTTAATGCCTGACCGTTTATAATTTATAGTAAAACCGAGAACGTGTAATTATAAATATTGTTTAAATGTCATTGCTAAGGTTTGAACGAAATAAAATTATCTGGAGAGGTTTTCACGTAGACGTGTTTCATAACCGTCGACGACGTGTACGTTACGCAGTAAAAGATTAATGAAATCTTAGTGAACGAACGAAACTTGTAAATAAAATTATACTACACGTCCGCGAGAAGTAAGTCAAATCGCTTAAAACATTACCAAAAATAGAAATAATCATAATTATCGAATTCGATTCGTCAGAGTTAAAAAACGTCGAATCTATTGTTATACACGCATCGTATTTGGATTTGAAATAATAAAATACAGTTATAAGTAATATTGGAAGTCGCGGACTATTTTTTTTTTCTAACCACTTTGACAATATTTATATTTAAAAAAAAAATTGTGAACGGAACATACTATTATTTCAATTCGCTTAATTATATAGAATAACGTTCGTGTTATCATGACGAAACTCTGGTGTCGTAATCGCGATGTACGTGATATTAGTTAATAATATAATGTTGCGATAATGACATAACAAACGAAAAACAAACGTATACCGTGTAATTAGTACAGCGTTGTCATTAAAGTTCTGTAAAACGATCGTTCCGTAATGTTTTTCTCGGCACTCGACGGAAACTTAACAGGCCGACAATGTTTTTTTCTTCCGTGTTACTGATACCGAACCGTAGCGATTAAAAACAAAAAAAACACGAACGTTCAAAATAACAATAATACGGTAACGGCACTCGGGTATGAAGTAACGGACGTTCTAAAACTAAACGGCTCCCAATGCTTTTCGAACGGTATTGCCGTATTGTTTCTGATAATGACTGAACGGAACAACCGAAACGCGCGCCCGAACGATTCCCAAACTCTGTTAAACGATCGCACGTAAATATTTATCGCACAAGTCTACCAACCGTGTCGCGGTGTCGTGTAATTATTCGACGGTGCCAACCCGTTACAAGTGCCAGATTATGATTGGATTTATTAAGAGCGTTTCCCTAGCGATTTCGGCACGTCTCGATCGTCGTACACAAGTGTGCTCGACATACGTGCACTATTAAAACGTCGACCACAAAGTCGTGTGGTCGAACTTAATATGTCCGCCTAACCTAATAATGTCGATGACTTTTTTAACTCGTTGCGGAAACGCGAACGTAACCAGTATGCCATACAGTACGAGATATCGGTTTGTTTCTTTAAAAAAAAAAAAAAATGTTTTTTTTATTGTGTTGACGCGTAACTTATTATTGTTATTCTATCGTCGAGGCTCATATGTTTCGAACTGTTCAAAACTTATCCAATGGATTAAAATTCTATCGACTAACGGACCAGCGCTTGATTTTAAGAAATAGAGGACAATCGCACTGCTCGATCAGAGGCACCTCCGATTTTTAGAAATTTCAAATGATTTTACTAAATCGTTAAAAAAAATGGTAAACAAGTAAATTGGTCTAAATAAATAATACCTGCAACACGCCGTCTGTACACAAACATACGGGATTTTTTCACCTTGAAAAAACATAAACTACCAAAAACAAAATGAATTTTTATTTCGATGTTGATGTAGGGTTGTAGTTTAATAAACAAAAAAAATAAAATAACAATACGCATTGCGTTTTAATAATTTTTCCAGTACGTCGACCGTTGATATGATAAGCCTGAAAGATTGTTTTTGATAAAAAACCGTTTCTAATAAATTGTCCTCGACAGTTAATAAAATGTTTCAACGGTCATTGTGTTCAATTAATTGAGCATATTATTATACGAATTAAATGTTCGGCAAATGTAAAATTATTGAATAAATGCACGAATCACGTTAATTTCACATAATAAATATGTACATAAGATCAGTTAGTTGGATTTATTCGTCAAACTCCCGTTCAGAAGCTAAGAACAATGGACAATGAACACACCCGACACACTCGACGTTGTCCAAAATTGTATATTATGGTAGTCTGTAAAAATAACATACTCGGACAATAAACGTACACGGTAATATAAATTACAGTCCAATCGAAACGATGTCTCGGCAATATTACGAACATTCGGCACAACTTGTAGAACGTTTCGGAACGACCTGTAGATTGTCTACTCGTTCGCTAAGGACGAATCGCGAAATTGTACAGAAGCGATTTCTCGACACACAGCGATAAACAACAATTGAAAACAAACCCGCGATGAATTATTATATCCCGTGATGTAAAATATAAATTATGTAAAGGAAATAATCAGAAACCCGAAAGAAAAAATTCGCGACAGAACTGTACAGGTGTATTTTGTACAATAATAAAATTACTCCGTCAAATATTAAATAAAAGAATAAAGTTCGAAAATAAAAAAAAATTTGTAACGACAAAATATACACTGCCGATCGGTAGGTAATCACTCAAAACGAAATCATGACCGTCTCCCTCCCAGCAAAAAACAATATCAATCGAATTATTGATATTGAAACGCACAAATATAATTGTCTTCCCGAGATCAATTCATAACAGTTTTTTATGAAATATGCAATTCTATTGTAGACGTTAAACTTTTAAATAGTTTTCCCGTTTTAAAAACTTAAGATTTAATTGACAAAAATACACATTGATGTATAAGTGTATACTAATTAATACGTATAATATTTACAAGAAAATAATAAAAAGTTTTTACTATATAACACCCCAATGTGCACACATATATATTTATATGCTCGTGTATGATATGCATGCAATTTAAAATAGTTCGCTCAGTTTTGGTGTAAACGATTTTCAGGAAAAACTTTTGTATCTGATTATTATTTGTGTATTTTGCCAAAACAAACAATATTATATGTAAACTTAATAATAAAGTGACTAATAAAAATATCATATTTTGCTTTAAAGGACATTACTCGTATATCTTTGCACGGAAGAATAACGTAAATATAAAAAAAAAGTATTTTCTTTCTCGAAATTACTATATAGTATGGTCGTATTTATTTAAAAAAAAAATAGAAATTGTAAAAGTATATTTTGTTTGGGATAACGTAAACTATGTTTATAATAAATTACAAACATTTTCGCGAGAAAAGGAATTTAAAGTGTTTTCGAAACAAATAGCATATTAGAGTGGATCACTTGTTTTTCCATATTTATAGATAATAAAAATATATATTTGGGGAGCGTTTTCTTCTGAAAGTTATATTTATATTTTAAATATGTATGTAGATTGGACTGACGAAATCTATATTACAATTATTTTCCCGGCTTGGTGACGACTGTTATTGTCGAACACGTGTCGATTACGAATCCTCATCATCGCTAAACCTCAATATTGCGAGCGTTTATGTATTGAATAATTTTTCATAAAAATTATAGAAAAAAATGTTTGTCCCGGTTTACGCCAAATAAAATATGGTAACCCTATCTCTTGCCGAATGTTTTTGCTGGCGTTCTGTCCGAATTAGATTTCAATGCTCGTGTATATTGTAATGGCAATACGAATCGTTTCGGAGACAATCCGGCGACGGTGTAAAACATATATACATATATATATATATTTACATTACGGACGAAGTATCGTAACATTTGTCAATCTATAATGGCAATAGTATACATTCGCAGTTGTTGAATTACCTTAAATAGTATTTTTATTGCTAATTGGTATCATAGTATTATAAACAATTATGTTATCAAATTGTTCATAAAAGAAAATCTTAATTACACGTTTTAGATTATATATCATTACGTAAAATATTTCCGTGATGTTTCGACGTGATTTGAGATCGTAGTCTGACCACTCAAATCAGAAAATTCTGTTTTCAAGAAATGTGTACCCGTGTGATTTTGTAGTTGTATTATTATACAACCTTAATTTATTTTCGTTTATTCATTATCAAGATATTTTCCCAGCGGTGTCCGGTCAATCAAACCGGCGTACCTATGCGAAAACGCAAAACGTTTGTGTACGTTGAAATGTCGTGTACAGAAGCAATTCGCGTAATAATGAATGAATGATCGGAAATGTATGTACTTGAATTACGAATTATGATTTATTTTTTCTCTAAAAATTAAAAAAATTAATTTAATTTTTATAAAAAAAAAATAAATATTGTTTAAGGTAATTTAACAAATATGAACTATGTACTTCTGACATTGTAAGTTGATAGAAATTATATTTTACGTCTACACCGCCCGATATACCTGGACAATTCCATACTTCGCCCGTAACACATGTACCAATACACACACGTCATATGTGTTGTGTTGCGGTTTTTAATTTTTCGGAAAATGATTTTTTTGACCAGAACCATTAATAATACTATCAGTAACTTCATAAACGGCCCACACGTTGCACATATATAGTGTGTTTACGGTAAAAAATGTAACCAAACCTCTCCCAGCCGGGTTGGCTTCGGTTTGTTTGTTGTTGTTTTTTTTTTTTTTATAAGTAATATTAGTCCTGTCAACTGTACGGCCTAAAACACGAAATTAATCGAATAAGAGCCGCTTGAAATTTGATCGATTACATGTTCCTAAACCGTTCGTATTCGATTTGGATCTTTTTTCTTTTTTTCATTAAAACACGTACATAATACACGTGAGTTACGCATGGAAAAACTTAAAAAACGGTATTATTAAAAATTAGCGCTATCCTATCGGTTACTCCTACTAATCAAATCTTATTTAAAGCAATTAAAATGTGAAAAATATAGTTTTCGGCGTGCGAAACTTACGTATCGAAACGATAATGATTATGACGGAAATGAACATGAAGAACTGTTTCAATGTGTCCGTTCGCGAAAAACTACCGTGTCACGACGTCAAATGCCAAGCGACTGTGATTCGATTTCGCGCATTAGCCCCGAATGTTTGTAAATGTCGACGAACGTGTACGTCACGGTGACCACCTGTCGATTTCGGTCGACACCGTTCAACAGTCTCCAGAGTCGATAACTTTTACCGCGAACACGCTGTACAACCACGTATAACGTTGCAGCATTCACCATTCGCGATGTTCTCCAGAACTTTCCATGATAATTTACATTCAATTACACGGGAATTTCATCTCGTGTGTGCTCGCGTGTGTACAGTGTACACCGCGCCATTTACACGACAACACACTCACGGGCGTATCGATTGTATTGTATAGAACCTAACATTCGAAACCGTATACGCGGTCACGAGCGCCGTTCAATTAGCCGTCTATTGTGGACGTTTCGATTGATTTTTATTTGTATTCGTACTGATTTGCACGTGTGATTAATGAGAAATGAAAACACACTCACCAGCAACGGGGTCGGCGAATCGGAAGCGGTGGAAAAATGTTGATAAACCGCCCAATTAGTGCGTCTTTGTGTCTGCGGCGACGATTCTGTTTCCGTTGCCACCGAGTCGTCCGTCGTTTTGCGGTGCTGACGGAGGCTGGTCCATTTTTTCGGCGTTCTCTGTACGACAACAAGAAACGAACAAAAACGTCATCAATATTGTTATTATGCCAATCGAAACCGTTCGTGATTTTCAATACGAGTGTCCGAGAACATTTTTATAACTGCAAATGATTTTGAACACATCGAACAAAACCCTGTACAACGCGCAACAAAAAAAAAAATTCCCCCTAAAATACCGGAAGCTTACAGTAACTGTTTTCAATGGTTTGTGAGAAAAACGAAAAAAAGGTTTTTGCACGGGTAACGCAAAGCGTATGCGATTTCAAAGCGAAAAATCAGCAACAAAACTGTTTGAACTACACGTCCAAGAACGTTGGTATACGGAACATACGCCGTTAGTAGTTGGCAACGTTTCTTTTAGAAAAAAAATATCCGTATAGCTTACAGTATTATTATCACGACGCGCGACGATCAACATAGAAAAACAACGCTATTGATTCCGATTCCCGAACAATATATAAGTCTGATTGAAAACGGTACGACTATATAGTAGTATGATTGCAAATTGATCGCGTATGTAAACGGCATTCGAATTGCATAATGCGCTCGGATTTTCGATTTCGTTTTAAAATCCTCGACGTTTATCATAGAAATTAACGATCGATTTGGTTATTAAAAAAAAATACAGAAGTTCACGCGCGTATAACAATATGACATTCGACTGTAATGCGTATCGATACTCGATTTGTCGTGTTACGGCGTTCCTAATCAGACTGAGAATCATTGTAACATCTGTTCTCTTCACCATTGACACGTTATGGACTTGCAGTCGCGCAACACTGTGCGACGCGTTTATTTTCAGGTACAATATCGTTTGTGTTGTATAATGATAATATGCACGCGCTCGCACAGACACGGTGGATTTCATATTTTGGCTTAACTAATTATGAAAACAAGATGGCCGTTGAGGCGAAACCGGGCCGAGTTGTAAAATAATCCACTTTCGGGTGAAATTTATGCAGAATACGAATAATCTTCCGACTGTATACACACACACATAATGCACACCTACTCTTCTTTTCCGGGGATTTAATTCGATTCGGTTTTAATCTTCCGCCATCTGACAAATATCTCAGGTATATAAAGACTGTTTGCGCGTTTGAATACTTGTGTACACCTCACCCCCGTGTCCGTAGACGCGCGTACGCGTATAGTTTTTGTTGTCGTCGAAAATTTTAAACGCCAATTCGCGAGTTAACGGTTTACTTTTCAACGTCCGTCGCCGCGTTACAAGACCAACGCCGTTCTACGCGTGACACGATTTAATTCAACTCAATTGTACAATACGGTACGTTAATTAACGGTGCGATTTGAATGCGCAACAACGTCTCGATCGATATTGATGTCATTGTGTTTCGGCGTATGTTCCGAAACACGTGACTGTCTCGCTGTCGCACGTTTAATAAATAAACGCCTCGATAAGGTTTTACAACAGTTTTATCATATATATATATATTATAATATTTAACATGAAACTATTTTTTTTTCTAAACAATGTATGGCGAAGAAAGTAATAAAAAATAAGTGTGTTCACCATCGTCGTTGTGCGTGTATTTGTGATGTATACGCATTGTTCCTATAACGCACTAAATATATTTTACTGTAAGACAGTATATTATACGGAGGCGAACTAAAAACAAACTACTGAACGCGTCGGATGAAAATTGTAAGATATATGTTACGCCATGTAAATATAAACTCGAGTTTGTATTTATATGAAATTATTAAATGTTTTGGTTTTCGGTGCACAAAGTACTTTACATTCTGCGCGAAACGAATAACGTACTGGTTTTAGAACGATGCGTTTTTCTTACGTCTAGTCTCCGAACTACATGTTCGTGTTGAATGAGTTATCGGACAACAATCGTGACATGCGTTGCTTTCCGTTCGGTACTTTGTTCGACACGTAATCCTCGAGCGTAATCGAAAACAACAATTAAAATACTCGTTTTGGACACGGACGATTTTTCTATTTTTTAAGAACTCAAAACGTGTATAATATTTATCCTACGTTCGTTAATTAAAACGCTAACTATTACTATCGGTCAGAATCGTTTTCTTTTAAATGTAATGATATATAATTATTTTCGAATTCAAAACAATAATAGTAATAATACAACGCTAAAATCTCGGTTTAAGCAGGTGATTCATTTGAACCGAAATCCACAACACTTGCCGTTCGCTATGTTTTTCAATTTAAGTTTGAAAAGAAAATGTCTCGTAGAAGAAACAATTGATTTCAGCTTTGAATTAAAAGACAATTTATTGTCGCGTAGATGAAATGGTCGTGTAACGCCCAAAATGTTTCCACGACAAATACGTTTTCTCCGTCGCTTTAATTTCGACAGTTATCCGGACAAGACGACTGTCCGAATTAAATCCAATTACATAAATTACATTTTTTTTTTTTTCTAAAATTAGAAATTTCGTTTTTCCACTCAACGCAAAATGTTCGTCACGTCAAGAAGAACAGCGGCCGATCGTCCCAAATGGAACGCGGAACTTTTCACGGTGGCCCGTAAAAACAGATCGGGTCGTTATCGTAGTTTGACGTACAGCGTTGAAACGGACTCGGTTGTTGAAAACCAGTGGTTCTATCCAGCTAGAGAAAAACACGTCTGTCAAAAATCGATCGATCCCGAAAATTTCTCTTACGAAAAACGCCTCGTTCCGCTGCGGCGAATCGCGACGTTTCAACTTACGGGCCGTGCAGGCTGGACGCCAACTTCGATCGAGTCGAGTTCGTTCGCTGTGCGGAAACGAAACGTTTCGTCGTTAAAATTTTACGTTTTTTTTTTTATTGAAGAAGAAAAAAAATTGAAATTTTAACGATACGTTTCTACAATTACGGGTCTAAAGCTTAAACAATTTATGCACGACTAAGTTTTAGAGATAATAAAATAATAGACATAGTAAATAGATAAAACACATTGTATATATATACAAAATTCAAGTTTATATCTGAAGCCCGGTGTATAAAATAAAATTTATTACGGCTTTAATGATGCTAGTATTGTTAGATAGTAATACATTATGGGAGACGTGTCGACATGAACGGATGCACGAGTATCACGTAGAGTCTCCCTTTCGTTGATAATAGCCGGACAGCGGTGAAAGAAGACGGTCGAAGTCGCACGAATAGCACAAACAATTAGAAAAAATGCCGGCTGCACCGTCGTTTAATAAACCCAATTTCAAATTGGAACTCGTAGTCCAGAATAATTAACGATTGTGTGCCTGCTGAGTTGTAGGTCCACGAACCAGTTTTTACACGAAACAGATGGGACCAGTTGTCTGTATTTATCGGCGTAGGAAACAGGGAGATTAGACCACTCGGAGTTCCATAGGTTAAAGACGGCTTCACGTAAGATTGGTAAATTTTAGGTTGGAATTTGTTTTTGTTTTTGAAGCGAAATTTTGTTTTGTACAAAAAAAAAAAAACGTGAGATTTTTCGCGCTCGACACTATTTCACGATATCGGTTGCGCGTGCGCGTTATGTCTCCGGCTGCAGGCCAATAGCGTGCGAGCAGACCGTCCCCCCTCTCCACCGATTTCACTCGCCGCACCGGGCCACGTCATTTCCTGTTTATATACGCGCACCGGGCCGAGGATCACGTCATTTCCCGTTTATATACGCGCACCGGGTCGAACGATTCCGCGTGTGGCCCGTTTCTTATCAGTGTTTTGCGTGTTCTTCTTCTCGTCGTTCGACTTACACCGCACTTACGCACGCACACGGAATGTTAGGACCGGCGTGACCGACTTCAAAGTGTCCGGCGGTGGTGACCGAGCGAGCATTTTATCGATAAACGCCCTCCTGTCTTGTCATCACGACGGGAGAATATTTTGACGCGCACGGTTTTATTTTATTTTGTTGTCGAACGGGCTACGAGACGACCCGGTTCAAAAAGTGTCCGTTTCCGCGGCGACGGCGTGCGCTGTAACGGCGAAACAACCGAAACCCCATGAAATTAGATGCTGTTTTCGGGAATGCCGTATCGGCCGTCGTCGGCTTCATCGGATCCAATCGTGTGAAACGAATCGATTATCGCGTTTCGGAATTATTGAAAACTACATCCCGTAAGACCGTTTGACTGAAAGTCGTTTGGAGATGTCGCGACGTCCAGTGAAATCCCGTCCGGCACGGACTTTCAGATATTTTTCTGGTGTCGCGCGACGATTTCCCGAACAAACGTCGTTGATATCGTTTGATCGGATCATTCACGCGCGCAACGTCGCCGAGAGCTGTTGAGGTCTTTTCTCGTCCGTCAGTCGTGTCGCGTGAACATGAACTCCTCGAGCCGGTTTAACATTTTTTTTTTTTTTTTTCAGCCACGGGCAAATTCCAGGCTTGGACGACCAGACGTGATTGATAACCGATTATCATCGATTCGTTTCGTCATGAATCATTTCGAGCGGGATGTGCAACCGGCGTCGCGAATAACCTCGAAGAAAAAAAACCCGTTTGTAAATAATTCACGCGTGGCGTTTGAACGTGTTCAATGAAACGCTCGAACGGTCGTGTAAAAAAAAAACGCACGAAAGACTAGATATATTCACTGAAATACGACTCGAACATAAACGGCGTTTTCATAAACATTATACGGACACATTTCGCGTACATTTGTTTGAAAGTTAAACACGCCGTGCGCTGTATGAGGGCGACGTCAAAACAATTATACGGGCCAGTGTGAATGCGCGATAAAAAAATTACATCTACCAAGTGCGATCGGATTACAAAAGAAGAAAAAAGTTTCCAAAATTAGATCCGGCAAAACGATTATAATGTCATTGTCGCTGGGAATTTTATTCGTAAGTAATTAAGCGAACGATTTTAAATCGGATACGTAAATTACGTCGTTTGATTGTAAACGTATTTTTTTTACGCTTCATATACACGGGACACCGTATAAGTCTACAAGCACTCGAAAATTGTTCGTTTTAATTCTCGTACACTTGTCCGTTCAGTTTAGCGTGCTCGTGCTAACACGTGACGCACGTATAATAAAATTAAAAATCAAATTTCCGAGACCCTTCACGGTCAAACGTGCGGGCTGACGACATTCGTCTCTCAAGTCCGCCACCGTGTGTTCGCACGACTATGCGTTTGAACTTTCAAACACACATATATATATATTTCATTCATTCTTTGTGCGTTCACAATAACAATACATAAAATATGAACGGCAATGGAAGTCGAACGACATTTTCGCTTGTACAACAACAGTCGACAACAATTCCGACCGGGACACCGCGTGCACCAATACACGGACGGTTCGGCAGGAGAGGCGCTTTGTTTCCGGTTACACGGCCGGGCGTTCGATTCCACTAATGCGTGTTGGTCGTATTGAGCGTAGTTGACGTTATCGGCGTAATCGACGTTATCGTTTCGGCTGGTCTCTTAAGGACGTTATAGATTCGAACGTGTTTTATATATTTTATGTATCTACTGTCTATATTAATCTATTTCATATGAATCAACGTGAAATTATGAAAACAGTATTGCTACAGAATGATACTATTATGCTAAACAATTTATCTCGCTCTGGTTTCTACTGATATTCCATCACTTCTACGGTTAAACTTCAAAAATGGGGTCAGTTTTTGAACAAATTGTTCTAATGTAACGTTATTAACACGAAATAACTTTCTAAATTCGGTGTCTGGTAAATTATAAACACTCTTACTACGACTGGAAAGCCTTTTTAACTTAAGTGTCTAGACGCAGTCTTCGCTGTTCTTGCTCGTGTTCGATTTCGTGAACTTCCGTCATACAGCAACAATCGAACGTTAAAATTGACATTATTCATTTCGATATATATGTATAATAAAAATTTTAAGTTTATATGCATTAAACCTTCGAACTACCCAATAACTTTATTAGAACTTTATTTAGAATTTCGATGAACGATAAGAACAAACAAACTAAATGATAAAAGAATTATTACAAATACGCCGAACACCACAGGTTTTTCTTATCGTTTCCAACGTGATTATTTGAAGTTCGTATCTATTCGCCGCATCTGCTCAACACGCAGTAGTGGAATTGCAATACGCGTTACGTTCGTTCAAAGAATTCTGCTAGTTACGTCCAACACGACGATTACGCGCTAGTAGAATCGACTACACTCCGGTAAACACACCCGATTGCGTTGATTGCGTTTCGACTCGTTCGTAGATTTTGTTAGTTTTTTCTTTTACGAAAACGCTCGACACGTCGTTCGCCGAGTTATAAATAACGTCTGTCGAGAAACGTAAATTAATATATATATATATATGTATGTAGTGTTTTTTGTTTCGTTTTTGACGTATCGCATGAATACGGTTACGCATACTTGTGCCGACGATCGTATAAAACTGTTAAGCGCGTTGTCGATATAAACATATTAAAAAGAATAAGAAAAAACCATAACATATTGTATCACACGTTACGTTCTACGGTCGACTGCAGTCGAATCGTATAAATCCGCATCACGTTTCCGCGGTGTAACGCCAGACGATTTTATCGCAAACAATACGCAGTACCATTGGTTTTTGTCGAGCGCGATTCGTGCCTTAAGTACCTTAGGTTTTTTATCGTTACGATCCTCATAACAATAAATGTACCGACGGTGTTCGCCGCTTGATCGTTCGTTTTCTGTACGGTTTCCATGGTGTCTGGCGAATAACTAGGCGAATTTTTCTCATCATTAGAAAAGACAAAAGGCCAAGAGGATCGATATGTCGGAAAAAGTTGAAATACCTATCACCGTTTACACATTATGTTTGCAGTCGCCCGAATATTACGAAAACGCATTCTGTCCATGGTCAGTGTTGTGTTGGAAATCGATATCGATTATTTTCCTGTGAAAATTCTACTACTGCGTTTTATAAACGTATTTTGTTCGACTTATCGTTTAACGACGGTAATCTGTCTTATCTTCCGGAATTCCGCCCGTGCGTTCCTACATTTATTTCCATCCGCAGGACATGTTCCTCCGTCATCGGCCAACGAAAATTCGGATTTTTTAAACACGAACGGGTTTGGAACTGTCATGATAATAATAATTTTTTCGCTATCATCGTAATCGATATTTTTTACTATAATCAATCGACCAGAAAATATACGGTTAAATGTTAACGAAAAATCCAAATTATCACGTTCTACTTAATCGCTGTATTAATTTATCTTTGCACGATTTGTTTGTTTGTTGTCGATTGCGACCGAACAATAGTCGAATATCGTGAAATTTAAATTTGATATATTTCATTCGGCGAATCGTTTGTTTCAATATTATTGTTATCATGGTCTACACGACGAGTTGTTGACTCGTAAAATCCACTTCCGCCCATAAACTAAATATGTCGACACGCGTATCGCGGAAACGCTTATTTTTCAATACCAGTCGAATCGCTGAGGTTAGGTGATTAATTTAAACGGCACGGGAAAAATCTATCGCGATGACCTAACCTCGATTTTCGATCGGACTCGAAACCGTCATTTTTGTGTGAAAATCCTTAGATTCCATTTTGAATTGTATAAATCTCGCACCGACTACACTGTTATCATATCTCATAGTCATTATGTATGACAATATTATCGTCTTTGGTCGCGTTCCAGCCGCGCGACAGCGTTCTCAAGACGCGCGATTCGTTGCCAACAAAATTTAAAAAAAAAATGAAAAATGATAATAAAAAAAAATTCGCCGTTTTTCGCGAGCGCCGGTACACCGGAGTCACCGTTTTTGGCTCAAAGGCGTGCGCGCGAAACCGTCGTCTTATTAATAATCGTTGCGGAAAAACGTTAGCGTTTCGGTCGATCTCGTGTGTGTGTGTAGGCAAAACGTCGCCAACGGCAATAGTAATTATAGTGCCGCGGTGCGCGCGCGCTTAACATAATAATTATGAGTTATGACGAACAAGACTCGTCGCGAACGGCGTGATGTAAATCGTTAGCACATCGCGTTATAACAGTGTCGGCTATTTTTAAACCGGTAGAGACGATATTGCCAAGAGACGATTCATCGTAATATAATTGTACAGGATTACGCGGTGTGTAGCCTGCGACCGTCGCAGAGGTTCACGTTTTCGCCGAGGAAAAATGTCGAAACGATATCGTTGGGTTAGGTATCACACGCACGTACGCACAACTATCGGGCCCCGATCGGCGAACGTCTTTTTTTACTCCCCTCGTCCGGCCGTTTTCGGACGATCGACGTCCAGACAAAACGCAACCTACTCGTTTGAAATCATTAATTTTCGATTTTCGTCGTGCGACGTTTTACGAAATTGCTCTGGTCGTTTTTTTTTTTTTTTGTATTTTGTATTTTCGATCATTTTATACGGGACTGTTCCCGTTAGAGTACAGACATTAACGTAAATATTGTGGTCTCGTAAATGTGACGGAAACGGAAAAATGATTTTAGACTCTTGAGAATACGTAATCGACGGTATTTCTGTAAAACTAGTCTTGTCAACTGACTTATTTGTAGAATCATTTGGTATTGGCGTAATTCATCGAACTTCCTTCGGATTATTAGTTCCATACCTATTAAAAGTTCGTCTATCGGTTGTTCTTGTTATTTGCATAAAAGTGTTTGGGTACAGTACTTAAGTAATTTTACTATTACTGAAATAATTCTATTTAAAAATTGTTTGGAATACATTTGTCGAAAACCGTTTGCCCAGTTATTCAAATACTTTTAAACGGTATTTTCTACAACACTGAAAATCGTGTTCATTTGTTGTAAAAATCATTGTTAATCACACTAAATACGAGAGCCGAGAGCGAATTAAACAACAGGCGCGTAAAAAAAAATAACAGTTACTAAACCTGTACGCCCGAGCCAGACGGTCGCGCACGCCGTTATAGAATTTTATCGCGAAGAAGAAAACGATTATTACGATAATCCAAACAATCAACAGTAGTCGTACTTAAAAAACATTATCTCCGCCGGTTCACGGGGCTGCTGGGACGCAAAACCGAAAAACGTGGGACTGCTGTGCCCTCTCGACATTCGGAATACCGCCGCGGCGCGTTCTCGTAGAATACGCGATATTTGTGTACGCGCTACGATTCCGCCGGTTCGCCGTGTCCACAATACTCGACCTACTTAAAACGATATCGTGTTTACCGTGGCCATAATAAATGCGCACACGCGTATTTATAATGCACAATAATGCAATCTACACGTACGTGTCTTATCATTACGGCGGGCACGGTCGCGTCGGTTAAGCGCTGAAACAGGACTACAGGTCAGGACCGGCGCGGAACCCGGTCCGACTGTGTGCGATACGCATCTACTATTTTAACATATTGTTAAAATAATAATAATAATTGTAGTCCAACGGAAGTTGAAGACTCTGAACAACAGTGTCGGGTACATTTAGATACGTGAGTGGTTTATCTAATTTCATAAATTATAACGATATTCCGACGGTAGAAATAACTGATAACGTTTTCTACAAAGTATGATTCGGTTATACGACCTCGTGTATAAACTTATGTATGTAAAGTTTCCGAAATTTCGTTCTTTTTTTTTTCAATTCATGGGGCTTAACTACAAGTCATTTGTAACGTATCACGTTCGAAGTGTTCTCCTGTTTGGTTTGTACACTTTTACCAATGGCGTTTCCATTTCTGGACGTATTAGTTCTGGACAGCCGTTTCTGGAATCACGCGTAGCTTCGTTTGCCGTGTTTTTATCTATCTCCGTAAACCTCTCACATTTTAACGGAGATTTCGGTTCTGGAAATAAAAAAAAGTCCGCTGGGATCGAGTCGGGAGAACGCGTTGATGGACGAGGAAGCGCAGCCATGTGATTTTTCGCGGAACAATAGCGACGAGTGTGCCGGAGCGTTGTTATCGTGATGGGAGAACAATGAGTTTTTCTTCCGCATTTCAAACCCTTCCACCTTATATTTTCTCGAAGACGCTTTAACGCGTACAGTACCATCTTTCCGGTAGAAATCCGTGATGGATAACTTCCCCGGTGCGTCAAAAATTACCGTTCGACTTAAACCGTTTGATCTGACGAGCTCCGTTTGGTTTTGGTCAAAATTTGCCGATGATTGGACTGTGATGATTGAACTTCGGTCTCAGTGTCATAACTATAGACCCCCACGTCTCATCGTCACATGTAACAATAATTCGCTTCGTGAACATCACTATTCGCGTGGTTCAACAGTTTCCAACAGACGGAGACACGATGTCTTTGGGATCTTGCGACGTCGGCCGTTAATTAATAATCGGACGGATTTTCGCTGCAAATTTCTTTGCTGTAACTTTCAAAGTGTTTCCGTCCGAATATCACGACGCAACCGAAATGTCGCAATCCTCCGCGATTTCGTTGACTTTTGTCGCATCAGCGACGTCGACGGGCATCCTAAATCGAAGATCATCATCGACCGACCGTTTCGAAAACGTTTAAGCCCATAACTGATCGCCTTAAGGTTTCCCCCGTCATTTTATGAGTGTTAGGAGAACATTGACTCGCAGGGCGGGCCGTCCAGAAATGTTGTACTCGGGCCTCGAGCCATATTTTTTATTATGGCCTATTGGCCCGCACAAAATAATATAATACCTAATAGAAAAATTATAACGACGTTAATATTTGTTATTTTCCGCATATCACACCGTAATCGTTGCCGAACGCCCATAAGCGAAATCGATAAAAATCAAGATTTTCGTTAATTATTTTCACACATTTTTTAGCGCATTTTTCAAACAAAAAAAAAAAAAATTGTTTTTTCATGCTATACATTATCGATAGCTGTTTGTTTTATTGAAAACCGTAACGTCAAGTCGCTCGTTCGCGTCGATCACGTTAGTTTAACGCCTCCCAAAAAACTCGTCCGCCTGGGCCTTCGGCGTCTCAGTCCGTCCCAGTTCGCTAGCGTTTCGCACTCGATCCCATACGTATTCGTTGATAACCACGACCTCGTAGTATCAACAGACGTGCCGTTGGTCGTTTGACACGAAATCCGGTGCGGGCGCCGCCCGTACGCTTACGTTACATCCGGGTCGGGTTATCGTATACATTTACGAAACGCGTACAAAACATCGACGAGATATCAAACGCGGTTCGTACGGCAAACGCATCTTCTGGCTTCGACCCGCGTGTACACGTTATCTATACATTTATAACATACACGTACGTTGTCTTTAATGTTAATTAATATTTCGTTGATTAAAGGGGTCTGTCGGATACACACACACGCACACACACATACGTATACATAAATGTATATAATGCACGCCAGGCGAATTATCGTAATAATACCGGTTACGTAAAGCCACCGCGAGAGACCCGCGGTCCGCGTGCGCGTAATGTATACGCGCCGTCGTAACAATATGCATTCGCGTACCTAACCTAACCTGTTCGTTCGGTCTACGGCGTCTTAAGCGTACGATCCACACGTGTGCGCTGACGTCCGAACGGAGCGCGGTCATCTCGGCGACGACCACGACGACGCGCTCGCGTTTTCTCGCTACTCAAATCTAGGTATTTATGACGACGTTTCGCACATGCCCACAAGTGTTACGCGCATACCGCCGGACGTTTACGAGTTGTTTACGATCGTTACCGTGTTGGATTTCAAATTTTTTTCCACTATTGAAAAATTCACAAAACATTATTACGTATTCAATTTTTTCGTAAAAAAAACCAAATGCTTATTAAAGATCTGTCGTTAATTTTATACGATTTTTTGAAGCTCATGAAAATGTAAATTTTTTCATAGATTTTTTAAAATAACTTTAAAAATTGCTTAGAAATTAACTTCGTGACCTGATTAAATTAAATGATTTGAAAAAATAAACTGAATACATTTTTTCATTTTTCATTTCGCCATTCTTGTAATTAAAATTACATGAAAGCATGTTTATTATATGACAGACGTATAACGATTATTTACAAAAAAAAGACAATTTTAAAGTATTCAATAGAACAAAAGTTATTTTCAGATCTCCGGATAATACTTTATATGTTATGGGCACATTGTGATGAAGTACTCAAGACATTTCAACAAGTATGTAGTGCATTATAACTTGAATACGTATTAAACAGCTTATAGTTTTATTATTATAAAATAAAATAAATAAATTGCATACGTTTCGATTCAGATTTTAGAGTCAATGTTAGTTTTAAACGAATATTGTTTTGAGCGTAAAAAATAAAAATAACTTATAAACATAAAAAAAAAATGTTTTAAATAAACGAGTCGTTTTCACGTCTAATTGTTATTTATTTAATTTTATAATAATAAACTGTATATCATGAAATACATACATTTGTACGCGTTGCAGAGTTATCCAAATGACATCGGAACAGATCTTGTTTGGCGTCTGGGCAAAAAAAACCAAATAATAATTCGCGATGTCCCCCCCCCCCGCCATCGTACGTATGTCTGAGATTTTCCCGATTTCGACTTTGCCCGAAGCATACGACTCATCTCAACGTTTATGTTCTAACCGCGGCGGAAGCGGCCGCATTACGCGAGAAGAGCGCATCAAATTTAGAAAGTGTAATGTTTACGTTTTGAAAATGATTTTGGTTAATAACAACGATAATAATAATGAAATTATTATCGTTAATACAATGTAAGGACGTTGACAGCGTTTAGGCTTCTAACACGTTACGAACCATTGATTTATTAGATTACAAGCATACTATATAAATATATCACGTAACACACTGTGTAGATCGCACAAAATCTAATAAAATTTGAATTCCCGCCCGCGACACTATATAATAAATGTGTGTTATAATTACGTCAAGCGAACGTACGAGGGCTTTTTAAAACGCGAGTTTCCTTAATTAAAAAAAAAGCGTAAGACAACATTAAAATAATATACACATGTATTCGAACTCGTACACACGCGTAAACTGTTTTCCTACGCGGTCGTTATATTTTTCGCATTTATTACATAAACAGAATTATTTATCGACCGTGGATTCAAAAGCGACGACAGATCCATATCCGAACCCACGCGAACGTCGTGCGTTTTAAAATTAAAAAGAGATTAGAGAACCTAACCTAACGCGCATTGCGCCCGAGAACGGTGTCGATTAAAATCGTCCGCGTCTCCGAACCGCTGTGCAGGAATCAATATCCATGCCGGTTGCCGATTAATCGCGATTCGTTTTTTTTCGCAACGAAATAACGAATTCAATAGCGCCGTCGTGTGTGTGTACACACAACCAGTGGCGT
Organism: Schlechtendalia chinensis; assembly: GCA_019022885.1. Taxonomy (NCBI): domain Eukaryota; kingdom Metazoa; phylum Arthropoda; class Insecta; order Hemiptera; family Aphididae; genus Schlechtendalia; species Schlechtendalia chinensis. Next base: position 855,796 of record CM032342.1, read on the forward strand.
GCCCAGGAATTTTCAATGGGGGGGGGGGATGTTATAAGTAAATAGTAATAATACATTTTAATGAATTGTCATGGTAATACCAAAAACTCAAACGTTTATGTTTCAAGCTGTCCATAATCGTTTCTAGCTCATAATTGTGTACATTTGTAGATTGTTCTATAATCGAAATGAATTTAAATTATAACCCACTAATACCAAGTTGTTCAATTAACATAACACCATTAAATTGAAAAAAATGTATTGCACGTTTAAAAATAAAATCAAAATACATGGAAAGCAGATTGCTTATTCCAAACGGAATTTCAACCGCCTAGCTTTTGTACTTTTTTGCCATTAACTAATAAAAAAAGTATTGAGTAATGACTCTAAAACAGCTCTTATAACTAATAAGTTGTTTTCTGTAGATCAGCGAAATAGACTATGGAGGGGGGGGGATATAACCCCTAACCTCCCCCCCCCCTGAGCACGCCACTGCACACAACGAGCACGGTACAAGCTCGGGCCGACTAGATCTCATTGGCGATTAAAATGTAATATTCGGAACGACACGGCCCGCGAAACGTTCGTCTCGACAAAACGCGATTTCGACATTGATCAAACGCGCGCACGTGGAACCCTCGTTGCCGATGCGCGCGTAACACGTACACCGAGTACACTGTAATCGTATTACGCACAAAGTACACAAAGCTTCTAACCCTTTTGTTATGCGCGAAGTACCTTGACGGCGCCGCGCCGTGGAAAATCACGGCGAGTTCGTTTTCGCTGTTACGGTCTATGACTCGATGAGATCTTACAGAGCTACGAATTGTGCGTAGGTCCGACACATGCCGTCGACGAGCACATCGACACAATTCATATACCTGACGACTAAAAATATTTCATAAACGTAACACGCACGCGCACAGATCTCGGACGGATAAACGTCGCGTAGCTAGCACTAAAATATCGAGTTTTTCTCGTTATACACGACGAGTATCGCGAACACGAATACGAACGAGCGCAACTGGCAATCGAGTACGTCCGTCGGTTCTTTCGATGCAAGTGTCAAATAAAACGCACCGCTACGGACTAGCGAATACGAATCGAATTAGGAGCCCCACCCCACACACGATTCGACCTGATAAAACACGGTAGACTGATAATGGCAGACGACAATTATACGCCTCCCCCCCCAAAAAAAAATGATTCGACGAAAAACGACACGTTACGGTGTAAATTTGTCACGCGTTTCTCCGGGAAAACGGCACTTGCGATTGCCCGGGACGAAACAACAGCTCGGGGTTGTATTCGACGTGCGCTCGGCACACGTGATGTGCGTACCGTTTCTCGGCTTCCGACGTATTATCACAGAGAGGTAAAAAACGTGTCGGGCGTACACGTCGCGAAATTTCGGTCTTAACCATCCCCCTCCCACCCCGTTCGTGCGCGTATCGCTCGCATACGGTTTCGCAAAGGGAATCGCCTCCCTGGGCGGATTTCAGTTTTAACGTCGTGTTCACCATGTATGCACTGCAGCAAATCTCGATAAACGCGCGCGAGCGCCTGGCCCCGTGTGTACCTGCGCAGCAGTCGGTAAAAGATTGTTTTGAGAATTTCCCGGTAAACAGACTCGAGAGCATCTCCGACGTTTTCGAGTAAATTGATTTTTAATAAAACCCTGTTACGGCGTGTAAACTTTGAAGAAAACTCTTTATTTGTAAATACATTTAAGGATCTTTCGGCCGGGGCGGGGGAAAAAAAGGAAAAACTTTATTCCGAACAAAATTTAACTGTACCGATATATACATATTGTTATTTGTTTTATATTGTTATAATTTATACGCGTGTTTATATTAAAAAAAAAAAAAAAAAAAAAATAAAATACAGGCCGTACTCGCGCGCGTCATACCAGTCGTAACTAACTCGAATTTGGAAGACAAGAGAATATTTGTCGTGTCAAAATGACGACGAGAACGAATTCGAATAGAATTCGGAATTTATACGTACAGCGTGTTTATTATATCATTGTCGGGATTTTTTATTTTTTTTTTTTTATTACGGAATGATAAAATGGAATTTCGATAAAATGAAAAACACGTGTTTCTAAATTTTTTACAGAGAATTTTCAATTCTACAAGTATGCAGGTGTACGAGCAAAAAATACAAAAACTTTTTGTCAAATATAAATCAGTATTTTTTTTTCTCTAATGAATTATTGTAGTGTTTGTTTTCTTTTTAACTTCAGTGATCAAAATATATAGATATTAGTTTACTATTAGTTATGAATCTTAAAACTCTACTAAAATTTAGTAAATAAAATAATTGCTTCGATTAAAATAACTGGAATAATTCTAATCGTATCGACTCCAGCTAATTGAAAATAATACGATTATATTTATAGACGGATAGTGAAAAAAATGTCAAAAATAGTTCTGGTAGCATACGTAAATTCCAGTCATTTTAATTAAAACAATTATTTTATTAACTAAATTCTAAACATTTAATGGGTCATAAAAATAAAACTGTCGGTAAAAATGAATAAACACGTGTTTCTTCAATTTAATAAAAGAAATTCTGCGTATTGTACGTCATATAAGTTACACCCTGTGAAATAGTCACCTTTGAGCATTAAAATGCAATAAAAACAGCGTATATTTCAAACAAAGATTTATTATACAATTAAGACGCCCAATAAAATACTTTCGAGTTTTCTTATAAGAAAAAGCGTTGAATTTTTTTTTATCGGGGGAAGCTTTCTTCCCCAACCCGGTCTGACATTAAACGTTTTACTACAAACTCTTTATACTCGGCACTCGTAAAATGAATGACGAAATCACGTGAAATATGACGCGAATATAGATATTGATTGGGCTACAGAGGTATTGTTTGTAAAATAAGAACAAAGTTTCACTCTTAACACTATATATATATTATAATTTTTCGACAACGGTGAGTTATAAAGGTGATTTTTTTTTATATCATGAGCCAGCATTTATCTGCAAAGATTTTAAACAAATTTATTTCAATGTCTTTTCGTTCTATATCAATCATTTAAGGATTAATCATAGAACGTTTTCAATTTTATATCCCCACTCATTCATACCGTAACAAATATTAAGTTTCGATTTTCAAATGGCAACTTATGTCTCTTTCTACACTATCTTATATAACTAAAATAAAATTTAAAAAAAAAAAGAAAACGAGAACGCCTTTTCATTTTTTGTTTTCAATATTCCGTTTACGAATAGTCGTTACTTAAACATGTGGTCGTATGAGTCGAATTTTGCGCAGTTCAGCGGAAACGCTAATACCCGTCCGTATCTTTATTACAACAACACATTTTTATTCGATAGGTATTAGATAGTGTTCACAATGTAGACTACGTTGATTAGAAGTCGCAATGAACTACTGGAGCTTAAAAATGTCCGATAGAGCGTCTCCGAGAGGGTACATTTTTAAATCTACTGCGGTGCGCGAGGTACTTCACCGTATCATAAATATAAACGTTAATTACTCGGGAAGTAATATAAAAAAACCCTAGAACAAAATGTGCGAAATGCTTCTTTTTTTTCAAAAAAAAAAAAAAAGTATATAACAACAATTGTTTATATTTCACGTGAAGTAGCGTGGCTCATGAAAAAAAAATTACCGCGTAGATAAATAACAGTAATAAAAACAATAAAACACGTAATTTAATGTCGGCCCCGATTTCGGCGGTCTATTCGTCAGAGGACTCGATTGTTTTGTATTTATGTACAACGAAAAGAGTCACTCGTTTCCATAATTGTTTGACGACAGTCGATGTAATCTTTCGCGATTATTGTTACGGTTATTATCGAGTGAAACGATATCCTGCGATCTGCGGTCGTATACCGTTAAGACGGGAAAAGAAGTTCGATTTTCGTGTCCGCCAATGATTTTTTTTTTTTCATTCTATTACAGACTATACGGTACACATTACACCGAAAACCATAATTCTCCCGAGTGCACGACGACGTCCGCATTCGAGCACTTTGTCCGAATCACATTCACCGTTCACGGATGTATGAACAACTATAACGTTGCGTACCTATTGGTTTCTGTTCGTCAAAAGATGAGCGTGCAAAACTCACCGGCGAGCTCGGAGTACATTGAAAATAACGGAAAAATTAATTTTGAATCAGCGATGCGGCGAACAAACGTCGATTACAAAGTGGTCGAACAAACGTGAGAGGTTAGGTCCCGTCGAGGAATCCCGTGGACCAAGAACAACAACGAACGTTGAAACGCGCGTGTCGCGGACAATAAAAACGGTATGCGATATCTCCACGGCGGCGTACACAACGATTTAACGTGTACGATCGATCCGCCGTTTCTCGCGATTATTGTGTTCTCTCACGCGCTTGCGTACACCCCGTCGGTGGGTATGGGTTTTCTCTCGGTTTTAACGTTCAAAAAAAAAACGGTTTTCTTCCTCATCCGCTCCCGTGAAGTCAGCGGCGCAGAGTTATTAATGTTTTTCAATGAAACCTTTCCAACAAATTCGTTGGTCATTTGTTGGATGAGTCCCGAAATATGTTGGACCTTAGTTTTTTTTATATACATTTTTTTTTAATGACCAACAAATCGAGTACAACAATGTTGGATGGTTTTTTTGAATTTGCGCCGCTGGCGTGAATGTTAGCGGCGCAAAACAAAAAAAAGCCTATGACTTTTAAAAAAATGTCCAACGAATTTCGGGACTTATCCAACGAACGACCAACAAATTTGTTGGAAAGGTTTCATTGAAAAATATTGACTTTGCGCGTCGTGAGTGTGTTGTCGTTAGCCGTTCGCGCGACACGCGGTACACAGCACGGAAGATACCCGAGACTTTTTACACCCTCCCCGGCCTTTCACACCTTTCACATCGACGACTCCGATCGAATCGTTCCACGCGTACACGTGTATATAAACACACTCGTCGTGTGTGTGTGTGTGTACGGACACATTTTTTTTATTCGGGGGGGAGGATTTTTTTCTTAACCTAACGGTTCGTTAGACATTTCCCGCGCTGGACCGATTTCGTTCGATCCGGGATCGCGTGTCCCGTAGCGGGTGGTTTCGGACGACAGTTGGCTTTATCGGCGTTACCCCGGAGCGAAAACAGTAATAATATTTACCGGCCACGTACCTTCTGTCTGTCTGTTTCGCGCGCACAAACCATCAGAAAACGGATCGACCGACAACGTCGCGACTACCGTTAAGAACATAAGAACGTCGAACGAATTTTCGTTCGGCCGATTGCTCTCTCGTGTCTCCTATTCGCAAAGCCTATCCGTATCTAGATTTAAATAGAAAATTTTTCATTTTTCATTCGCGCGACGAAATGTGATCGTCTATAATCGAAATCCGATCATCCGATAATAAACGACTGTTATTTTGATTTTCGTACGCCATTATACTGAACATTATCAGCTATAAAATGTCAATAACAACAACGAGATAATTGTTACGGACGTAGTTTCCACCGACATCGATTACAAAAAATAATAGGAATTGAAAAAAAAACGCACGCAACGTCGACCGGGCGTTTCCGTCGACAATCGTGTTACCTGTCCGGTTTACGACCCAGACATAATGTTTACAGATTTACGAATCCCCCTGTCTTCCCCGCCGTACAGTCGGACCTAACTGCATACCGTGCACGGTCGGTTTTGCGAATTCCGTCGTTATCCGATGTAATTTTACTTCCGACGGTAAACGACGCGCAACGACAAAACTCACGAGAACAAATAAAAGCCGTACGAATTTGACGCACGCCGACGATGGCCCAAAGCCAACAGCAACGCAACGACCCCACTTTTAAATCGCCGGAGTAACATTCAAACGATTATTTTCGGGTAACGTCGTTATCAGTTTGACAAAGGTAACGTGATTTCAATACACATATGTATAGGACGCGGATCAAACGGAATGTACGACGAAATGAGTCCGCGTCGACCCTCGTTCGCGATATAACCGCGTGCCGTCGTAATGAGACGAGAGATACGGGCAAATCGTCCATCCCGCGCGTCTCACCAGACTCCCGGCGTCGTGCATGTTTGATATGTTCGTATACACACACGCGCCGTTAAACCGTGTGGATCGTGTGGGCATCGACGGGTATTTAACAGCAAACCGTTATATGTATATTGTCGTCGGGCGAGCCGCTGCTAGCAACGGTTTTAAACGTTTAGATCTAATCGTAAACGTCGTAGCGGGCCCGAGTGAGAATTTTTTTCCCGATCGAGATTGTTCAATGTTGGCCGCGCGCGATTCTTATTTACGTTATGTGAAATCAATATTACCGATGTAAAGCTGAGTACACCATTGCGATGTGTCGATTCTCCCACGAACGACATTTCGATAGGATTTAGACTTTTGTTCGGAACTCGTTTTTCGTTTTTTAATTCGTCCTATATACGAATAATCTACACGGTTTCGAAGTCCTGTAGATATAATCACCCCATGCATATAGTTTATTTCGACGGGATTCAAAAATAATTTCACTCTCGGTCTCCATAGGTACATGTACGTATTGTATACAAACGACAGTGTTGTACAAAGGATTACCGACTCCGGAGTATCGAGTAACTAATTTTACAGATTTATTTTTAATCATTGGTTTACCGCTCTTTGTGCGTATAAACATGGCGGACGACGAGGGCTAATAATTTAATAGTATTATATTACACGAACAAATAACTCTTTCAATAGTAAAAAAAAAAAAAAAAAAAATGGATAAAATCCCAGCCGAATTATTTAAACAACGATGGTCGAAAAATAATAAAAATGTTTAATTTTATAATGTAACAATTTAAACGGCGTCCCTTCTCTCCCCGCAAGTATAAACGAATGCAATTAATTTATTCTTATTTTTTACATTATAAACTGTTTGAATATTCAAAAAGTTACCAACAACATTCTTTTATGAACACACTTTTTACCGCGAGAATAGCGTAATGTAGGTATATGCTAAAATGTATAAAGAGGTAGAAAAGTTTATAATTATAACATTTTCGGCGAACTTATTCAATTTCCTGATCGTGTTTCGAATTTGTTTTAAACGTTCTCTAATGAGAACTATTATATACTACCTTGCAAAAGTATTCGTTTTTGAATGAACTCAAAATAAAAAATAAATATACGGAAAAACATATATGTTTTATGTTCATTACGGATTTGAAAATTAAACGACAATATGATATGTGTACGCCACGAGAATATGGCTCTTATTATTACAATATTATCGTGCGTACTAAAAGAGATAATATTTACGAGCACATATTGATCGTCAAACTATATTATAATATATATATATATATCGTCGTGCGTGCTTTGAAATTAATATTGTCATTATAAACTTCATTTGATGTTGTCCAGTTAATATGTGTATATTATCCAAAAGTCCTCGTTGACGTATCAGCTAAATTATACATATGACATTTTGTGTTCGTGTTCACGATAAAAAAAAAAAATGCACGAATCGTTATGAAAACGTTCACAAAGCGATTATTCGTATGTTATCGGACAGATATAAAAATAATAAAAATCGGGGAACGGATAAATATGTAAATCGTATGTGTTTCGAAACGTATTGTGGCGTTTCGTCGTTTAATTTCATTCAACTAATTTGAACCATGTTAATAATAAAGCAAACACATTTTCAGTCGTTATCGTGTATTTTCATTACATTCACTTGCGATTAACGGTCGTCGAACATCAATCGGTCCGTAGTAAAATGTTCAGCTGTTATTAAATTTGAAACGTACAAAAATCTGTGACCCAAACGGTTAATAATAATAATAATAATCGTCTGATGAATTGCATGCGATCGACGCACGGTTTCATTGAAATTGGTTTTGCTGCATTTTTTTGTTCTTTTCTTCGGGTCACATAACCTGTTACTCCTCTACGGATGTAGGAATTTCAAAATACTACACCAGCCACGGTTTACCGCGACTGTGTTCGGTTCGTAGCAACGGCGCTGTCTAGGGAATTCGGACGTACGAAAGTGTTTGCCAAAAGAAAAATGACAAATGTAGAAATGTAAAAAGCAAAGTCGGCGCGACCATCCGGAAAAACCGCGTGAATACGCGTGTAAATAGTTATTTGTCGGAGACCGGAAAAACGGCCGCAAAAACAGTTTGGAAATAATTATTTATCGAATTACTACGCGCACATACATATATGTATACGTACGCGGACGATTTGTAAGCGCAACACGCGCCCGCGCCGCGGCAATTTGTTCGCCGTAAATTAATGAGCCCTCCTCAACTCGCCGCGAGAACGGTACGAAAATACTAATGACGACCGTTTCTTTATTAAGTGAAAATCCTCAGGAGACGTGGGCGGACAGACGAGAGAAATTCCCAGAACGTAACCGGACGTAACCCGTCCAACGTCCCAAGATCGAAACGGTCTGAAACTCGGCCTGAGTATGCGGGGAGTGTTTGGCGACACTCGCGAAAAAATCAAACGAAAACCTAAAAACAACGGTTCGAAACTTTCCGTCTTCGTCGATTTTCGTTTCGCACGCAAAAACAACGCACCCAGGATTTTTTCAAGGGGGTGGGGTCCTAGAATAATATGAAACAATACAATAAAAATAATTTTTACATTTTATTATTAAGATTAAAATAATGTACAGTTAAAATCATATGTATGCTTTTTTTGATATTGAAAACCATAAAATAAAAGAGACCACAAAATTGATTGTGAAAAATCTAATCGACGTTTATCTGTTGCCAACAATTCAAATTATCTTTCACAATTTTCCGCTTTAGAAATACTCAAGGGGGAGGGGGGTCTGGACCCGAAGTCCACCCCTCGGTTGCGCCACTGACGGGTAAACGGTTTTTTACACGACAGTCGTGCGGCCTAAACATATTAGTTTTCGCACGTAATCAAACGCGGCCACGTGAAGTTGACTATCGAAGGCGGTCCGTAGTACATCGTACACGGGTTCGGAAGAAACGACGTTGAACGACGTCGAAACAGAAACAGGATATCATTTTTTTTTTTTATTATTTACGCGTACGCTTTATGGGTTTTCGAACGCATTCGAAACGAACCTAATGTTCTGGCGGTCGATCGGCAACGGACACGGCGAACAAACGTTACAGCGGAACGAAGAGAAAACTTCTAAAACGTTGACTCGTTATGTTTGCGCGCCAGACATGGCGAAAAGTCTACATAATTCATTTTTTTTTTTTTTTGTTGTTTATCGACCGAAACGAATACACAAAACCTGTACAGTCCGCACGGACGGAAACTTATTCGCGGCAACGTTATGAAAACACGAATGTATATTCAGTTCGAATTTCCGACAATCAAACAAATGCACGGGTACGTTTTTTGAGTTGTGCTCGCATTTCCGAGGGCGATTTAAAATAACATTTTTACGCTACACACGTTACGGACGGCCAATACGACAAATAGTCACAAGTGAGTCGTATTGTAAATAAGACATCTCGTACGCGTGTGCGTGTGTGTATGTATATTATACTTATTGAATAGTTTTTGCTCGAGAAAATTACATTAAACGAATATTTGCCGGTAGAAAATTCACGAGCGTTTACTGCCCGCAAACTTCAAAGCAACAAAAACATATCAATCGAACGAAACATCCGTTATTTATTAAACGATCGCGCGGAAATGTCTAAATATTTCTATTAATAATTGCAGTATAAATCGGATTAAACAAATATTAAAACGTGCTCATAACAAAAAGTTACGCGATATTTTTAGTCGTAACTCTAACTGTCGGTGAAACTCTAAACGTCGAGCATATCAAATATAGTATTTATAGTACACTCGCATACCTATAACTAGTAAAACACGGTTTAGAGTCAATAATTATATATAGCAAAATGGTCGGTATTCGTAAATAAATCGAACTAAGGTTTATTAGTTTTCTCTCTTTGTCTCAGCCCGCCAACAATAAACGTACAAGTAAGCGATTATTATCAAATAAACTGAAGGATTTTGTGTTCGGGGCTTTATCAAATATATAAATATGAACGACGTAATTGATTGGTTTCGACCACAAGGATTAAAACTTTATGATTTAATTTTCGTATGATTTAGTTTAAACTTTGAACGGACTTTTGACGTTATGCTTTACACTTAGTTTTTTTTTTAAATTATTGATATAACTCGAACAAAGGTAAACTATTGTCGTAAAACCGGTCGAAATTAAACGCAAGTTTTTTTTAAGTAAAAATTAACATTACAAGTTCGGCGTGGACTTTACCTAAAGCACATTTTATAAATAAATATTTCAAGAAATTATACACAAAATAAAATGAAAATCAACGTGAGTATAAAAATACGTATTTTATAATTATAACGTTATGAATATAAATTATGCACAAGTATTGTTTCAAACATTTATCTAAAAATAACAATACTTAATAATAATAATAATAATAATAATGGTTTTACGTAAGTCGATGCGGCAATTATCTGCAGAACTAAATTAAATAATAATTTAATGCCGTAGAGAAAATTGTCTTTTATTTTATTTCTTTTTAAACCTCATTAAAAAACAATAAAAATTGAATGCAATAGAAGTTTAACATAAAACGATTTTTTGGAAATGCAATTTTAATGGCTGGTTTAAAAAAAAGACTAACATTTTTTCACAACGTTTATAACCATAAGTTATTTCGTGTTCGTTATTATTAACAGCGAATTTATTCGTTTCGTTAAAAATAAATAAACCACAGGCATACAACATACATTCCACTTGAATATCTTTTTCTAAAAAAAAAAAAAAACCCAAAAGTTTGAAAATTATATGTAAATATCACGTCGAATCATTGTGTACAGTTAAAGATGTCATAGAACATTAGTATAATATTTATTTTACGTAGTAATATTGTGTACACCAATTATTATGACTTTTACATCTAATGCGTATACCGCACGTTTCCACCTCAAAAATTCGCATTGAAGACAAAAACTGCAATGTTAAACGATTAAATATAATTTGTATAATACACCTTTTATTTATATACCATATTCGAAAAAACATTCATCCGTGTGCTTTTCCAATATCAGTCGTATCCCTGTTAGCCAAATTGCGTTTTTTCCCTCTAACGGTTCCATAACAATATTTGCAATTACATCTGTATTTTTAAAAAGTACAAATATATCACATCGCAATCTTTCCATTTCTTCGATCGACTGCTTTAAAAAAAAATGTATTTGTTTGAAAAAGAGATAACAATAGTAACATTTTATTAAACCGTATTTCAATAAGGAATTCAATCGGTGCGGATGGTTATTTTTTTTTTTACAGCAGCATATTATCGTACAAGTCAAATGCTACTCATGTATACCATTTGTTTTAATATGATATGATATACTCATTTGAATAAAATGTGTCTTTCGTAAGGTAGTTGCAGACTGCAAAGAAACAAAACCACAATAAGAGAAAAAACCATTGCAATATTTGTCTGTCGTACCTAAGTTTAGAGACTTTCGGAATTTTTGAATAATCTAAAAATAAGGTAAGGAACTTTTAAGTTATCCTGGTGCTTTTTTACAACCTTTCTACGACAAAAATATAATTTATTTATAATTTATTTTTTAATCAATTTTATATTTATATGCTTAAAATCGAAAAACGGATCAAACGTTTATAAAAAAAAATGTATGAAGATTTGTTTCTTTTTTAAATGCGCATTGGTTTGATTGTTTTTTTTTGTTTTTAGAGCATATTTTCATGTGCGGATTTTAAATCAACCAGTCCCAGCCAGTTACACTCGACGAAGTAGTCACGTAGATGATAGATAAAATATTCAAAAAATCGAAAAAAGTAGTGAGTCACGGATGCTGTGGATGACGGTTCGAGTAGATCACTTGATCGGATGTTGTTAGAGTGGTATTATTATTATTATTATTTGAAAGTTGAAAGTAACGACGAATCATTGCGTTCGAAAAATGATTCTCAGCGAAACTCTGTTTATTATTCTTTGTAGTTTTTCGTAATTCAAACTTTACACGCTTGAAAAAAAAACGTTATGACTAACGAATTTTTAAATACAGTTAGAATATTATATTTCTAAACTTGTGATATATTTTTAGGCCTTCAATGTAAAAATTTCACATACCCAAAATGGATGTTCAAATATGTATTCGAATATTCAACACTTATTTTTTTTTTTCATAAATAATATCAAAAAATTTGTTTTTCGAGAAAGTAGCAATGGTTTGACTTGAAATACGAGTATATATATATATATATATGTATATACCTACATGGGTATTATTAAAAATGAAAACAGTTTGTACACCTAAAATATTCACTTATACGAGTACGGTGTGTGTAAAGGCGATTCGTCGATAACGTTAATCATTTGGAACCTTAATTGAACAATTTAATGGACAAAACTAAAAAAAACTAATTGAAAAATTTAATCGATTAAAAGATATTGTGGTACTATATAAATTCGACGAGAGGTTAGTATTGAAACGGCACAATTTTCGTACCGAATACAATTAAAAAAAAAAAAAAAACAGGTTTTAAATGGAAAAAAAAACGTGTTTCTCTGAACGATTCTCATGAAATCATTTATATGGCCGAGGTATTAGCGCGTCATTCGATTTTCAAAAGAAAAAACGTACGTACGTACGTACGTTTGTTTGAAACCGAAGGGGCCGGTACGCGCGATTGTTCGCCGGGGGCCGGAAAACGTAACGGACGCGAAACAGAATGACTAATTTCCTCGACGGCGTACATACGCGCACGTGACTCGCATTACAACGCCGACGCTTAAGGCGGCGTGACCTTATCTACGCGGCACGGGGTTATCGTCACCTTCGCCAGAGGCTTTCCGGGGTGGGGACCCAACTCGTTTTCCGTGCAGGGCTGGGCAGCCCGCGCGCTACGGCCTCGCAATATGTACGCGTGTGCGCGGACACCACACGAAAACTGTCGCCGTGAAAAATCAGCCGCAGCGGCAGGTAGCGTTCGCGGGTTCTATTGACGCGACCCCACGACACTACGACGACGTAGTAATTTCGTACACGAGTGGTGAAAAGAAGAAAAATGCCGACGGGATTTTGATCAGCGGGGGAAAAAAAAAGAAAACCCCGACCAAAGAAATCATCTCATTCACCCGAAATCCACTCGGTCATTTTTTTTTTTTTCTTTTTCGCGTATTATCCCTATACATTGGCACGGTCTACTCTACTACTCGTCACGATAATAATAATCATGATAATATGTGCGCGCTGTATCCCAATACAGGTCTCGCGACAATTCCGGAGCTTAATGTCTACGCGGACGTCCCGGGAGGACGGTCCGGTTTAAGGCGAATTTCATTTCGTCCGCATACGATTACGATTCTTGTACGTAGAAGCCCATATTCATCAACGTACGCGTACGATGCTCAGGGAACGCGTGTGCAAATACCAACTCGTATATTTTCTCTACGAAATCCCGACGATTCCGACGTGCTGCTTATTACAGATCGATTATTCTTTTCCCGCCGCGTGCGCTGGCATTAACACTCAACGCGTATCGGTAAACTCTATACGTTAACTTATCTGTCCGCCTGTGCGCGCGCGTACCTGTCGCGCGCGCACGTCAAAAGTTATCTCTGCGTACGTACCGAAATATATATGATTTATTAGACACACACACTATATATATGATATGCATTGTTATAATAACACGTATAATACGTATTCGATGTGTTCGATAAAACGTCAAACTCCGTATACAGAGTGATTTTACTATAGCCGACATCTGCCCAGATTTCAAATAAATTCCATTTCGGTGTTTTTCGATCATTGTCAAGTCATCCAAGTATCAATTATAAACCGTTTTCGAATTTATCCTGCTACTCCGTACCCCGTTAAACCAATGAAAACATTTGGTTTTCAAATAGCAACCCATATATTTTTTTTCTACACCATCTTTTAAAACCAAAACGATAATGCTATTTCAATATTCCATTTGTGAATAATTATCGGTTAAAAATTTGATGATAACAGTCGCTTTTCGCGTGGTTCGTTGGAAAAGATAACGCCAGCATACAATTATACATGTATGTTATAACCATATGGATTAGAAGGCGCATTGAACTATTGGGCTTAAAAATGGCCGTTTAACGTCTCCAAGAGAGTAAATGAAATATCTACTACTGTACCTTGCCATTTCATTGAGTCTAAAACTCAAATGCTTCTTACTCAGATAAAATGTATACCGGGTTTAAAAATGTCTATGGAAATATATTACTAATGAGTTTATAACTAAAATCTTGGGTTACTATATAAAAATCAGAAATTAATAATCAAATTTTGAAAAACTATAGCATGGAACGTACAAAAAACTTCCTAAAACTTTTACTAACAAAAATTATTTCTATTTTCTGAGATAAATCTTGGCTCGTGAAAAAAAATCGACCTATATTATTACATAACATGCAACATAAAAAACTATTAAATATTTCGCGCACGCGGTAAAACTTTAAAAATATATATATCTTATGGTTATATTGACGTATTTTATATATAAATATATAATATAATGATGATTTATATGTGAGCAGCATTGTCTCACCGAAAATACGAGTACGTTTGATAAAATGAAACGAATAAATATTATGTTATACTCATGTAATATGTATACGTTGTCATATCGTATTTTTTCCACTTGGAACTATATCAAAACAAAACCACAATTACAGCAGTATACATACGCCTATGTATAATTATAGTAATATAGTTTATTTTGTAGAACATCGAAGTCGTTGATTTCGTTCTGTTTTGCGTCACGCGACTATATACTGTATACTCGATACGAATTACTTAAATTGCACTGTTTAATAGTCACACGCTACATCATTGAAACCTACCGATTTTCTAATTATTATTAAATATTAAACTTTCGGTGTACATTTTTATATGAAAACGTTTACTTTAACGACCTCAATGGACCACTCTACTTTCGTCAATTTTCTGCTTGAAAAAATAAAAAATAATTTGTAATTGTTTATACAAACCGAACGTTTAAATATTTTATTGTGAACAATAATTATGGTTAAAAACGAGAAGCGAATGTTGCAGTGAATAAATGGAGAAATGTAGTGGTGATCCACGGCAAACAAACTTTCTGCCGATTGTTTTAATTTTCTTTTGTAAAACAATACTGCGTGCGCGTACCACATGGATATATTATAAAGAAAAAAAACTTTGAACGACAATATTACCGGAACATCAAGTCATTTTTAATAAACCACCTCGTCCGTAAACATATTCACAGTTCGTTTTTTATTTTGATGTCGTTGTAATAAATCTCGAGCTCACAACACGCAAAATTGTGTTACGGACACGACGGACTATGTATCGACAAAAATTAATCATTTGTGTTTGTGAAAAAGATTGTGCAAAAACTCGAGGGCGTTAGGTTCACAGATTTATTCTTTGTCGCCTCAGAGGAGCACATTTATTACACGCGTAGTATAAGTAGAGAAATCAAACGAATTTGACGAATCGGCGTGTCAGCGAGCACATATCGATTCAGTTCTTATTTTTGTACGTACGAAATTTGATCGCGAGTAATGCGTTGCTTTTATATTATTTGTATATTTGTTAACATACATTTACCATGCTCATTGGGCATGTGTTTAACGAGGACATTGTATCTTTCCCACGAGGATTTTTTTTAATTTGATTATTAAATATCTCTTTGTGTAAAGAGTATACACATTTTCGAATCTTTACCCATTCTCATTTCAATCGAAATATTATCATAAAGTTTTTTACTTTCACATACATTTTCTTTAAAAAAATCGAGATAGTAATGGAAATACATTTTTGAAAAAAAGTCACGTTCAAATTCAAATTTCTCTAAAAATAAAAATTAAATTTTTGACAAAAATAAAACCACTAAAACCACAACTTCAGAAACTTTTTAAAATGATGTGTTGAAAGTTTTCCAGAAATATGGATGAGTTATTTTGTGTATTGAATAGGTATTTCCTAAATAAATAGATATTCAGCACATAATTGGTATAAAAATCATTAATGTACACGACGATACTTGAAATTCAAGCGATTTATCAGGTTTAAATTAAAACAATATTAACGTGAAATCAGTAAAAAACGTCTCTTCTATAATAGTACAAAATATGATTGTACATTTTTAATGATTTTGTAAAGAGTTGTCAATTATTGGTTTATTATGCACCTTCTAAAAATCAATGAAACATATGATAGAAAAAATGTCATTGATATGTGTGTTATATTCTACTAAAAACAAGCAACAGTATTGATATGCTCCATATCATAATTAAAAATTAATGTTGAAAAAAAATAATATATAAACACTTGATTATTAATTAAATAGTACGTGTTGCTAACAGTAAAAAAAGAATGGACATAAATGTATATAGACCGAAATATAAAGAATTTTTTTTATCAAAACATTACATTTTCACCGACACGACGGCTAACTGGAGTTGAAACAGCCGACTTTCCGTTCATGTGATTCTGTACACCAAATCCGTTTCTGACATGTAAGAATATTTCGGTCTTCTTGAACTGCCCGTTTATTTGGATTCTTAGTGTTTGTAGTATTTATTTCTTTAATTTCCTTTCCGAACATCTCCGTACATTCGTATTTTAAGAAAACGGTAATCACCGAACGACAAAGTTATGGCCTTATATTATATTTTCATATCTAAATAATAACTACCACGTTATCAAGTTATTATTATTATTCTTGATCGATTTAAGGACTGACGACTCCGGTATTCTTCTGCCGTCAATAGGAGTTCCTGTATTAACTCAAACGCGACTGTTCGCCGTTCGCACGATCGTTTAAAAATAATTTATATCCGCGTTTTTAATTGTTTTAAATACTATTTTGCGGATTGTTTTTGGGTTATTACAAGGTGACACCCGACGTGGGGCTCGAACCGACCACCTCCGAGATTAAGAGTACTCTTAATAATAATAATATATATATAGCGTAATTATTGGACTTCCAAAGTATAGACGAGAAAAAAACAAACAAGCAGTTATTTGTTTTTTTTCTCAATGCTATAATAATATGGGTATAAAACGGGTATATAGTAAAACCTATTGTATTATATACCTGTTCAAAACCCATGCGCGGTTTTTCGCGTACAATATTGTAAAATATGTTGTTTACGTAGTGGGCAGGAGGATGGGCAGAAGTAAGTATATTTTGCTCTCGTTAGAGGATGTTTATTTTAAATTCGTCCATAAGTCACTCGAAGACTCGTGCTTATATAAACGCAGACAGGTTTTGTATATATTATTAATTATCGCGGCGTTTCGTTTAACAGCAGGTACTCGTGTCGACCTCAATACGCCGATAGCGGTGACGACGGGGGAAAGACGAGTGGGGCCGGGCTAATAAAATTATGTCCGTTCGGTCGGTCACGTTTATTTTTCGTGCGTTTATTTCCGGCGGCTACATGTATGCTACGGTACACTATAGGGAGTGAATCCAAAAGATCCGATTGGATATTTACGTGTGAACAGTAGAAAATCTTCGCAAAACACAACTCGCGTAAAAGTACACACACATGCGTGATGTACGTATAGAAAATATTTTGTAAGTGTTTATATAAAATGTATTCATTTTATCCCAAAAACAACCACCTGCACGATTTCAAGCTCTACGGATTTAACAAATAAACGTATGCTTCTAAACAATTCGAAAAATCGAAGTTTCCAATACTTGTTGTATTTAAAAACTGAATTTTAAATACTTTATTTAATACTCGAAAATAAAACTATACGATACTATGGAATATATTTATATAAGTTATTTTACATAATAAGGACTTAATCTAACCAAGGTGCATGACTCGACGTTTTAATTTCGCTCAAAGTTTAAATCTTTACGGGTATCACTACCATGCACATACATATGTATTAATAACAATATTGATTGACGTTATTCCTTACAATTATATTACTAATAATTATTGTTTCAAAAAAATATCGTGTTGGTTTTCTTTCAATTAATATATATATGTATACATAACTATATATATAGATATATACAAACAAACACACATACACGCAGTCACGCTGTACAAAGAAAGATACGTCTTGCGGAAGGAAATTGCACAGGCCATCCTATCGATCTTGGGCGATGATGTTGATACATATATATATATATAAATAAACTGCCAGAGAACAAAAACGTATTATATAAGTGTTATATCGTTCGATTTTCCACCTATTTGATGACGTGAGTATGACAGATTTTGGATAATATCGAATTGCCTTTTTTTAAATAATTTAATCGCATTTGTAAAGTTAGCGGCAACGTGAAGATTAGTGATCCCCATTGTATTATACTGTCATAATTAGGCACTATGGTAGATGGCAAAACTATCTAGAAAGGAAAATGTCTATGAAATCTAAAACATTCGTAAAGTTAATATTCGAAAATAAAATACGAAAAGCAAGGCTTGAAAATCTAACTAAAATGTTTCGCTTTTGATTTCGATTATCGGTTTTCAATACGATTTTTTTATTATCAATTAAACTATTATATAGAGCTCAAAAATTGATTTTAATAACATTTCGGTTTCGATTCTCAATTTTACTATTGATTTTAATTTTTCTGATTTTGAATATCAGTTTTTAGGAATTATCGCTTTGGTTTTAATTTCGAATATCAATATATCAGTAATTAAGATGCCGATTTCAAGTAGGATTATCAATAATTATTTATTTCGATAGAGATTATGATTTTAAATATTGATATTTATTGGTTATGGTTATGGTTATGGTCTAGTTGTTGAATACCGATTTTAATATTATATTATACCAACATTCAAAACTATAAGATTTGTGATATACGAAATTGAAACACGCATGTGACTGTGTAAAAAATAAAATTTCTAAATATTTTTTAGTCTTATAATACTTTACTACCAGAATAATAATATAATTATAAAATACGATAATTATAAAGAAAAAACATTGTAAACTAATATTCATATAGAATTTATAGTAACATAGAAAATTGTTCATTAACAATATATTATCATTAAATGTTTGACAGTTACACGTTAAAGTGAAATGCACGTTATTAATATTAATGTCCATTAAATAATTTCGTTTTAGACACTTTTGAAATTTGATATTGAACAGCACTTATCAAATACCCGTTCGGATACTCGTTCGCATACGCAGGTATATAGCTGGTCTCCACTATAGCTTTCGCTTTATATCGAAAAATGTCCAAGTCAAATATTAGTGTTAAATATCGTTTAGAGCGACGTTTGGCGTATCGAGTGCGCTTATGTTGACTGCACCTGTACAATATATACCGACCGCGTCTGTCGAGCCATCGATCACGTGGTCGGTCGTACAATATGATTAGCCCGCCATTGGCCGGAAACGGATGTGTAGACAGCAGCTAGTGCTCGTATGTTGTAAATACAATATATGTTGTGTACGGTGTTATTATACTGATGAATTTTCGAGCGATTCGACGTTGGTGTACTTGTCGAGGTAATCGAGTAACGCGTAAAATAAACATCGTTCGTATATTATGTTCGTACATATGAGTACACGTCATTTATAATACATCGCCCGTAGCTACTACAAATGTCCATTGTTTTCTTCGGCAGGTGTATTATTATTGTTGTTATCATTTAGTTATGTGGTTTTCGGCAACGGTGTATTGCGATTTTCGACAACGTATATATAAATATATTATGTATTTAATTATCGAGAAACATAGATTTTCGAAAAAATCACATTTTTTAGAGTGTCGTGGTTGTACTGGGGGTTTTTTTTTACATTCAAAAATGTGTACAATTTTGAAAAGTCTTCACGTGAAATTCTAACGGTACTTACTTCCGACGATATTGTCTACAATTATTATATATATAATATAATGTGTATATACTATACACATAAATTCAATACATCACAATGTGTTTATGTTTGTTATCGATGGTAACTTTCTGCGCCTATCATACGATATATATATATATTATATATATATACATTTTGTGTATAAATATTTCATTTACTTTATATGGCGGTTCTTTATATTAATTTTTTGATAATAATTGAGGAAGTCATTAGAAATTATTATTTTCCGCGGCTCGATCGCACGTGTGTACACGGCGCTCTGGATAGGCAATTATGCTACATCCGTGAGTCGTGGGTCAATTTGCGGGTATGTGCACTGGTGAGAGCAATTTAGCAGCAACGGAGTAGTAAATTATTGTTATAATATTATTTCACACATTGTTTGTTGTTGTTGTTGTTGTTGTTGTTGTTGTCAATAACCATTAAATTATACGAGTTGTCGTCGTCAATATCAATAGATTTGATTAAATTTTGACGGTTGTATATTTTTGGACAGAAACATTTTGTGAAATAAAACATTAATTCATTAACGAATAAACGCGTTGACAACAGAGAACTTTATATTCTTCAAAAATGAATCATAAAAGTTATTCGAATGTTGAACTCCTTCTACTACGTTTCACTATTATTATAATGTTATATTATACGAAAGCACTAAGATAAATGAAATGTAAAAACAATAAATTCATAAAAATGTCTATAACACTGTACAAACTAAAAATATATATTTTGTTTACGTCGGTTGGAAAATAATAATTAATTAGTCCAAGTTATAACTAATAAAATTACTCATAGTTCCTATCAATATTCTCGAGATCTAAAAAATTCTATCAATTTGATTGAAAACGAATTTCATATCTATTCGTAATTACACAAATGACTTTCATTGACGCGCCAAATAATCGGACTCGGAAATAAATATCGTAATTTACAATTTCGTTTTTCTAGCAGCGGGTCTACCTCTCTCGCATTAGTAAACTTTCATTAGTTTAAGATTCACAGCTTTTTGTTATTTTAATGTACGTAATTTATCTTTCGATTTCATGACATCACAGCAAGAGCTTTAGATAATTCTAATTTATTATTAACTATCGATCGATTCGATATCATTACTATCGGTTTTTATATTATAATATAATGCAAATCAACGTCATACGCAACCTGATTTACGATCTTGCAATACGTATATAAATAAATTAACGTCGTTGGTCCTTTTAGTAAAAAGAGTAGCGCTAGGTTTTCGAGTATTTTATTTTCAGAAACTTAATAGTAAAATATACACTGTAAAAGTATTGTTTTTTGTATATTTTATTCATTTCGCCAATAATGGATTCTATGAAATACTAATAGCGCCTACGCATATTTTATTATTTACCGCGTATTGAGTTAATAAATAAGCATATTTCTATTTTGTACTATTTAGCATGTAGCCTTCCATCAATGTTCAAAACATTTTATAATGTTGTTCGTGTCTTAAGTAGAACATATAAATTAAGCGAATATAACATTAGTGTTATAAAGTATATATATATCTACAAAATAATAATAATAATAATCTGTGCATAATTTATACTGTAATATATGTGTGTGATGGCCTTTCATCGCCAAATTGATTTATATGTTTTATCATTTTATGCTTATCGCATGCGTCGGTGTATATTGTGTTTTATATTATAATTAGCTGAATTATCATTTTCCAAAATTAATACATTATCAATTTTTATTTAATTCTCAATTTCGATATTCATTTTACTTTGCATCGATTGTATTTATTTTAATTTATTTTATAAATTGAATTCAATTGATAATAAACCATGAACAGTCTTATTGTTTATATATATATATTTAAGTTAACTACATAAGTATTGTATAGTATACTATATACTGTATGCTTATAATTTTAAGTTATCACACCAGATGTTTCATGTATTTGTTATTTTTCAAAAAGATTTTGAAAAGAAAACCTATATATTTGAATGGTAGATTGTAATTTTTTAATATAATTCAGTACAATAATATAAAATGAATACATTCTTAGCATTATTAATTAAATTAGTCTAGAGTCAACAATATATATACATATATATATAATCTAAAGTTTTTACAGATATTTCTATATTATACTTTAACTACCGTTAAGCTAAACTTGTGTTCTTGTTTGTTGTTTTGAAAGCATTTTTGGGAATCAACTGACGTTTTATTAAAACGTGACGTTTGTTCTTTGCGAACAAATTGTTACAATCGCGATCACTTGATTTTAACAAGTCCTAAATATATGTTTTATGTTAATGACTATTAAATAATAATAAGACGTTACATTTATATGTTTATAATTAAATACCCAAAATAAATGGCACAAAACAGCGGGTTATTTGACAAACGTAAATCCACAATATGTATTAAGTCATATATATTGAACAATTTCGTGTCTCTGTTGTGTGACTGCCTAATAAATATAATTATTAATAACAAAAGAAAGAAATCGTCAAAAGTACCAATTTTTTCTTTTGGTCTTGAATATAATTCTGTACACGAGCAATCGACTCTAATAAAACACTTTTTTTTTCCGTTTCTCGATTCCGTATAGTTACGTTTGCACTTCCGTTCTTATATAACTATATAATAATATTTACTTGTTATTTAAGTATGTATATATTATATATAAACGCGTAAGTGCCTTTTGTCAATGCGA
The DNA here is from genome assembly GCA_019022885.1 of Schlechtendalia chinensis. NCBI lineage: Eukaryota > Metazoa > Arthropoda > Insecta > Hemiptera > Aphididae > Schlechtendalia > Schlechtendalia chinensis. The sequence goes on from CM032342.1 coordinate 878,354, forward strand.
ATCGATAATAATACGGTACAAAGGGACACGCGTGTATTCGGAAAATATGAATGTAGAAAAACGTATATATATATATTACACCTCTAATCTTCATGTAACAACCCTCAACCCAGCTAATGTCCAGGGCAGAAAATTAATCGTCTGCATTTGGAATAATTCCAACACGAAGCGGTAATCGCGTTTCGTCATAAAACGTACATGATTAAATCTATACGGGAAATATATTCGAAATATCATGTATCGTATCACACGTCCTGTACTCGGAGGCTTACCCAGTGAAAAGGTCTGGTCTTGCCTACCATGTCCATTAAACTTAAAATAAAATAATCAATATTTTCGGCACAGAACTTAGCTGTAAAAGAAAAATATAAATATATTCATTTTAATTCGTATTTTATAAACAGTTTACAAAACAGATCGAAATAAAATCGTTTTAATTAATTTGTTATAAAAAGAAAACAAATCGTATTTTTTATAATATTATATGTGTGTTATGGAAGTACATAGGATAAATGTCTTATTAATATTTCTTTATTATTTATTTGTAATAGTTTCTATTATTTAATACATTTCCAATTCCTATTATTATTATTTATTATTAATTAAACTTTAACATTCATTTTAGTTTTTTTCTCTATAAATCCAATTGCACTTGCCAAATGCTTCTATCCTAAATGTTGATCCTGGGCGCGCCTCTGCCTCTACTCGTTTTACTTCCGATAAAAATAATAATAAAGTCTAGACGGCGCATAATATATTACTGTAGATATTAGTCGTCGTCTCTCTCGAGCAGAAAATACTGACGGGGTTTCTTCTTACAAAAAAAATAAAAATCCGAGAGTTTTTCCACATCGTCTAAAAAGCAATTAGGCCACCGTGTAACATTGGAATCCGTTTTGCTGCGGACGTGATTCATTAAAAATCTGATATGTATTAAATTCGCGTTTTCAACTTTCAACGCGATTCGGCAGTGTTAATCCGATGCTTTTATTGTCAGTTATTATTGTTATACACGCAAAACACGCGCGCGACGTCGACAACGATTTAATGAAATATTTCGCTGAATGAATTATTAACATTGGTTAAAACGGAAACGAGTGTTTTGACAAAAGAAAATATGCCCGCGGGGAATTTACGAGGGAAATTATTTTGAAGCGAATGTATACGAAACTCGATTTTATGACATTAAATCATCGCTCGTCGGTGTACAGTATATATGTATGTACATAAATTAATATTTATACGTCGTAGCCATTTAGTGAAATTGTTCTTTTCGCGAAAAGTCAACTATTTCTTGAAATGGAAACCGATATTTCAAAAATATGTAAAAAAAGAAAAAGTGTCACTAAATCGTCTCTAAATTTTTCATCGTGTAATTATTTTCGGACCACCGTTAAAATCGACCACTAACAAAATCTTTCGATATGAATTTTTGTAAAATGGTCGTGTGCCTGTTCGATTTCACGTGTACCGAAATCCCCCGACTAAGTCGTAATATTTATTCTACGGAGGCAAAAGTACAACTGACAATTGAATAATTGAATGTTTGTAATATATTAATCATAATAACGATTGAGACTGGCAGTTATAAGAAGAGAGAAAGCTATGAGGGGAAATGAAAGGAAATATACAAAATCACTGCGTAACGCTCTCAAAGGTTTTCATTCAATAAGTACTAAACCTTTCACACACGGAATAAAAGCAATTACGCTAAAACGAAAAAGTTGCTTAGTAATATTTTATATAATATTTAGATACTTTTAATAATGTCAACATTTCTAAGTTTAACAAAAATTCAAAAAGTATTATTTTAAAAGAATATTTTTTTTTCGAGGGATTTTAAACTTTTCTTGGGGGATTTCGATCGTTTGGCTTGGAACATTTTGGCCATTTTTTTTTTCTGTAATGTGATCATTTATGTAATTTGGAACCTATATACTCGTATGCTATTTTCAGCACGTCTTGTCAATACACGAATAATAAACACAATAAACAGACAATAATTATATTATAACAAAAACTTATAAATATAACACATGTTTACTAATTAAAGATTATAATTATAATAGATTTTTACATTTTAGAATTTACCATACAATTATTATATTTTATTAAATTTCTATTTATCGAAAGTACACAAAATATACCACATTGTCTATATCGTTTAAAACTAAATTTTCGTGTATTAATTATTGATAAGTCTGTAATAAAAATCACAAAATCACGTCTCTTTAAGAGTAGTAGCTTGTAATAGTTTCCCTAAAATAGTTTAAATATATGATAAATTTCGATATTTTAATTAATACGTATATAAATCAGTTAAAAATGTAAGAAATAAGTAATATGATTTTATTATTGTCTCTTTAATGATTTAAATATAGTATATAATAAAATGTGTACATTTAATTTCACAATTTACATTGTGAAAAATTAGTTTCATTTGAAAAAAAAACTTATACGTTAAACTGTACACAATTATTAATGATATTATTATTTTACTTTTGTATTCTATAGAGAAAGAATTTAGATTGATATGTTTACTTTGAAAATGTTTTAATTCGAAAGTTCACTTTCAAAAGTTTCCATGTGTAGTACTTTTTCAAAGTCAACATTATTTTAACATATAATTTTTTTTTTTTTTTTGTCAAACGATTCGAATTAATTATACGTCTGATAATAGTACACAAAACTGATAATCGGATAAATCAAACTAATAGAAATATAAAAAAATTTATGTTTAAATATGCGTTTCCTGAATAATTTCCATTTTCTGTTTTATAATACACCGTACAAATATTTACGGAATCTCGTAATCTAAATATTTATTTCCTGTTCGTAACTGGAAAATGCTTTTCTGCACTGATACTAAAAAAATGGACCACTGCGATGGTAATCATAAACTTATTGAATGGGAAAAGTGGATTTAATATGATACTTAATACGTCAATATTATGAACATTTTATAAATTCGCATTGTTCTCGAATGGTTTATTATTACACGAACACTGTCAATTTTGTTCGTTAAAATACATTGCGTTCGTTTTTATTATTTTCAAATACATATTGAATCCATACGGTTTATACTATTCGTATATACAATGTTTTGAAAATTCTTATTTTAGAAAATTAAGTGATTCTCTCGAGTATTTATTATTCGGAAACTACCAAAAACGGTTGTAGTGAATCGCGTATTACTATTTATCTTTGATCGTTTTATATATTGGTCCTATTTGTTTATTGCACGAATAAACATTTATAAATTTGTGAACTGTTACGTGTAGTATAATATGAAAACTGTAAATATTATATTTGTTGTTTACGGTTTATAAATGTTTTTCGAGTTAAAAGAATAAATTTAATGCATAATATTAATATGGTGTGCAATTAAAAATTCACCCACGCACATTCCAATTAATAATTTGATGTTTAACCAAAAAAAAAAACAAAAACAAAAAACAAAATAATTCATTGATGTTAAAAAAAATAATACAACTTCTCAACATGTTTTTAATAATAATAATAATAATAATAATAATAACAATATTATTGACGACCTCATTCCATTGATTGGAATAATGAAATCGTATCGAAAACAAGAATAAAGATCATTAATTTTTATCGGGTTTCAATTAATACGAGTATTACCTGAACGTACGAATACGTCATAATAAGTTCCGAATAATAGTCATTATAAAATGTATTGATAATATAAGAAATGGGAATAATATTATTGTTACTACAAACAGTTTTTTTTTTTATTAAAACGTACCAATTTCTGATATTTTTTTGATATTTAACCATTGTAATTACATTAAAATTTCCTAATATTCAAATGAAAATATTTGACATCTCCGTGGTGCCCGATAATCGTAGTAAAAGTCTTGTTATTTTCGCACATTCATAAAACGTGTTTCTACGCTACGTATACATTTATTTTACTGCGCGGACAGAAAAATTGAAGCGTTTGATTATTGAATAATAAGAACTATTCGTGATAGCTACGCGATTGAAGTATGGAGGAACAAATTGCCTACAGTAAGAACGTAAGTATTTATCAACGCAAATATTTCGCGTCTGGATATAGGGAATCTCTATTTAAATATCTATGATCGAAAATGAGTATTTTTTCGACGTAAATCCACATAACAGTTAGAGTTATTAGTGTTGTAAAATAAAAATATACAAAATTAAATTTAATATTATTTAACCGTTATATCTTAAAATAAATGTGTATGACACAAATTCATATGATATGACATGAAGATTTGTCACGAACAAGATTTTGAACTCTAACTATGTTAGATATTTACATCGATATACGTGAATATGTAGGATTTTTTGTATGTTTTTTTTAAAAAAAAAAGATATATATATAAATTTAATTATGGTGTTTGTTAATTTTTTTTACTGCCAAACTTATTTAGATTAACTTATTCGACAATGTTGTTTAATTTCAATACAGTGTGTATCACATCGATCAATGTTAATTTTCCATTATTTTTGTAATTTACAAATAAAAATAATTACATAAATTTAATTGATTTAATTGATAATGTTTTGTGCATTTTAATGTAATATTTATTATATTATACAACTTACTCTAATAATACTAATGGTCATTTTTGTTACTGAACCTTTTATCGATCATCCCATATATACAGAAGTTCTTTGTTTTAAATACATTTGTCGTTCATGAAAACCTGTAAAACCCGTAATCTATAAACTTAAAGTTTATTATATTTTCGAAATGTTAACTGGTATTTTTTTATTTGTTGAAACATTATAATAGAATCACCAATATAAAATTTTATATTTCAACATAACCTAACATCTTTTCCCAACGAATCGGTAAATTGTTGTTATCATTATTAAAAACTTTCTCTTTTGACGATATACTACTTTTACTTTATTCAAAAGACAAAAGTAGTCCTTTCAAAAATTGATTATGTCACTCGTATACTTGGATGTTTTTTAGAGTATTGTCTTCAAACTGAACTTGAATCTTCTCAACATTTTGGACGATTTATGCCATTGCTAAAATTAATTTATGATAAATCGCTGCACGATACATATGACACCTGTTGCTTTAACATCGTGATACTGACGAAATAATTGATAACTCACATGTGTCCATTAGATTATCGATTTTAAATAATATCTTTAATCATCTAGTTAATGACCGTATCAGTTTTTTTCACTATTGAAGTTCTTAAAAGAAAATTTCAGTTAATATTTGAACTACCCTCATATATATATACATATACACACACATATAACATATATAATATAATAATTTTTTCATGTATAGCTTCAGTATTTTAGAATTTAACGATTATGCACACCGCGCTGTGAACTTTTCAAATAATCGTTTTTTACCGAACACAATACAGAGATTTATTATTTATAAAATAAAAATAATAATAATACATTAAGGATAAATTTTATTTTATTATTTTTCGGTTTTTAATTCTACTGACTATCTTATTATATATAATTCAATTCAATGGGTACCACATAAATCCTCTAAAAAAACGTTTTACGAAATATAAATCGTTTATAGTTATATTATTCATTGTAAACCAATATCATAAAACGATGTTTTTTTATCTTATTTCTTTGTTCAAACCGTACTTTATGATTATGAATATTTTGATTTATATAATATAAATTGTAGAATGTGATCTATACCTTGATCGCTTATATTATATGCTACGTATTGTATATATATATTTTTTTTTTTTGGAGATTCTTTTTACTTAACACGTTTTAATTTGTGACATAATTTCAAAAACTGCTGCTGACATTCGTATGCAAACACATAAAATATTGTTAATGTCTAATTCAATCAAATGTACTGCCGAACTGTGACGACACAAAAAACATCCGCGATGTGTATAAAAAATGTATTCGAGTAACAAACGACGGAAACATTATATATATAAATTAATTTTGTTTGTTTGCAATAATTTATCATTTTGAACCGAGCGCGTTATTTACTTACTAAAACATTTTTTTATTATGAAAAAAATATATTTGTAAAAACTTTATAAACATTTGTTTGATTTCGTCAAATAATATTTGAAAAAAAGAAAATTTAATTAGTTTTTAAAAATTTTTTTATTCAGATAGTTAAATGTTTTTGTTTACAGTTTTGTATTCGCTATTTATACTTATGTATATAAGACGAGCACAAGTGGTTTACGTTAAAACGATATTTACTTTCTTTTTGTTAGTAATTTATTTTCAAGCGATTTGTCCTTACACGGCAACGACACTATTTATTAAAACACCATAATCCGGCGTTAAAGATTAAAAAAAACGTGGCACGTATAACAAAATATACATATTGTAACCATCTCTGAAATGAACCGAAAATGTTGACAGGTCGACTTTGACGATTGGACGTCGTTTGAATCGTATTTAGAACGAAAAGCAGTGACGGCAGCGATTACTGACATGCTGATTAGTTTGTTCACCGAAAAACCTTGGCCGGAAAACGTCAGCCAGTAATTATTTTTCATACTTTTACTACCCTAAAGCAACACGATTAACATAGTATTTTTATAACGTACGTGCATAACAACGATTTTATATTTGAGTTTCAGAATTAATACAAAAAACTGTTTTTATAATTTTTATTATTATAATTATTATTTGCTTTTTGTTTTTTGTAAACACGCATGTAACGGAAATTATTATTGATGGAATAACTGCCGCGAAATATTATAATCTATAAGCTGATTGCCTATACTTGAAGAAATAACATTACGATGACAACTTTTCTTTTTCAAAAATGTGCAAGCCTAAACAAAACGCGATAATAATAAAAACGCTTTCAAATTAATATTTATTAATCAAATAAGAACTCGACTGTTGTGACGTTAAAAAATAAACATTAAATTAAAAATAATAATTTGAAGACCAATTCTGTCGACAACATATATTGTACCCTCAAACCTTAATTAATCTAATTAAATACATTTCTTTCATCGGGATTATCAAATCGCATAAAAATATACAGTCTTGTAAAATATTCGAATAAAAATATTGAATTGCATCTTTGAAATCTATTCCGTAATATCATAAAACAATTTAAATCGATTCAGTATTTAAAAATTCGATTTATTTATTTATTTTAACAGTTATTAAATAAATCTAAATCTTAGTTTTAGATAATAAAAAAATTTGATCGTTGCTATTGTGCGTTCAATATGCGAAATAGGCACTGAAATCAAATTATCAATCATGTTTGCAAATTAAAATTTAATTCGTGCTTTTAAATTTATTTGTGAAGTATAACACATGGGTTTGTTGTTAAATCACAACAAACATTCCTTTTTAGAACATGCTATTATAATTCTAAAATTTATTAGGTAAAATTCAATATAGTATTCAACTCATAAATGTTATAATATTATGTTGGATAAAAATATAAAAATTTTTTGTAACTATATTACAACAATATGTATTGTATTACAACAGTATAATCAAGTTTTCACCAAATCATTACTATCACTTTTATTCTGATTTTTATCAACATGAAACAACAGATTATTTTTATTTACAACGCGTAATATTTTATATCATACTGAGTAAGTTATATGATTGAACAATATTATAAATAATGGCGATTCTCCTTTTACAGGTTAAATATCCTGTTTTCAAGTATTATTTTTTAAATTGTATTTCATTCAGAATAATATTTATAATATCCATTACATTATTAAAAAAAAAATCAAAGTTTGATTATTATCTATCTTTGTAGTTTTTTAGTTATTTGAATTGGTTCTAATTATTGTCTATGGGTTTAACTTTATTATTATATTTTTCTGAAAATTAAATGTACAAATAATATTGAATATTTAACCAATAATTTATTAGAATTTTTTTAAGTTCGGATAAGTAGTGGGAATAAGTATAAAAGAATAATTGTTCAAAATAATAAATTAATAGTTCAATGTTTGACATATGAGTATATTGAAATGGTCAGAAAAATATCGTACGTCGGAATAAATAGTTAAACATATAATGGAGTGTAGGTTACCAAAAAATAAATAAATAAAAATACAAAAACACAAAAACTGACTAAAAATATGATATATTTATGAATAATACTCTGTAAATATATATAATTTATCTACGAGAACGATTAAAATATAAACCAATTATTTTGAATATTGATACGTCAATGTATACTTAAACAAATTTATATTGATCAATCGAATTTGGGTATTCCATACAAGTCACTAGATTTTATGGACGACGTTTAACTCTATTGTGGTTTCGGACTTGCCTTATATATAGGCATATGTATCACAAACTCGGTTACCCCGCGGAACGCAGGGTAAGACGACGGTTGGCCGAACTGAACAGAAAAATCGAAACGGTGACCGAAGAGATCGAGCATTTATCACTAATACGGGACAACCGTCTGAAGTACAGCGTGTACAAGCCTTTCGTGGACAGGAAACTCGCCGAGAAGACGAGAAACAAAAACCGACGCGAAAACGCGGAACGCGACGGTGTTTCGCGGACCGCCGCGGGCGCCCGTTGACCAGCGACCGCAACCCACTCGTATCACGTCGTCACGCTGACCTTCGTCGAGACGTTTGATTACTCGTGAAAAATATACCGACGCGTTATTGTGTGTTCAGCGTTCGCGTACAGACTTCGGTGGAAAATAAATTGCACGCTATCTCGTCCGTACGCTCCGTAACGCGCGATCGACGTACGAGGTCTGATCGAAAAAGTTCCGGAACTTTTGAATTTGCGCGCGAACGGAGGGTCGCAGAAACCGCCTGGTGGTCTCAGCCGTTAACGTCGCTCTACCCGAGTCACGTGATTTTTTTTTGTTTGTCGCTGTGACCTTCTTTGTTCTCGAGTTATCGCATTTATTGTGAAGCGCGTTAGGTTATTCGTCCGCGGCGATTTCGACGATGAACGCGAAACAGGAGCAGGAGAAATATTTATTCGCCCCGTTTGTTTAACCCCGTGCGCGCGCCCAAGACGAGCAATCTACGTACGCAAATCCGTTCCAACAATATTTTCCAATTCCAGTCGAATATATTGCACACGTCATACCGTTGAAAAGTCATTTGAATTTTAATGAAAACGAGACATACGCATCGCGCACGCACACCAGTCTAGTTGTTCGAACGTTCTTCCTGTTCGGTGGTGCACACCGTTCTCCGCGCCCTGCCGCCCACGTAACCCGTATTGAATTGGCGCGATCGCCGTTGGAAACATTGGGTACGTCCGTCGTCTGGTCGTCGCGCGTAGGCCGAGATGGAAATACAATCGATCGATTTGAAATTCGAAACGCGGTCGATTCGCGCACGGTCCATGCGATTACCGGTCGGAAGAAAACGCGTACAGCATTAGACCGACGGTGAATTTCACAGCGAGTCAGGTCAACTATTCTAATCACAAAACTATGTAATCAGTAGCGCGACGACATTTCGGTGTCCGGTCGATTTGTATCCGTATTCGCGCGGAGAGAACTTTAGGAGAAGTATTTGATTTTTCGGCGATAGATTCGAAATGTGTGAAAAATACACGACCCTCTTGTCGCTCGGATTCTTAGTGGCGCGATTAGAACGAACGACGATAACAACTGCAACACGGGACAAGCGTAAATACGGCCATACGTCATGTATCGTAAAAAAATTACAATAAAATGTCGGGGCTCAGAGGAAAACGATTTTAGTATTCCAGCGGACAAATAACGTGTATGTTATATGTGAAGACGAATTTGAAAAATGCGTGGACGAATAAAAAATTATAATTTACATTTATAGTTATAGTTGAGAGAAACATACGAATTATTCGTACGGCGGAATATTTTATTAATCACGAATTGTCTTCGTTATTTGTACGAATCGAACACGGTACCGGCATGCTAATATCAAATCGTAGTCTCGTGAAATAAATTATATAATGTCACCTACAGGTCGCGTTTGTAGTGATACGAATGATTTCGAATAACGCATACCGTAACCGTGTACATTTAAGGGAGGCGAGCAGAAACACTTTGAAATTTGATTGAAAATATCAGAATCCGTTTTTTTTTTTTAATTCGTTCGTCGTCTCGTTGTAAAAAAAAGACATAATTATTACAGGCGTAATACACTTATATATATACACTATATAATACCGGCTTGTACGATATTATAATGTCGACATACGCAATAATCCCGTATTATCCAAATGTATAATATCGATTGAATAACCGCAGCGGCAGTACACAACAAAATATCCGTCATACGAACGCGTACGCTCGTTTGGTTCGTTAAGATCTGCTGGCATTTGAAAAACAACCGTACCAAAAACCGTAAATCAGAAAATTTGACCATTGTGCAAAAGTCATAGTGATCCACAAATGGCTTAACGAAAATTTTCAAATATTATGTGGTTAATATAGTTACAAATGAAAACAATAATTTAAGAACACTATTAGGAAATACAAAGGATAAAATAGATGAAGGAGGAGAATCGGGTATTTATAAAATTCAATGTGAAAATTGTAATAAATGCTATGTAGGCCAAACAATAAGGAATATAAATGTTAGGTTCAAAGAACATTTAAGAAACGTTAAAAATCAAGAAGACGAAAAATCTCCTGTCGCGGAACATTTATTGAATACTAACCATAACATTAAATCAGTAAAACTTTTAAAAAATGTAAATAACTATGAGGAATTAAATATTAGAGAAGCAATAGAAATGTCAAAAAATAAAAATAATTCGTTAAACTGGGACTTAATTCCATTGCGAAATTCGTTATTAAAATTAATTTAATGTGAACCGAATGGCGACAACATAGAATTCCGGTTTGCGTGGTTGGATGACTCATGATCAATCGGAGGGATTTTTTGTTGACGTCATAGGTAATAAAAACTGTATAAATACGAGTGTATATAGCATTTAACGGTTAGTAGCTCGCGCTGATGATGACAACGTAGTTGTCGAAAAACGTATACGCGGATATTGTGTATAAATTTTTGTGATTTCGGGTATTAAACATTTGTGTATAAAATAATCACAAGTTCTCTTATAGATTTTATTCTTAATTTTTTAATCAATATATAATTAAACGGTTAATATCTTACGATAATATACTACTACTCTCGTATATTGGTCTATTGATTTGTGTAAGGAAAAATCGATAGCGGTATTTTTTCGCTGTCGGCGTGTATGATAATAATTTATTGATTAATAGTAAAGTGTTCGTCTAAATGCTAACGTTATTATTATCATTATTTTTTTTTTCTAATATCACACCATTACGAATGCGTAAATATATAATGTTTATGTTCGTGTTAGAAATTCAAGGGAATTTCGACCGCTTCGCTCTCTCTCGAGTACCGCAGCCGAGTAGTTATCTGCTGCGGCAAGTCGACGATTTCGAACACATCGCTACGACTTCGTATACACGTATATACAATTATGCCGTTAAACTCGATTTAAAGTTTACACACGTTTTATCAAATATACACATATATATATTATAGACCGCGATAATATATGTACACATAACAATACGAATAACTTTCGGGGACGTGTTCTCAAGGAGCTTATATATAATCCGTCTGCGCGATCGACACCGATGAACGATGACAACGCCGTTTTTCAGTGTACCTGAAGCGTATGTATTATCGAAATAAAAAGTAAAAGCTATCTGTTGCCGAAGAATAAATGAAAATGGTTTGTGATCCGAGGAAAAAAAATGTTTTAAACTTTTTCAGGGCGAATGTTTTAAATCTTAAGTAAATGTTTTTTAACTTCAAAGGGATATAACGTTAATAGTGCATCACGAGCGTGCTGCCGGGTACAGACTTGAGAGGTATGTGTTCATCACGCTGATCTATACAGACAAAAACCTCCAGTGAAAAGACATCACGGAGAATGTTTTCAGGTTTCGTTGACTGATTTACGTTTCCATGGATACATCGATGAGAGAGGGGCAAGACGAAAAGTATACGAAAAGTAACACGAAGATGTATAAAATATATCTATAATAATTCGTGGACGATATCCTTAATTGTTATTTTCACAAAACCTATATGATATCGGACTTTATACATAACATACGTTTATTTACAAATTACATTTTAGTAAACATTATTTTTTTTAAAAAATTATATACATACTGATATGTAGTTTAATTTATCTAATATATTCATTGTATACGATTTTCGGTTTCTTAAAACGATTACAAATTCAAATTGTATAATTTAAATGGTACTCAAAACCCCACCCTTCGTCCCGGAATATTTTAACGGGTGATCAATTTGTTTCCGAGGATGATCCCACCGTGGTGGTTGAAGGTTTAACACGTTAATGGTATATTAAATTGCGCTCGCGTTCGTGAAAATTTATGTATGTGTATGTATATATATAATGTAAACGATGACAAAAAATAAAATAATTATAGTAATATAATAACCGATTTCGTGCACAATAGAGACGTCTGGAATTTATATCACGGGGCTCATAATGCATTTTTTAATGAACCCTGTCCCAAGCACGCAAAAACACATTGAACAGCGCACACATTACTTGCAAGGCGATTCTTTATCGCGAACCACCAACTATGTGCTAAGATTTAAAAACATTATATCTTCGTGCTTTTTACGCCTTAAACAAACGTTAATTTTTGATTTTCAAATGGCAACCTATATTTTTGTCTACACAATCGTACAAAACTATGTAACACATATTACTCGAGTAGTTGATCGTAGGTGTCGCTTTTTGCATAGTTCAGTGGCAACGGTACAGCCCGTATCTTGATCGCAATAATACATTTATATTTTATATAGATATTAAAGAGTGGTCATAACTACATTGATTAGAAGGAACATTAAACTACCGGAACTCATCATTACTAATAATTGCATCTCCGAGACGGTAAATACAATCTATTACAGTACACGTCATCGTTTTTTAAATTATAATTGTTATTACTCAGGATATATTCATCGGATTTCAAAAACAGCATGTGCTGTAAATTCCCATACAAATATATCTTTAAGACATTCATAATTAAAACAGTAGATCGCAATTAAAATATCTATTTATTTATTATGAGTTATAACAAATAAAGAGTTGGACTTAAAATATAAAAATTATGAATCTATAATTTATATTTTCCGAAGTGCGGTTCATAATAATAAAAAAATCACAACATAATATATGATGTATAAACGAACGACGATTCTACTACTACTACTACTTACTATTAATAACAATATATAGAACGACCGTGTCGCTTTGGCAGCGTAAAAATTAATTGCCAAACATCCTGGTCACTCGGCAGTCCACCTTTTTAACATTTCCTCCGCCACCGGATATCCTTTATTCTTTGCCCATCAATTTCACACGGGTGCGAACAAATGCCCGTGCGTTTTCATTTTCCGTCGCAGTCCACACCAACACCATAACGGAACCTTTATACAATTTCTGTCTGGAAAAACGCTAACAACCGAACTTTTCTGCGGTGATCGGCTTTATATTGTATATCGTTTAGCGCGACAACGACGAGACTACGACGATAATAAATAATAAGAATAACGATAAAACCGACTGCCATATGTACGCGTGTCGTTAAACATCGATTTTATCGTCCGTCTCCTCTATGCGCGAACGTTTTGCCGGACGCACGTGGCGATTCCAAAATCGACACTCACTTCTGGTTGTTATCTGGAGACGCCTATCATCAAACTACCGGTGTTCTATAATTTATATTATTATATACGAGTATACGTGTACACAGAAGTGCTTTGTGTTTTTCGATGACTGTATTTTTTTTTAATTAAATTTTTTTTTTGACCGACAAAAGGGATTTTTTGTCAAGACCAGACAATTTAATTATTTTTCAACTTGCTAGAATTAAGTAAAACACATTTTTTTACTGAATTACAACTAAATAAACGTAACTAAAAATTATAAAAATATTAGTTTAGTTTAAAGTGAACCTAATTTCATTATATGAGCAATTAACAAACTATTATGATAAAACAACTTAAAAACATAAATAAAAACTATCATCGATAATCGACGAATCGAGAGTTGTTGAAAATTCACATTTTAATTTTCAATTTACGTTTGATCCAACTAAATAATAAATCGTGATTTTTTCCCCTCGTTATCACAATATTACGATATAAATTCATTCACTTGCATTTACTATACAATTTGAATTATTTACTTCCCCGCCATAATATAACATAGTGGATTTCCGATTTTTTAACTCTAGAGAAACACTAGAGAAAAATATATGCTATGTTCGTGTGTATATCATTGAGTTATAATGAATTATATATATATGTTATTTTTTATGTTTGAACTCTATGTAACAAAAGTTTCAAAGGGATAAATAAGGGTTTGAATAACAAAAATTGTAGTTATTGGCGTTTCAGAGTATTTACTTTCAGACATAAAGGATGGAAACAGCTTTTCGATATTTTTAGACATTTTCTTTGGTGAAAAAATGTAATTCATTTATTTCAATATATATGCGCCAAAGGTAATTTACAAATATCATTTTATAAATAAAATTATATTATTCGACGAGAAAAATTTTGACTTTAAAGACGACAACACGTTTTTTTTTTTTAAAAATAGTATAAGTAACTACTTATACTAATGAGAATGCATGGACTCCTATCGTTCTGTACCTTAAATATTTACAGTAGAAAAAAATTACATTTTTCGAAATGAGTGGTTTGGATTTTAATCAAAACAATTAATCGTCATTACACTGTACACCGTATAGGCATCACTGACTAGGAGTAGCAAAGAACTTTTGTAATTTCATTCTAATTCGTTTCGAAAAACAATAATAGATTTAATCGTAGCGTTAAAATTGTTTGTTATTTTTAAAAAGGATTTGGAATTTAAGCGGTTTTTTTCTAAGACGCGCGAGATTGTTTCGTTCCCATTATTCGTTTGCCGGTCTTAAACAATAGAAATATATTATGGTCGTAGTGACTTTAACGGCGCGGTATATTCTCAACAGTCTTATGACCCGAATATGATTGTGAATCGCTATGGAGACTCATCGATAAAAATTTGTCTCATTAATTGTCTATATATCTTTTGAACAAAATAAACGTTATTACGTTCAATAGTATATATATTTAATCAAAATTATATATACTTAAAACGAAAACGAAAAAAAAATTATACATGTATACTTATTATTTATTCTATAATTAAAAAATATAATTTCGAATCGTTTGACGATAAACATTAAAGTTATCTCTTTTTTTTGTATTTTATTTTCACTAACACAATTAATTTTGAAATGTAATTACTCGTAAATTAAAAGGAAAAGATAAGGGGAAAATTTATTTTGTTCGTTAATGCGGTTAAGAATGGTATGTTCAAACAAGTAGTTATTTTTAAAAAGTATAACATATATATGTGTGTGTGTGTGTGTGTGTGAAATAAATTCTTAATCAGAAAATTATTTTTATGAATTTGATCATATTTTTTTCTTTAGAAATATCTGCTATATGTTTCGAGTAAAAAATTATAAACGATATTCGAGTGCTTAGTAAATAACGATATTTTAATGATGTACACATTGGTGTAACTAGAGGGAACTTTTTGGGTTAAGCTCTCCGAAAATACAAATTACGTTAAGGTTTTAAATTGTATTTTCGCATCGAACAAAAATGGGACTCGAGTCCCTCCTAAAAAATTCCCTTCTACCTCTATAGAAAAAATCCATTCACGTAAACGGATTCGTTTTCTGTTTTTCAACATTTACTTTGATAATAATAATGACATACTTATATGTGATAAATAGGGGTTTCTAGGATAAAAGCGGAAGCTACATTTTGAAATGACTGCAGTATGAATAATAATACTACATGTATCAAAAAAAAAACTTTCAACTTAACATGTCAACGGCAAGTAAATTATTTTTTTAGAAAAGTATCAAAATTGAATTAAATTATCTCAATTTTTTTTTTAATTAGTAAATTTTTCTTTCGAAGTTTAATAGAAAAAAATAAATCATTTTTAACTTAACACATATTTGTTGATATTAGTTTAATTTGGCGAGTTAAAAAGAAAAAAATTTAGTCAACTTGTCTAGTCTTGGTATGTATAACATTACAATAAACACGTTGATTTGAAACGTGCCGAATGAGAACGTCTGTCGTAATAATAATAATCATGGTAGTGGAAATTGTAAATGAAAAACAGACTGTCGCCGTTTAGGTTCGCGCTGTTGAAAGAAACAGTGTGCGCTGCAATGGTTGCACGTTTGGCTCGGAGAATCGATTTGCGGGATGTGTTCGCCATAACGCGCGAACGCGGTTGGACGCATAAGGTATCAAAGTGCGACTTGTTATTTCGTCGCGAAATGTTGCAAGATGTATGCCGTAATAAAATCATTCTCGACCCCGAAAATCATTGTACTCGAACACCACGTGTGCACGGATGCGAATCGTATAGATTAAAATATTACAACTATTGGCCAATGGGGAAACGTCGACGGCTCGACGAGAAAACGAAAATCGACATTGATCCGGACCCGGGCAATAGAAACGCGCAAACTACAATGTTATTAATTATTTTGAGTTTTTTCTGTTGTCGCGATTCTCAGAGAAAAACTAGTATACTAGTCGATCGAACTATAAATAGTCATTTAAGTAAAGTTTAAAGTATTATAATAATGAATGATACGCATAATAGTAAAATTGAATACATATTTCTAAAAATATTTAAGCAGCAAAGTATAAACAAAGTATATTTAATCTTAAATATAAATGACTGGCCGCCACATTGCTAAAATTATTTATAACTTCCTATGTATATTTTTATATAATATTTTGCTTAGTTCTCATTCGGAGTAACACAAAGTATCTAAAATACATCTGAATAAGTATATATTTTATCACGCACAATCAGCGAGTATGATGTTGTAGCATTACCAGTTCTCGATAGACCTACGTGCAACAATAACTATAAATTTGAATGTTCGACAATGTAATTCATTTAATTTTTTTATTTGATTGTGAAAGCGACATTCAGAGAAAACTGTAAATGTTTGAATTGAAACGGCAAATCGGACGGGATCACAGGGATGTATGGTATGAAGACAAATCAAATTTTCATAATTTCAGTTTTCATCTCTAGTAGACTTCATTAATATATTATATAGTTACTTAGGTACTAAGTAAAAATGTCAATATAAATTATGATTCCCCATACAAATTACGAAATAATTGAATAGATGCTAAACAAGTCTCTAGACCTATTTATTAAGTACTTATGTGTATATAAATATATATATTTTGAAACGAGGAATCTTTTTGTTGATAATAAACAACTATAACTGAAAATACCAAATGTATTTAACAATATTGTACGCTTAACATAGCCCATGTGTAGAACACGTGTTATGTTGGCCAATATCCAATCAACATAAATAAAATGCGCGTTTAAAACTGTTAATAGTTTTCAAAGTAAACGTAAATATTAAGCGAAAACACGCACATAAATATGTATTTATACATTTATATTCTTATTGTTATTATGATTTCCGAAATGGTATCACATGGCCGACGATTACGGAAATATTAAAAAAAAAATCCTCGTTATCAGTTTATACGAGACGAAAAAGAAATTATACACTGCGATAGTCTAGACAAAAGATCGGAGAGAATGTATTTACATTCACTCGATTATATTGATTGCCATTTTGGTTTCTTCCCCATTATTATGTTTTTCAGATTTCCTTGTGCTCTTTGCAAGGGAAAAATAGAAAATGGATTTAATAATAAAGTTGCGAAAAAAAACCTTAAAGAAACAACGTTTTAACAATACTATTATTATTATCATTATCACTGTTATCGTTATTAGTGTAGTTACTAAAAGAGAACATATTGCGCTTCGATAAAACATTTATTCGAAAACTAATTAATAATAAGATGTTTCGAATTTCATTATAGCTGACGGAAAAAGTTTACCGCAGAAGTCTGCTGCGTGGGACGAACTTGTTAATGTATATTGGCGGTTGACGCTCATAAAGATTTTATTCTTGCGGAAAATTTTACAGCGATAATTTTCACTGAATATACGCACGTTACTTTTCGGAATGTACGTGTACGATTGAACGTGTCGATGTACGGACTGTTTCGTGTTCCCAAAAAGGTCAAACGCTTTATCAAAAACACACTATAATTAATTACATATATATATATATATATTAAGTCATTGTTAATTTTTTCATATGATAAATAACAACGCGTTTGGTTTTCCGTACAATTCGTAATATTTTTAATGACGTACACGGCTCTAAAGACCAAAGCAGCTTATCGATTATTAGGTATAATATAAATACAAACCTATATCACAATAATTAGTATTATAGTACGAGCGAATTCATTGATTTATAATATTATAACTACGAGCGTAAAAGTTCGTTTTTAAATCAACATTACCAAAATTATACATTGTAACAACCGAGTGTATATTATAATATGTGGTAAAACTCTATTCTTTCTAAATATTTAACGACCGATGTAACTTTGTTGTGTTATTATTATTATACACATCTAATAAAGATTAATGTTGTGTTGGCGTAATTCGTGGCAGAGTAGTAGCAGAGCTCTCGGTTTTTGCCAGAAGCGTCTTCATAAATTAATTACATCATTAAAAGGGATCAAAACGTAAACTCGCGGGAAAATAATCAACACACGTGGACATATTAATCATTTAAAATATTAAATTTGAATTATTGTTTTATTTTTAAAACTTTTATGATTTGTAGTAAACATGCTACGCTGCACTAGCTGTTAGAACGGTAGTAGACCGAGACAACAAACTCAGAAAGACGTTTAATGATCATCGTTTTTTTTTTTTTTTTTTTAGAGAGAAAATTTGATTTCTTTATAGGTAATATATTTCTCAAGTTTACCACTTGCACATAATATTAATATCATCAGTGCGTACGCAACGAAAGAACACCCAAGAGGTTTTTCCTTTTTTTATTAAAAGCAAAAAGTTATAAAGCTACATTATACTACACAATGTTTTATGTACACTATTCGAAATGTAAAACCACGCACATTTATGAAACATTATGTAAATTATACATTTCATATCGAAATATCAACTTAACTATCACTGGTTTAGATTTAGACTTTGTAGGTTTCTCGA
Source organism: Schlechtendalia chinensis (assembly GCA_019022885.1). Classification (NCBI taxonomy): domain Eukaryota; kingdom Metazoa; phylum Arthropoda; class Insecta; order Hemiptera; family Aphididae; genus Schlechtendalia; species Schlechtendalia chinensis. The sequence goes on from CM032342.1 coordinate 897,527, forward strand.
ACATATGAATACCGTAAAAAATGTACACCGTGATAGATGATTATCAAACAATTAATATTTTCGGTTTATTATTGCTGTAAACGCGTGTTAGTTGTTCAATAATTTGTCATTTAAATAGTATTAAAATAAACTAACTAAAACTAATATTAAAATTCAATAATTGAGTTAATATGATCAAATATAATCACAGTTATGAAACTTAATAATGTATAATATTATGTAACAACGAAGTTAACTACATTTTTCCAACTGTTTTTCTAATCAATTAAAACAGATAGAAACTAAGTGTTAAACAGATTTTTATAATTGTAAAATAATAATTATGAATATCCTTGGAATTTGGTTAACATACAATCACTACAATACGAGTAGATAACCGCAAATTTTCATTAGAAAGTATTACTGTGGATTACACTGTGAAGACTCATTTATAATCTTATAGTTATTTTTAAGAGTATTTATAATATTTATTAAAACACTTCTCCAAAAATGAATTCAGAATATTTATTCAAATAACGTATTTAGTATTTTAAAAGTTATCGAATACTTCAAATTGTTTAATAGATATAATGTCACAAAAAGAGTTTTTTGTATTTTAAATTCCAAAATAAAGGAGTTGTAAAGTTTAACTCAAAAAATATTTTTCATCAATTATAATATAACGAGGACGAAAATCGGATATCGCAATATACTCATAATATTCATAGTTCTTAGTTTTTATATAAATAATAATCGAAAGTTGTAAAATACAATATATGACATTTTATTACTAAAATATTTCTTTATAGAACCGATTACAGTGTAATATATGTGATAACGAATTACAAACGAAAACTTTTTGTTTAATAAAAAAGGTTAAAATCGATTATAAATTTTTCTTTTGCGATATTTAATAAAAGCTAGAAAATGAATATTTATATCCGACACAGAGTTAAGAATATTGATTTCGGCTTATCATTTCGATGTGATAAATAATCCTTTACGAGTCTTTCAGCACTCAAATATCAAGGCTTATATAGTTATATTGTCTATCCATTCGTATAAACTTGTTTTTACAGGTGAAAAATAACATCGGTCCTCTCGGATAAAACATAAAAAGGAACCCGAAACACTTTAAAAGAAAAAGGAAAAAACTGACTACGTTGAAACTAATTTACTTTCAAAATGCAAATGCATGCAACGAATTAAATATTTTTCATCTTATAACCTATACGTAATATATACGAGTAAAGTTCAATAGATAAAATATTAAAATTATTTTATTTTGTAATTTATTTTACAAAACTAACTTCATTCGTATAACGATTATTTAATTTATATGTATACTATATTTAAAACCAGAGAGGCTACAATTTAATAAGTCATAACGTTGAAAATATAAAATGTATACACTTTAATAAATGATTTTTTACGTAAATTAAATGGTTTATTGGAAAATATATTACAAGTATAAAATTAAAAATGAAGTTTATTTTGTAACTAAACTTAATGTATTTAACGATTTTTTTTTTAAAAGTTTTGTATTTTTAGAAAAAGTAATAATATGAACATCAAATTTGTTTCCCTTCTGTCGACAAACGAATCAATATATACAAAAGAAAAACAAATTTTAAAATGAAAATTAACGTAACGACTTAACGGTGATGTTTATATATTTCAACGATAATAAAAAGTGGATAAAGTATTAAAGTTTCCACAGGTTTGCGTATTACAATAGCTGATAACGAGTTTTCTTTAGTTAATTATAAAATAAGTTCTTTAAGTTTCAGAATTAATTCAAATTAACATTACATCTACCGTGATAAAAATATTTCCGCTTTTTATTAATTTTAGTCTTTTGATTTTCAAAAAAAATAATTCTTTATTTTTATATAGATCACGAGAATAAATGTGTTCGGTAAGCACAAAATGCATGAAGAAATTGTAATAATGCAGATTACGTTAGCGAAGTATAATGTGTTCTATATTCGCATATGAGGTGATTATTTAACAATAGTGCACTCGATATAAAACAATTATATTATGTTTAAAATAAACTTTACGTTTTATTACAATTTGATTATAATTTTTCCAAGCGAAAATTGTATAAATGAATGTTTTTTTCTACACATATTTCCACTAACTTATTTTCGAGTTGATAAACTATTTATATATTTATATATTATATGACAAATATATATATATTACAAAACTAAATATTAAAAAAATATAAACATTTAAATCAGATTATGCATTTTCGAAAAGTAGTTGTTGACAAATTTTACAAATATTTGTTTTACTTTTGTGTATCACGTATAACAAATTGAATATTTGAATAAAAACACTCGTATTTGTTATTAGTACAATGTATACGTTAATAATATAGCATAACTTTTAATTAATAATTTTATTTAGTTCTGAGAAAATAAACAAATTAAAAATTGTTAATAAGGGTTAAAAACAATACTATTTTGTGTAAGGTTAGTAAAAACTGAAAATTGAAATATAAGCGTACTATAAACAAAAAATCTTAAAAAAATAATAATAAAATGCATAAAATAATATATGAAGTATTTTTGGATTTTGAAAATATAAATTTATAAATATATATATATATATATACAGAAAAAAACGCATTGGTATTTATACATATATATTGCGTCTTGAAGCTAACGTAGTTATACTTTATACGTAAAATCCAATTATAAATCGTAATATTCGGTAAACAATAATTCAGAACAAAGTTTTTACAGAAAAAAAATTACATAAGTATATATGTCGTAAAACTAACATACAGTTCTGTGCTTGCCTTTTATATGTCTTTTATAACATTACCTAATTATACGAAGTTACCTAGACACATATTTGCCCAGTGAATATTTTGATATTTTTTCATCGCATATTTAAACGTTTATTTTATTATTGTTAGTTGCATAAAGTTCCGAGCTCTGAACATGATCACAATCCGGATAATTTAATTTTCAATATGCAATTGTAGGACCGAAACACCCGCGATTAATTTCCAAACAAATCGAATTTTGGTAGAATTGAAACCAAAACTGCACATATACCTCATATATGCGAGGACAAATAAATAGTATGACTAGACAGCTGGGCCGAACGAACGTTTTCATGGTTTGTTCAAATGTTATAGTATGCATAGGTACATTAACGAGTACCAACGATATAAATTTCGTAAATAAATTCGACGTCGTCTCTCAAAATTCGATTTAAGCATAACGAAAATCTGTTTCGACGTTTTATAAAATATCTCTATACGCTCAACATACCGACTACCCAACGGGGTAGTTTATATAAAACGATCAGACGTTGTGTTTATTAATATTATATATATATATAAGATACGAAATGACTTAATTCAACACTTTGACTGTAACGTTATGCGTTCTATGTGTACGCGACGTCTGTCAAAGACTCGCATAATTATTTCTTCACGGTTGCTGCTACGAGTCGACACGATAATTATTTTACATATCGTAGCCGGCGAGTGCATTTGATGTCGCCGACCGTCCGACTTTATCAACGCCCTGTTCTCGACTTCACGTAATATATAACGTACAAGGTGTTACATTTTGTTGTTTATCGTCGACCGTCTGTCAAGATTTTTAAACAGGTCTACGGACAAATCATAATTCCGGCCAATCGGTTATCACGGCGACTCCTCCGAGAGGTGACAAAACATCGCGTACGACTGTAAAATCACCGTTCACAGTCTCGCTACGACGAGAATTGATTAGTCATATTAACTTTATCACCGTCATCTGGTATCAATGATCGTACGCACCTTTTGTTTCCAAAACGGGCTTGATGGGTTTTTCACAATAACGTAGTGAATTACACTTGTTTCAGCGACAGATGAGATGATGAGGGGGGGGGGGAGAGAGGGAGGAGGAACGATCGAAAATTCATTTAGGCGATGGAATCGTGAAATTTCAATAACTCGTAAAAATATACTGACTTCTTGGAGTAAATCCAACAGGAGGTCGATCGCCCGGTATTCATACGTTGTATGTGATTCAAGACTTACCGAGCGAATCCCGCACACAGTCATTTAACACAGCGTACGCGTATTACATTATACGACTACAGAGATCAAAAGTGTTTATATGGCGTGAGTATAACTAACATGTTGTGTGCATAACGTCGAGCGACAAGTGCGCGTAAACGATTTTAATTAAAAACATTCGTCTCGTCCGCAGCGGACGACGGTATCACTCCTAAATTAAATTTTGACTTTGCGCATACGTACAAACACACGACGCGTAGGCTGTATTCGAATGCCTGGCGAAAACGGACACCGTACGCGCCGACGACGAGGACGACCGCGTCGGCCGTTTTCGCGAAAGGATTCGCGACGCACCGAAGAAAACGATGAAATTACTCGCGAGTACTAACTTTTTGTATTTATCTCGTAACCAGCTAGAATCGAGATGGCCGCGTTTTTTTTTGTTTGTGTTAACCCGGCGGTAAAGTTTAAAACCAATTCGCCTCGAAGAGACGTGTTTAAAACGCGGTTACACAACCCACGGAATCGTTAACGACAACTGTAATTGTATCAAATATTTTCAACAGGAAACGGATTCAACCTTTTTTCCACGTAAAGTATACACTGCACGACTTTGACGGAAAAAGTAATTCGGCTCGTTGGCGTGCGATTAATAATCAATACGACGTCTCGTCCGTAGCACTTCAACACGGCGTTCTTCGCGAACGTTAGGCAATGAAAATCCGAAATTCAAACTAATCGGTCCGATCCAATCCGTCAATTGTTCACGCCAACGCGAGGGGAACCGTGTCAACGAAATGCAGGTCGCGCCGAGACTTGAGCTCGTCTAAATTTCTTATCGACTCGTTAACGCCCAGCGTCGCTATACGTTTACACACACGGTGTTTACCGAAACAGGTAAAACGAATATATATATATATATATATGTCACGAAAAAATCGCTCACCTCCGCCGCGTCATGGGTCGGAGCCCGTTTGTATTGTTTCAAGCTCAGTCTGCGCCACGTCCTGTACGACTGCTTTCCGCCGCCGCCGCCGCCGCCGCTTCCTCCGCCAGACGTATCCATCGTCGTCCCGAGGGGTTGACCCGTCGTAGAACTGCACCGCCGTTCACGTCAACGGCATCTTTAATAAAACACGAGGAAGCATAAATAAATGAATAAAAGATACGCATATACCTGGACGGTTTTTTTAAAATTTTTTTTTTACCGACTGATGGACTTTACGTGTTCGAATCGCGACGATTTCGCATTATATACGGACGCGAGTAAGCGACGTACGAGACCTACACGTAATCGTGTCTAGATAACGTCTTTAATATATTTCACGTGACATTTTCCACGCTTTAAAATCAAACAGCCTCAGACATTTCTGCACGAGTATTAAAATGTTTCCCATAGACAACAACGCTGTTTGTAATGAAGAAACGCCGCTGATTATTCGCAGGTATTTAGTATAAGAAAAATTAACGCTAATTTCGAATTTTTATTTTACGACTTTTGTAATAAAAACATATCGTCCACTGTAAAACATTCAAATACATAAAACGTTTTACAGATTTCACCAAATAACATTGGCCGCCACTGGGTTCGTCTGTTTTTACCGTTTTTCAGTATATATAGAAAAATATATATATATATATAGAATTTGAAAATCATAGAGAATTTTATTGTTTGGGTTTATTTTATAAATAAAATAATTTTGTCAACAAAATAAATGATTTCAAGTGCAGAGTTTTCAGGTTATAAATCCATTTTTAATGGCATTCTCGATTTTATTTTAGGATATAAAAGTCCGAAACCTAATAAATATATTGTTGTGTTTTCTTGTTTTTCCATTTGATCCCATTATCGTATACTGAATGTGTAACGCGCCTCGCGGGTAAAGGTACAGAATATAATATGATTTTCCTTTACAGCGTGTAACTGTATTACCAGCTCAAATTAGCCAAATACTATATATGTATATGTATAAACATAAAATCACAACAATACGGGCTGTATTTTTTTGTTTTCGAATTTTTCTTCCCTTTGATAAATTTCGAAACACTCGCGAAAAGAAAGACGACCAAAAACCAACGTCTTCCCTCCAGTCTACGCCGTCGTGCATTATCTCGTGCGAAAAACGAAACGAGAAATTTCAACGTCCACGCCCGACACGTTTTATTTATTCATTTCGATTAAATATTTTCCGGGCCAGTCGTTTCGTTTCTATCTTTCGTTTTCGTCCGAATTATAACGTTATTTATTTAATTTTTTTGTTCGCCTCGTTTTATTGTTCGACATAACCGACCGGAGCCGGGGATAGACCGTGCCACGTGTGTGCGCTAGTACGATACGTCTGATACGCGTTGTCGCGCGGATTAAGTAGTGACGCCGGGCAGGTATATATATATATAAATATATATTAAACTTAAGTATATCATACTTAGCTAGACGACGTTTTCGGCGGATAGAAACGGGTCGTGAATTTTTTCAATCTCGTTTAATAAAACACGAATGCGAACGTGTACAGGGTGTCCCACGGAGGACGGACGAACGTAATAAAACTGTGTTCGCGTCGCGTTGCGTCTTTGAAACTGTCGGTAAGTACATTCTCAATCCGTTTCCCCCGAGTACGAGTTAGAATCGTCGCGAAAAAGAAGTTTAGCGCGTCGCTTTACATTTTTTCGCTGTTTTTTCAATGTTTTTCACGTCGTCTATGTTTATAGAACTTGAATATGAAAAAACCATTTTACGAATCTATTTAAAAGAAAAATGTGGTGTAAGGAATTTTTATTAAAAATTAGTCGTTTTATTTGATTTATGTGAGAAATTTCTGAATTTTAAGGGGGTTGGAATCGAGTATTTTTCGTCTTTGACTAACACAGACTAAACGTAATAATTCCGACGTTCCAAACGATCTATAACGATACGATACAAAAATGTGAAAACAGATCCGCCGTGAAGTCTACTTTGACACATATATCGTAGTTTTATATATCTTTTTTTTTTTTGGCCTCATAAATCTCTTCGAAATTAATTGAATATAATTAAAATTTAAAAACGGTCAATATTCAATATTCGAAGATCGTAAGATAGGACAGCCGGCTGAGAGTAGAATTTACGAGAGATCTGTTTGAAGGATCACTCGATCAATCGGTGTGCGCGGCATATTCGCGTTGTATCCAAACGGCGGCCGCGACTCTCGACACGTGCGATTGTATTACCACGACGTCACTGTGTGCACTCACACGAATCGTTTCACGCAAACCGCACCGTTGAACGCGTACAAAACGTTCAGTTACCAATTACCACCTAGACACGGCCCATTGTCAAATGACCGCTTCCAAACCCTTAAACAAACTTTAAAACGTGTTTGAATATTAACGACGCAACCCGATTAAAAGTTTCAAAAAACTATACTTACAAAATGGTATGATTAAAAAAAAAAAAAAATCAAATATCATTTTTCATTTCTGTTTTTACACGATTAAAATTATGTTCGTTGTTCGTTGCAGGAATATAACGATTAAACATAGGAAACACAACTTTGCGACATCGGAATGGTAAAAAAGTTATTGCATTTGTAAGATCTGGAAAGCGACATTTTATTCGAACGTATTATAATTATGTGTGCGTGTATACGGCGTAACATATTTCATTCCGCCAGTACTGTTAACGATTTACGAGAAATCGGCGAAATTAATTTATAATTTCGTCGAATGTCGGTACAACAAAATCGTTATTCCATTGAAATGTCCAGGCCTTGTTTTACTGTAAAGCGCCGTTTAAAATATATATGCGCGATTCGCGTAGTTGGAAAACTTATATATAATATTGTTATACGTAGGCACATGCGAAAACATTGACGTTGAAACTGTTTTGAACAACCGTGACAGATAGAATAATTATTAATTGTTTGAAATACGTAAGAAATCACGAACGATTGGATTAAAACAAATCGTTATACTTCATACGTACGGGAGCGAGTATTTACATAATATTGTTGTTAAACTGAAACATTTTCGCAAATAAATAAATAACAACTCGATGATAAATATTGCGAAAATCTGGTAAACCCATACAGACGGGACACGAATATAATATCGTCGTATAAAGTCCAAACAAAAATCAAATTCCAGTTTATTACGAATTGCACTCTACCGTCGGTCATGTGAGTCAAACAATCATCAATTATCAATTTTTTTTTTTTTTTTGTTAGTTTATATATAACTACCGTCATTTGTACGTTCGTAGAGTTTCTATTTTTAATTTACGTGTTATTATTCCCCAGTCACTCAAAATTGCGTTTTGTACGTAATAAAATAAATTGCAGCAGGAACATGTAGCGAAAAACAAATGATTACATCAAATTGACAGTTGTTTTATTCTTGTACGTTGTAATTAGAATTTATTAAGAACAAAACTATAATGTTTTGGAATGTTATATATTTTATTACAATGATGTACGAGTATCCACTTGAAATGAAAAAAAAAACCACAAACAAAAATTTACATTAAATTTTAAGCTCGAGGGTGATATTTTGTTTTTTCAAATTTTATAGTACAATTATAACTTTAAATGTACCTATTGAGATTGTATAATTTTTTTTTTTTTACACCGTTAAAAGCACAAAATAACCTCCTACGCCATTTCGCTTGAAACTGTTTTCGAGTTATATTGTTGAGAAGTTATACACTAATGAAGGCGCGACATTGTTACATCAAAAAAGTAAAATAGAAATTGTCATGAATGATGTAACTCGAACGTTCACTTCGCACCCCCATTGTAATGATCTTTAATTATCATTATATCAACAATGGACTATATATAAAAATAATAAACTTTTTTTTTACCACCTGAGTTCTTTTGTTGGAAGAAAAACGTTTTATAATTGTGTCAAAGTACGTGTTAACCGTTCGTATCGCGTATACACGGTGTTCTTGTCGGTTTTCAAAAACGTAATAACACATTTAAATATTCATCGGACATAGTATATTTTATGTTTTTAGAATCAGTACACGTTCCTTTTTGACGACGAGACATAATTTCGGCCACTTCCGTTTTCTCGACGGGCAACGAGTCGAAATTCGAAATCACTTGCTCGCAGACATCTCGGTCGCAATCTCGGCGGTCACGCGTTAAACTCTTTCCAGTTCCGGAACGGTCGCGTGTTTATTAACGTAAACGTTCGACGTGTGGTTCCAGCAGATCTCGTAAACACATCTCGTGAACCTATCACCTCGTTTCACTGAAGGTTTTTCCCGGACGAGTAATCTCACTTGGCGATCGGAGAACGAGTCTGTAAAATGATCAGCCCGTGCGATATTTTTTTTTTTTTGTTACGAAAAGTTAAAGGTTCGCGTTCCGAGAGTGAAAAATGAAATTCGAAAAAAGATTGATTTCGTTCGAACGTCGTCGACGGCGATTGCTGCACACGGTCGGGCCATGTGCTCGACATCGTTTTTCATCATCAAAACGGGACACGCGAATAATTACATATTTTTAAAACCGGCAAAGTCCTACTGTGATTTGCAGACGACAAGTTTGTCGTCAACTATTGTAAGACGATTTGCCGCGGGAACAGTTCAGAAACGCACGTACTCCGCCGACGACTTTCGGTCGAAAAAATCACCGTGTAAATGATCGGGATCCGGAAAAAAACCGCGACACAGTCGCGCACCGTGTCGTCGACGAATTGTTTATTCGGAGACGACGACGTGCTTTTAACGTAATAGAAAAGATCCGTTATCGCGCTCGCTGGATTTTTCGCACAGTTTTCCTGTCCGCTTCGTCGCACGCTTGCAACCGAATTCTAATAACGTTCGCGGCGGTAAAGTACGTTCAGTTTCCCGCTCTCTGGCGTCATGGCGGCGACACGAAATCCGCGAGATTTACAAAAACGGAAATTACAATACGTTTCCGCGTTGTTCCGCTCAACGGGACATCGCAATTTCGTAAGTAAACGCGATGCAAATCGACACGCGACATCTATATTGTATATATATATATATACACACACGAGTATGTATTACACAGGATGTTTTTTTTATTACGAGTCACCGGTTATCTGCCGAGATTTTAAACGAATTCTATTTCGGTGTTTTTGTTCACTATCAAATCGTTTGTCGTATCGATCATTTTCGAAATTATATCCCTGTTCCTATTATACCTTGGAAAAATGTAAATGTTTGGTTTTCGAATGACAACATTTATTTTTTTCGACGACATCTCATAGAACTAAAACAATAATGAATGAATACGCTTAATATCTCGTTTTTATTTTTTATTATTCCGTTTAAGAATAACTATTTAAAAAAAAAAAGTGGTGATAACGGTAATGATCGTCTCTCTCTTTATTACGCCAATAAATTGATATTCGACGGATATTAGACAGTGATTGGAATCATCTTGATCGAGCACGGACATTTGTACTACCGGAATTAAAATTTTCTGATAAAGCGTCTCTCGAAAAGAGGGCACGTTGTTAATATGTGCTACGCGATACCTCTCCACATCACCGTGTCTTAAATCGCCAACATCACAGTTTGCCGTTTAAAAGTCAAAAGTTGAATATGATTACAACAAACAACTTACGAGGTTTAAACTATTGCAATCACGACGTACACATAGAATGGTAAATATGTGAAAACAATTTCTAAAAAAAAAAAAAAATCACCCGAGTATCATCGCTCGTCCTCGTCGTATATCACATACGACACGTATATCAAACTACGTCTTGTTACGACAATAATCAACTCGATATAATACGTGTCTGTCTACACATATAATACGTATCCGAGTACAACGCTATTTGGACAGTCGATTGGCGTCGCGTGTTACATTTCACACGCTACACTTAGTGCCGACAGAAAACCATCGTACGCGCGTACGATTGCGCATTATTATACTCGCGTGTATCTTTAATACTAGTTTTACTATCGTGTTTGTATTTTTTTTTTTTTTTAAGTACATACGTTCGACAACGCGGTTTCGTTTCGTTTCTTAACCGTGTTACGAACGACCCGTGGTGTCAAATCCCTCTTGGCCTTTATTGGTTTTTTTTTTTTTGCGTTTAACGGGTATAATTTTGAACCGTGAACAATTATTTTCGATAAAAATGTTACCATCGTCGTCTATACAAAACAACGTATTCTACGAGGAAAATCGGTTGGATTTTAATCTCTCGATTAATTTTCCCGATTCTATTTTCCGGCGCGCGTTTTATCGTTCGTTTCACTACAACTTCAATCATAGCGTCGCGAATATCCGCATATAATACGTTTTACGAGATTTCTGTGCGCCCCACTTACGAGAATAAATTAATTAATAACACGCGCGAATTTTATATCGACTATTGAACGTTTATGAATTTTCACTCGACAACTTGTTCACACGACATACGGAATAATAATAATAATAGCATACGTCTAGTGTTTTTCGAAGAAATGTTTTGTGTTTTTATCGATCACGCGAGTTCCAACGCGCGAACATGATTAAAAATTACTAAGCAGCCGTCGGCACGAAAACGTTGACATTCGACCCGAAGAGTAGATGTCGTGAAATCCAGAAAAACACGAATATGATAGACGTTCGACTGACATTGTTGAGGGTCTGTTCGTGTTACCGTGTTTTTTTGTTTCCTCTGCTCGAGATCATCTTCGATTTTCCATCGCGGTGACAGACTTTTCACGCGAAACTTGCACGGTCGAAGAGAAAAAAAAAAGCACGGACTAGTGTTGCGCGCATTGTTTGCGTTGGTCGCGACAAAGTATTCGCGCCTGATATGAAGCTCGACGCGGACACGTGATCCGACTTTCAACGTCTACGGCGATCCACAAATGCACAGTGTGCCGGGGGATAGGCGACGGGAAAGATTCCCAAAAGAAAAATAGTATAACCGCGAGAAGGTGTGTGCTATGATGTATTATACGTTACGACGTGTTTTTTGTACCATTTCGATATAGTGCTCTGCGAATTACAAATATGTGGTTTCAGAACACATACGTTCGCGATATATGTCATCGTCGTACGTCAATACGTGATATCATATTATAAGGAAAACCCGTCATCGCGTCGGATCGAATTATTCAGATTATTCCCGTACTGCGTTCGCAGATTTGAAAATCTCTCTACTTCGTACGCATCGTACAGTGTTAACAATAATCATACACGACTGTATTTTTTACGAGAATAGGTACGAAACGCGATACCTAACGTATCGGTAGAATTCAATATAATTCACTACACTCCCGGCCTATGCGCCTGATGTAGGCCGTACTCACGCGACTTATTACAATTACAATATATCGTTATGAAAATAGAAACTATAACCATACTACGAAAATCAATCGCAGTGAATCGTTTTTTAGTTGCAATATCAAACATAATTATTATGTTGCGACAGAAGTGTCTGTAATTTAATTCTGTCAATTCATAAAATCAGCGCGACGGTAACGACCGGTCATCAGATAACGCGCATGATTTGCGATCGTTTATTTTACGATAAATTTGCTTCGCGATTATTAGTATGTTGTCTCCGTGGCTTTTCGTACAACCTGTGACGAACGGTTTTATATTCAATCGCGTGATTTCTAGTGTAGCGTCGCTAACGGGTCGGGTTTGACTCGGGGACTCTATGTGTATATATATATATATATTTGAATGTATTTAGTGGATGAAAGAAATCACAATGCAGAACAAAAAAAAAACCGAGCTCCGCAAGAATATATTCGCGCGTGAGTGCATATATACACTTACCGAACGCGTCGTTTTTTACTGGCTGTTTTTATTCGTTTCGCCGCGACGACGTGTTTGTCGTCGTCGCGCGCGCGACTTTGTTTCAGGATTTTGATTGAATACTTTTAAGGATTTAAAAAAAAAATAAAAACTCACGTAAAACATATTATACATACAAACGTCCAATTCTCGAGCGTACAATGTTATTTTTTTTCCGGTAAAGAGCTTTTGAAATAAACTCGTTAAAAATTCACATGCGACTCCATATCACGTGCCGTAGGTATATACTGTAAACACGGTATCAAAACTTTTTTTTTTACATTGTTAACTTTCAAAATGCCAACCTTTCGTATTATTTAAAATAGAAATCAAAAAACAATCTTTAGGTGACTTTTCTTTTTTTTTTTCATTAATATTTTCGTTTCATAGAATATATTAAAATACGCGTTATTCTCTGAACTCGGCATCTATAAGAAAACCAAGCCATTTCGTCCCGTAAACTATTGTGACGTTCGTTTTCAACGTAATGACAAGTAATAACGTTTTCAACAGCGATTTCAAGACGAATATAAATAGTCGCCAATTATTCTTCAAAGCAATTTACACAGATTATATTCAGATAATTCGCTAATTATTATGTGAACTGTAATTAAGATTATAGAAATTCGTCCAATATTTTCTAATTTTCCGTTTAAAACTACAACTTGGTTAATGATACACGTATATATAGACAAAGTATACGAAACTCTGATTAAACCGGGATATTTATTTATTTATGAATGGGACTAGTCCACGGTAAACATTACAGTAATACAATAACGATAACAATAATATAAGGAAGGAAAGTAAAAAAATATAAATATATGAATACAAATTTAACAATAATAATGGTAATTTATAAATAATTCAATTAACCTTAAACGTAATATAGAGGCAATGTAAGAAGAAGAAAAATATCAGATTATTACAATTGAATAAATTAACACCTAGTTAATTACAATTAGTTAAATATTACGTATTATTGGTTTTGACGTAGAATACATTTGAGGATCTATAATGCGTTGTGCTGAAACGAAGAATGAAAATCGATTTAATAATTCAACGCTTTGAAGAGCAAAATAATATTGTATTTAATTCGTCCAAAACTTGGTTTCTAAGCCAATTATTGAAGGCAGTGAATAATAAGAGATGTACGGTAATCTAATATTAAATTTTTTGAATATAATATGCAAAAACCGAGTTTGGATATTTATTTTTTAAAAATGGATTTTTGTGCATTTAAATGTGGACACCATATGATTGGACGTCAGTATTCCCTCACAAAATGGAAATATGTATTAAGTCAGTATTATAGTGAAAACATTGTTCGTTAAAATTAATTTAATTACAGTGGTATGAACTGTGTGTTTCATACATTGCTTGATTATTATACTATAGTTATTAATTAGTCAGCTAAAACAAAGCTATTTATACAACACTTTTATTTGCAAAGCGCAAACGTTTTAATGAAATCATACCGGTACCAACACATATATACACCATATATAATATAATAAAATATAATATTTATTAAGTAAATTACACATACATTTAAACTGCGAATTAAATGCATTTAATAACTATAAAGTTAAACAATTTGTTGTTTAATCCAGTTATAAACAATTAATTTTATATTTTGACTATATATATTAAAGTTTATGTATTTCTCGAATACCATATTATTGTGTTTATTATAATACTGTAAAACACACACACACGCACATACTTAATATAATTCCCAACGAATCACAAAGTATTAAACGTTGACATTTTTTATGATTTAAATTATCAGAAAAATATACAAAAGTTTGGTCGGTATATTAATGATGTCAACAGTTAAAAAAGCTATCCGTACCAAATCACGTCTACCTGCAACTAATATTTTTTTGGCTTTGAATACAGCTAAAAATAAAAAAACAACGTGCTTCAACGTACATAAAAACATTTTTTTTTGAAATCAACTTTTAATAAAAATTATGTAATATTAAACGATTTGAAAAAAAAAACGTGTAATTGGTATAATACCTTCGGGAAATTTATCGCAAATCCAACAAAGCCAAAACAAAAAACAATCGAAGAATCAAATTTAAACTTAAACAAAAAACTAATCGATATAACATAGACGTACTATGGTAAAAATTTCAATTATTTTACGTACGGCACAAAAAAATGTCTATTTTGGCCGTACAAAATGTGTTCGAGATTTTAACTAATTTGAAACAATAATTAAAACATTAAATTACTGCTTGGACGGAACATTATTCGTGATGATAATTAAATAGAAACTCTCATGCGATTGAAAGATAATATTGATTTTTTTCCCAACAAATAGTTGAATACTATTTAAAAACGCTATTATTTAATAATTTTAAAAGCGTCGGAAAACGAAAAGACAATAAGTAAACGAATTTGTCAGAAAAAAAACAAATTATGGAAAATAAATATGGTGCAAATCCCAACCATATTGACAGACAACAACGAGCAATGCGGACAATGTCTTCATGTGAACCGGAAAATCTGTTGGTATATTGACGTCAGGCAAATTGCGTTTGCTATGTTTAATTAATTTTTTAGCCAAATCGCAAAACAAATACAGAAAAATGCTGCAAATCTCGATGACTCACCAAATAATACAAAAAATCAATAAGTATAAAACAACTTGTTGCTTTTTTTCTTATTTCTCTCAAAACTTAAACATATATACTTATATATTTTTTTAAATGTAATTATATTTCGTATATTTGGCTTTGACGTACATATTTCTCCTTCGGCATTTTATTGTTGGTATATGTACAGTGTACATATATATATGTGTGTGTTTGTGTGTGTACATTGTACACACACAAACACACACACATATATAATATACGAAATGTATGTAGCAAAACACTTGATATCATGTATTTCAATCCGATGAAAAAATACGAATACCACATGTACCTGAAAATGTACATTTGAATGTTTTTCATACAGTTACAAAGTAAATTATTATATAATTTAAGTGATGGATATATTCGATCGGGACATGTAAATTATATACGAAAGTAAAATAGCGTATGAAAAATTTTAGTTCGGGTTGTGTATTTGTTAAGGAATAATTACAGGTAAAAGAACTAAATGAGACATTTATTAATAAATCCATTAATTTGTAATTTTTCGAATGCGAAATAGGTACATAATTAAAATAGAAAATTGAATTTAGAAGGTATATATATAACATTTTTAATTATAATCTTAAGATGTAATCATAAATTAATCCGACGATTATAGTATTTTACTAAGTTATCAAGAACTTTCTCTGGTGAAACCCTGAGCGGATATTTGGTAATGCTGATATAAAAGTATATCGCACAATAAAATACAGTTTTATATCACTCGTTACAACAAGTAACAACTTCTGCATTTCAAATTCGGTCGGTCGTTTCAGCTAGAAAAAAGTTTATCATAAAATTTCTGGCGAGTTGAAATCTCCACCTAACTACGTAAGCAATTGATTGTGTAATACGAGTATTACGATATTTTATCGAATAAAGAACGAATATAATGTGCGTAAAATAAATAGTTGAAATTGATACTGAGCAAGCAAGCAAGCACGGTTTACACAACAGTTGTCAAGTTCGTAAATTAAAAAAAAAAATACACGTTTAACATGTAATAACATGTATTTGATCTTCTGTTTTAAATATTAATACAAATATTGATAAAGAAGCACGTCAATATTAAAATATAGAATACAAAAAAAAAACAGCAACCTAAATTTGAGATACACTTTTAAGTATTTGACAAAAACTTACGAAATAAATACGATAAACGATTTGTTCAAACATTGTATGGGATTAATATATAGAACGAGATTTATATTAAAGCCGCTAGAATTTCGATAACAATTAATTCCATTTAATATCGACAATCTATTTATGTGTTTTATGTGTAGAAAAATTCATATTAGATTTATAAATAACAAGATATCGAGAATAACTTACGAAATAATTAGAACAGAAATTTTGTTTAAAACATATTCGTATTCCGTTAAATAAAAACGCATAATTTAATAAACATGAAACCATAAAAATTAAATACGAATATTTGTGAAAATATTAATTTTTTGTTTGTAAAACATAAAGCGAAGAAAGTAAACGGAATGTAATAACTAAAAAATAATAATAATAAATTGAATATTTTTTTAGCGTGACACCATATTATCAGCGTATATACCAGTTAAAAGTTATTTTAACCAGTATTTCAAATATATGGTGTAGAACTAACAACCAAATATTTATTAAAATCGTCCGGTTACCCGTTCGGATTTTAATTTCGCATACGTTATTCATTCCCACGATTTTAATACGAATATGTCGGCATTACAAAGCAACACATATATATTGCTCTAATTCGCTCGTATTCAAAAGTACAATTAAGTAATGAACGTTGAAATAACCAACTTCCACCGGTGAAGGGCATATTATGCTATACACAATAAACCCAAAATCACAAAAAAATTAATACACTTTAGCTGCGTATTCGTATTTCGACAACTGCGTTGTCATCTTCAGCGCTACTAGTAGTAGTTGGTTCGCGCTGAAGATGACAACGTAGTTGTCGAAATACGTATACGCAGTTAAAGTGTATTATTTTTTTGTGATTTTTGGATTTATAGTGTATATTATAAAAACAGTCGAAAAATTCTCAAGCATATTTTGGTATAGTATACGTTATTATAATATATGTATTACATTTAATGTATATACTTACACGTCCGGAGATATTTATTATAAAACATTGAATAACATAATATAAATTCGAATAAATGTAGATAAATAAAGTTTTTTTTTGGGAGAAATAAAAAAAAACGTCCAAATCATAATCTTTAAGGATAAGATTTGTTTTCTACCGAAACGAATGTCTATATATATATATATATATATATATAGACAATCTAGATTTAAATATATAAATATCAGATTTATATATGAAAAAAATTCGCGTAAGTATAACGCACCCGTACCAAAATTCGCATGAATGTACTAAATAATAAAATTATGTTTTTACAAGACAAAGTTGTGTACGGGATTATTTTCGATATATTAAAAAAAAACTTTGTTTCACAAATTTATTTTTAAATCGAAAAATTCGTATTTCTTATTAGACACATATTGAAAAATACATTTTCCAGTTTTTATTTATCGCGTAAGAGTATTGAAAAATTGAAAACAATATTTGCAACAAAAATACGTGTATTCCATATTAACTTATTAAAAACACTAATTTTTTTTTTTACCATCATGTCTCTATTGAAATCCGTAAAACATTTTTCCAGACATAACACAAGTTCAAAACATTGAGTGTAACAACAGACGTACGTTATACGTATAATACGATCGCTAATATTATATATTAAATTCGATAACGGATTAGGTTAAGTTTGCGGTGTAATTTAATTCCCAACAAACTTATTTTCATAATTTTATAATATTTCATTTACAGAAATAAAAACTACTAAGTAAATTCTCCTTCCGTATAGTTTTCCACAACGCCAAAAAACTATGAACACAACATTGTATCAACGTGTGCAGGTAATTGTTAGCGAAAGTGCGGAAAAAAGTTTCGAGTAAGACCGAGCAAAAACTTGCAGACAGAAAGTAATACGAGAGTGCTATACAGTAATTTAATGTGCGACTCGGAAAAAGATGATAAGGATTTAAAAAGTGAATTACGTTCCGATGGAAGTTTACATCATAACGTTTTTAAGGATTGCGACCCTGCGAAGATATTGAACTTCTCGTATACGTATAAACCTGTTTTGGTGACAAAATTGATAAACGTGACCAAATTCTATAGAGAAACAATATTGGTGCGGCGAAGGAACGATTGACACGTTATAACATTCCGTTTGATTTTTTTTTTTTGTTGGTCTCGGGACGATCACAACGTCAAAAATATAAAAACAAAACATATTCACACAGAGTGTGCACAATAATTTACATAAATCATTATACATTTGTAAATATTTTAGGTGGATATGCATCGAGTTTCGCTAACAACGATTATTTATTACGTAGATTTCCATCTTTGCCGCTCCTTCCGCGACGCATAACAAATTAAACGCTATAAACGTGTTTAATATTTGAAGACATTTCAGCAACGTAATAAACTAAATATTATTAAAGTAAAAAATAAAACATAATCTAGTTATTACATAAATATTATTTTTTTATTATTATTATTATTATTATTTTAACTAATTGTGTCAAATATAATGGTTCAAAAAAACTTAAAATTATTTTTAAAAAACTGTCGATGAAAATAAAACGCAAAAATTAAATATTCTAAAAAAATTACGTTGGAACAACGTCGTTTGCAATTCTTCTCAAAGAACATCATTATACACTTCTGCGACAATTAAAATTTTCAACTATCTTCACAATCGTTCTTCTGCGTCAACGATTTTTTGTTTAATTTCCATGGAGGACCGTTTCCGGTGACTAAATGGTTCGTGAAAAGTATTTCATCCAGTTCGGATGGTTTTAAGACTAGAAATTAATGTCCAAATAGTTGGATTAGCATTTATTTATAATTTGAGTGTTCCGTTTGCAGCTTCTGCGTGAACATATTTTTTGGCGCGAACGAAATAATTCGACGAAAATAATTTACTATTTCGACGTTTAATCTTTTCTATACTCATATGTACTCCAGTGTCGGTGTGTGCGTATTTCAAAAGTCCACGTCAAGTGCAATTGTGGTAAACAACACGTGTTCAAGACACACGCTCCAGTAAGTAAACGCACGACTGAAGGATAATAAGTGGAAACTTTTCGCGAATTTAAAGCTTCGTCAATATATACACATGTTACATGTAATGTGGTGAACTGGGCATTCTATAGAATGCCAAATAATGATTAGGAAAGTCTAAAATGCGTGTAACGATTAGGTATTTTATACAGTGTCGAATCTCAAATTGTATGAAACGGAATAAAATTAGTGTATCTACGTACCATAACTAGTGATAATAATGGCTGAATTTAATTTAATTTTATCAATATTACAGATGATATGTGAGAGTTGTTTATGACCCAAGCCAACACATCTAGTGACTGCCGCCGACCAGTAACATCAATTCGTGAAATGAAATTGTAAATCAAATTTCTTGTTTAATGTTCTATCAATGTAGTTATTTTGTGTTCTTTCCTTTTCTCAAAAACTTAATTGTTCGAATTCTTTTTTTTTTTTTGGTTTTCTTACCCGAATATTTTCCATTTTGTTTAATAAACTGTTCTCTGTATAATAATACAATATTATCGATGACATTTTCTGTATCGATGCTTTAAACACGGCTTATTATGTTGTTTTATCGTATTGAAATACTGCAGTAGATATTAGGCTCAACAGAAAACCGTCATCGTTATTGTTATATCAACCGGTGTGGCATATTATATTATATGAATATGACGTGGATTACGCATACAACATGATTAATAGTAATGGATCGATGAATATATAAGCATTTTGAAATAAAAAATACCGACTACCCACTAACGATCATATTGCTCGAATTTACAATAGCGCGAATTATCAAACGCTCGTATTTATTTAAATACACTCCCTCCCGTTGGTATTCTGCCACCGCGTTTACGAATTTCTTAATTAAACTAACATATAATTGACTCACTAACAGTGTAACCTAATCTAACTATGTATGATCTTCGTTGAATGATAACACTTAATCAATATGGGAAAAAAAAGATTGTACAATTGTACGAGTGGAATAAAATATAACTAATGATTCGAATCAAAGTGTAAAAACCCGTTTTAATTTCGTTTGTAATTAATAGTCTAATATACGTTAATTGGTTATTTAATATGATTGTACTCTTATACAAATATTAATAGAATGCGACGGTTTTACCTATTTTTAAGCAGAACAAACAATGACGCATTAAAAAGAGCCGAATTCCGACCAACGAATCGTACGAATAAATTGGTAGTTTCAACAAATAAACGTCCGAAGATGTTCCACATACATTTGAAATATTTAAATGGAAGTACGTTGGTTTTACATCGATAAAGCCGTTTTAACGTCAAACAGTAAACGCTAAATAAAAGAATCCGGAAAAACAATATATATATATTATTTTTCCGGATTCTTTTATGTGTGTGTAGTAGTCTACGTAGATAACGTATGTGTAACAAGTTGAATTTTTTCGTTCGGAGAAATCGGTCTCTGTTTTTTAGATATTAAATAAAAAAATTCGTAATATAATGGATCGCTGTGGCGAAAAAATAGTAATCTCGTATCCATGCGGGAAAACGAATCCATACGAATATGATATACCCGCGTTATCGAGCCGCGCGGTCGTCGTCTCACGTCCCGTCATGTCGTAAGTACGTCATTTATCCAGTAACCCGGCGGCAATCAATTCGGTATAGTACACACGCACACGCGCACGGTGGCGCCCACACATGAATACGACACGTTCTCGCACGTTTGTCAAACACCGACTTGACCGGTTACACTTGCTGCACGACATTTTATTGGTTTATAAGTCCCTTTTGTTTAAAAGTCTGCGGCCCAAACGGTCCTAAACCGCAATAACTTGACCAGAACGCGGTCGATCGGGTAAATATAGGTCGCGTTCGCAATTTAAATAATACTATTACGCGTGTACAGTGGACAAATAATTAGGACGTGTATCGTAAAACGTAAAGTAAACGCCAAAAATAACATTTGTAAAACGATCCCTAAAGTTATTTTTCATATTCTTTGTTTTGTACTTTTTTCTCTTTCTCTCTCTCTCTCTCTCTCTCCCACTCACTCACTTTTGCTATCCATTAAATCCGTTTTACTTTCATACAACGAATTTAATATTACGAGTAAAAAATGTGTCTTTACATTGAAAAGCTACTCGTTTCGTGCCGAACCACTTTGAATGCACTAAACATTATTTCTCGTAAAGTCATTCACCTAAATAAATGTATTATTTAATTTTCAATATTATTTTTCAAAAAAAAAAAATATTAATTCATTAAAATGAATATGAAATACGAGTGTATATATATATATAGTTTGCGAAAAAACGTAATATTATTTTGTTAATTGATGTATTTAAGTTCTAAATTAACTTTGACTTTAACTCAGTCTTAAAAAAAAACGCATTAACTTGTCCATCTTTGTAAATATGTTATCCACGTAATTGGGTAAATAAAAGAAAAGTAAGTGGAGTTGAAATCAAGTTAATGTTAAATTATTTAACTTAACATTTGACATATCAACTCGTTTGTGCCTAGCCTTGCTTTTGGATTTATTTTATAACGGGTATCAATCGATTTTTTTTTTAAATACTTTTTTTATTTCAACTAATTATTTGGTGACAAATAAAAACAAATAATTTATTAAAAACGTGTATGTTATTTAAACGATGGAATCGTTAATCATGATATATGAATCATATCGTGTGCATATAAAAGAGGGTATTCCAAATCCCCATGAAAACGGACTATTTTAAAATAACGGGTTAACGGTGTCTATATTAATAATTGCACTAATTCAATAGGTTTATGACTAATAGTGTTGAGAAGCAAATAATATTTATTGAATTGAAAATGAAAAATATATAAAAACATTACACGTCAACGTGCGAAATACTTACAGTTATCAACGTCAAATGTAAATGTCAACACGATCTAAAACAAAAAAAATAATCGTAATAACAATAATCTGACATCTCACTGTTTATCACGACGTTTTGCGTGTTTATCGCCGCCATTTACAACTTATTCAATGGGTTTATCTCACGAACGCAACACGCAACCTACATCGAATGAATGACGGGTCACGATGAATGTCGAATACGTGATCGAATACATGAGAGGGTTGAAGCGCGAAGAATTCGGGGCGTCGACGAGTAAAACATCGGATAACAATAACACGGAAAACTAAATAATTCATAAAAACGCGGTACTGAAACCATAAATAATCCGAGCGTCGAACACGCGTTTTTTGCTCGCTGATTTGTCCGCGTAACATCAAAATAATCCGAAACGTTGGACATGATAAGGCTCGAGAGTATACGTCGATTATACGCGCATTCGCTCATAATACGATGCTGTCCTCTTTTCACGTTTCTATAATGCGATACGCATTTTTTTCTATTTTTTTTTTCGCTCGCGCCGGTGTCTGTTCTCCCGTACAAGACAAATGTTTACATTTAACAACGTCTAAAGCGCAATGGGAATATTGCACTCGATCCGCGCGGCACGAACAAGAGGACAACCATCGCACGGCCAAAATCGCAGACGACCAAAATGTCACGTAGCACTCAAAACGTCTAAATCTATTTATCCAAATACTCGTGAAACTATTGCGACGCGCCTTCTCCTTCGTAGTAATTGCGTTCGAAATGCGTACGAATCACCGTGCATCCAGTTGAGGAGCGATCGGCTGCTTGTTTTCTACTACACTAACCGCGGGCGAGTCTTTTGAACCGGGTCGTTGGAACGGTATTAATAAAGTTTTCTAATTTAGAATTGATGGGGTCCTAGAGACTTGTCACCTGCGTCGATCTCCTAACACAAAAGCAAACGCGACCTCGCGACGAGCGGTCACAACAAGTACAGACAAATCAATGAACTATGTTAGTGTTCTCGACGTTCACGAGCAGTCCGTGAAAATCCACCGGCGAAGCGGAGGTTAGCGATTAACGAATGCATCGCGTTTATTGATAAAACAATACGGCAACACGGATTTTAAAGAAATCGTTCACGTTAATTAAAAAACGTTGGAGACTTCGTGTTCGCGCCAGCTCTGTAACACCCGAATCAAATAATTGCCAATACGACGTTTGGTCTCGTGCACTGCGTGTTTCGCATGCGCGACGAGGCGACCGCAATAACAAGTGAAATCGTATCGTTACGCTCTACTCAAACCAATGGACTAGGAAATATTTTAAGCGTAACCATTACGGTTGAAAACTTAATCTATATGATTGGACCAATGATTGATTTTATTTCAAACGGAAAATGTGTGATCTATAGAAAATTATTGTTTATTTACAACAACAACAAAAAACTACGTGTGAAAAACATACATAGAACTCGCAAATTTAAAATATCTATGTATCCAAACAGATTAGTTTTTTTTTTTTTAAACAAGAAAAATAAATATAAATATCTATAAGAAAATATTATTGTTAAAAAGTAATAATAATAATCATAATGATATACGAGACATTTTATCACGCACTGAAACGTATTAGAGTTATTTATACCACATGTCATTTTAACGTATACAATTGCAAGATTTCCATCATTTTTGGGTATTTAGAGGTTTTTTATTTGATATGATGATAGTTGACTTAAATGTACTCGTAAATACTTTTGAGATCAAAATAGGTTTAAAAAAAAGTCATAGTTCTTACAAAAGTTAAAAGCAGATTTATGACATAAATGTTACTTGCAGTAACTAAACTTTAAGCAAGACTATTATCATCTGATAAGTTTTATTAATTAAAGTTAGTCGAAAAAAACTTAAGCTTTATAAAAAACAATATCACATAAAGTTTCATAAATTAAAAACATTATTAAGAAATATATCATAATTATTTTTTAATAAAATTCTCGTATTTTAATGATATGAATTACCAACTAATATTTCTACTTATAACTTCATAAAACTTACATTGAAGTTTAGTTTAAAAATTTTCAAAATTTTTCAAATAAAAAACATTTTCAAAACAAATATTCAAGGCTTTAGTTATAAATAGTCCACTTACTTTGGTTATTTTAGGAATATATATTTCTACATTTAGATGCATATTTACATTTTATAAAAAATTTAAATAATGAATAGCAAAACAGACAAAAACTTAAATAAAACAAAATATCACACTGTGGAAAATTATTTATTTATAAATTAAAATTTGATAATCAAATTAAATTAAAAAAATAGTTACTAAAATAATACTGTATGCGTTTGATACATATTGATCAATACTAGTATACTATTTATATGGATTAATTAAAAATTAACTGAATTGGACATTTTCAAAATTAATCTTCAGTTGATGGTTGGTGGATAAGATCCGTAACATGGGTAAGATCATTTTGACGGGTATGTTATAAAATCGTATATTATTATGAACTCAAAAAACAACGATAAATCGTCGCGTTTGAAAAACGATTTAAAATAAAAAATGTATTATCATTTGAGAGTTATTTATAAATCGTTTTCAAAATTATATCTCCACTCCTTGTATTTTAAACAAATGTAGTCTTTTAATATTTGAATGGCAACCTGTATTTTTTTCTACTCTATCTTTTAAAACTAAAATAAGAAAATAAAAATGCAACTTCGATATTTCGGTTGTGAATAATTATCAAATATTTAAAAATTTGTTCTTAAGAATCACTCTTTGCGTGTAAACGTATCTTTATAACAACAATAAATGTATATTGTATAGATATTAAAAGGTAATTGGAACCACATTGATCAGTAGTAACATTTAATTACCGGTCTTAAATAATTCTGATAAAAAGCGTCTCGAAGGATGAAAACTTCAATTTCTATTACAGTAACTCTCCACTTCACCGTGTTATTATTTGCAAAGTATTCGTCGGACTTTAAAAATAAACATGTGTACATTTCCATTAAAATCCATTACTTAAGAATTTGTAATTCAAATTATTGGTTGTCATTTTAGTATCAAAAACCCATATATTTATAGCAAATAGTGGTATAAATATTAAAATTATGAAAAAATGTAGAACGGCATTCGCTTAAAGTGTTCTCAAACATAATGTAACAAAAATTATTTGTATTCGTCGAGATATCTCTACATGGCTCGTGTTACAAAAATCGCTCTGTAAATACATACATAATTTATTCGAAATAATAACTATTCCTATTGTGTATACATATTGAATTCGCCATGCTTTTAAACGTATTACTATGATTTTGAATGAATTTTATAACGTGACTACAAAATGAATAGCTTTACATTTATTTATACGAACCAAATTTATTCAAACGTACATGCTTCAGCAAACATACACACACGTGGAAGTTAGAAAATTCTGTATTTACGTTAACGCGTATTTAATATATTTAAATGTACGTTTCAGATTAAAGTATACGTGCACACGTGAAAAATTGAATTCTATTACTGGAAGCTCACTTTGCTGTTTAAACTTTGCTCGGTACATATATTTGTATGTGCAAATAAGATAACGTAAAACTCTCGGTGAAAAATTGCCGTAGTACTCGTATGCTTTTGAAAACTATTTGTCAACCGGCCAAACGCGACGACGAGTTGTGCACATTTAGTTTTTAATATTACACATCAAAAGTTTATCATACAAATAACCGATACATACGTCAAAGGAAGTACAAGGTGCACGGTTATACATTCAAAAGGGAGAAACTCAACGCAATAATACACAATTGGAAATTACCAAAAAATCATTTGTACCATCAAGAAAATAGTATAACCCAAAAATGTAATACACCTTACGTAACGCCTCGGGTGCAACGGAATGGATACAATGTTTCAATATACTATTTGTAATCGACTCAGATGTAACGAACATTTGTATCGAACGAAATTACATTATAATTGTTAAATTCAACCGAATCAATATATTATTATATCATCAATGTCAATAATTTATATTAGAAGCGATTTAACTGGTTGAAATACCGATTTCGTCATTTGTACGCTTCACATCTGAATGATCAAAGCGCATTCCGATAGCAAATTATGTCAGGTTATGATACTCTTGTTATGTTATGTTACTATTATGTTATGATACTTTATTTGATTCTTTTTTTTCGATTTTCTCATTAGTTCCCATAAGTGTAACAGAAAACAACCCAGAAATCGCAAAACAAAACCTGTATAATTTTCGAGATATTTGTTTCGGGCATGGACAATTTTCGTATTTAAGGACTCAAACCGTAATGCAAACGTAAAAATATAATATTTTAACAATATTCATAATATTCGCTTATTAAAATACATTCTGTTCAACGAGAGAATGCCGGGCCACTGAAGGCCGACTAGTAATGTTATATCTACTCGTCGCGTACTACTGACAGTTGGTAGCGGTGCAGTTTGAGGTGATGAAAAATGCGCTGCGCTGACCCGATTTCGATGGACGCGCCGTGCGTTCTCTCGCCGAAATGAGTGTACATTACTAACGTCACTCGGAATCGCTTTTTGAATACAATAAAATATCATCGTTGTTTTCGAAATTAAAAATAATTAAGTACAAACTCCGTCTAGGTAACTCACTTGAACCGAAATCTTAATTACTACGGTGATTGAATATGACACCGGGCCGGGCGATATATTATGGAATGCCTAGGGCGGCTTCACTTCCTAATAAATAAATGTGAACATAATCATCATTGTAAGACGGCATCTTACACGGGTCGGACGATGTGTGTGTATACTGCAATGTAAAAACCAAACGCCTGCATACATACACAGGGAACGTTACAATAGTCGATGACAGGACTTAGTCGTTTTTGATGCGTTGGAAATATCATACACACGCGCGTCGACTTGATTTATATTCACACGAATTTATAACCGAAATATCCGCTTACCCGACCCCGAGGGATAATTAATAATGAAATAGGCAAATCGAGAAATTTCCGCCGCCACCGCACAAAATACGATTTCTGCTGTTATTAATCGATGAAATAAATTGCGTTTGGAAAATGGATTTAATCCTCCTCCGCCCACGCCAGCTACTCATCATCTTCCGAACGGTTATGCCCGTTATAATTATTACGGTCCGGCGGTACTGCACTCGCTGTCGGCGCGACGGCGGTGACATTACATACCAAACGCACGGATTTAATTGTATTTCACACAGAACGGGGTCTTGCTCTGTGTCGTCTGGATATCCGACGGTGTACTTTAAGAGAGGTGATAAGGATAATTGATCATCCCGCAGAACCGGTTTTATTTCCTTACCCGGTGATTAATAAAACGACTGACAAATTAACATTGTTTTCTGTCCCGAGGTTGTAGTTTTGGAAAAGACACGAAAAAATTTTCGTTTCTAACCAACAAATATTTTATTTTTGTTTTGATTTTCTAAGACTTTTTCGTGATCTATATAGAATCGTTAAATACTAAAATACGCATTATCGGCAGTTCAATCCAACTACTCCAAGAAAATTATAGCAGAAATAGAAAATTAAACAGAACCTTCGTGAGACAGATGGGTAAATAACATTACTAAAAAAAAATGGTAGACGAAACCCGATTTAAATTAGGAAAGACCTTTCGGGATACCTACTACACTAGAAACGTATTTAAAAAACTAAAAAGGATTCCCTCTTCCCGCCCTAGTATCGTTTCGGTTATGTTCCAAATCTAATTAGGCATTTAGTTGGTCTATTTCATTTGAAACGTTTTACGGTTTTCCCAATAGTTTCTTTAAAAGTAATTATAAAAAATGTGTAAAACATTCGTTTTGGACCCGAACAACTTTTGTAACTTTTAAGAGCGCTCTAAATTTAATACAAGCTTAGACGTATATAATATTTTAACAATATTTATCACATTCATTAATAAATTACTATCGTCAATCGACATCGTTTTTCGAATACAATGATTTATCATTACATTAAAATTAAAATTAATAATAAAACTTTAAAATCTCTATATCAGCAACTGACTTGAATCGAAATTCACAATACAATCAAAATTAAAAATTCATCTATATTGCTCATTTTCATTTGGTCATTGTACACAATGCCCGGACAATGTAACATTTTCCCTACTTTGCTGGCAACATATATGTATATAAACAATTATATAACAACAATCTAGTTAATGGCGTTGACGATAAGATAAACTAAATTAGCGGATTAGAAAGGAATAATAAAAACATTAATCTACCTTTATAAAACCATAAACAGAGAAGTAAAGTCATAATATACTCACTTCGCGAATTTAAAACTAAAATTACATTTTATGACCACTGAATACCTAACTACCTACATGAGAAAATCATTAACATAACATAATACCTACACGTTTATATGTCTGCGATTTGAGGATTTCTGGTTTACCGTTCGTTCATATTGAGAACCACATCTCAATACTCGATTTTACCCACGCTATTACGGATGAATTTCAATAGAATATAAGCTGGTATTTCATTTATGAAATTCACAATACACTATATTTTATATTGACTGCAAAATAAATGTAATTAAGTATTAATTAATAATTTTAATTCTCGAAATATTTCAAATATCTATGGGCACATGTGTGCATTAGGAATAAAAAATTTTATTATTATAAAATCAATAACTTTAGATTAAAAAAGTTAAAAACTTTTATCTGTAAACTACAATTTTAATATTTTAAAATAAAAAGTGAAATAACAGATTTAAAGGAAAAAAGCATTCGATCCACGAATGCTGTTGATACCGGCTCTAATAAGTTACTTAAAACAGAGATTTTAGAGATTTATTATTATTTTATAATTCAAATCAGTGTGTTTAAAAAACGATTCTGAGCGACGCAATAGTTCAATTACATCACACATTATAGCATGTATTATATTTTGAATTTTTAGAAAATATAAAAAATGTTAATGATCATAACGGATATGTCAGCAATTTTACCGACTTTATTTGGAAATTTTTTGATTGTTTTTAATTACAATTAAGAAAACTACCGAGAAAATCGAAAAACGTGTCAAAACAGTACCAACTAGATACAATGTACTACCGAAATGTAACGCATATCGAGATCATTCGAGTACTCCTACACGAGAAAATGCTCCCAAACAAAGTAAAATATTTTTAAAAACACGTTATTATAAAATCAATGCATCCTTGGTTTCTTCAAAATCTAAAAAATTAATTATCGTTGATATATATAACATATTTTACGTAATTAAATGGTTTAGAACCAAAAGATATATGACTTTTCAAAACTCACACTATTATGCCTATGATGAATATGTTTACCAATATAATTTATATTATAATACGATATGTGTAAAGTACACTCAAATACATGTGAAATCAATATAACATACATATGATTTTACTTTGCAATGACGCGTATAGAGCATTTAAATAGGAAATAAGGTGCAAATTTGTTTAGAAAAAAATTACACTGATGTACACTAGCTAGTCCCACGTATCTACAACCGGTTTTTTTACGCCGAATTTAATTATTCCATATTCATATATATATATATATATATAAATATATACTTTATATAATATATTACCGGATACCTTTATTACTTATAGCCTTATGGGTAATTTATATTATTAGGATCGTACCTTATTTTAAACCGAAGAAAATATGTTAAGTACCTATAGTTGAAGTAAACTAAACGTGTCCTTGAACGTTGATAGTTTTATTGGCGTGTGTAACGATTGTAAAGACCATAACTATAGGATTTTGTCTTTTAGTAGACAAATTTACCATATTATATAAGTATATTACTACATAAGTACTGTTTAGCCCAAAAAAATACGCAACACATTCAGGTACGTCCTATGAAAAAAATAATATTCCTACAAACAAATAAATATGGAAATATTACGAATGCATATACTTCATACGTATATTGTATTTCAACACCGATCGCCAGTAAGTTATGACGTATTTTTAGTTGAATACTGTCTATTGGTAATACTTTGGAAACGTAAAAAAATTAACTTCATCATCCCTGTGTACGGAGGTTTAGATTTTTTCAGTATCGTTAATTCCATGTAAATGCAGATAAAATTAACTGCCCTAGTTAAGGAAAATAAATAGAATCAATATATAAGTACATTCATGATAAAATGATAAATTATATGATCTAATCGATGTGCATCCCTTCGATCGTCCAATCAATATACACCTTGTATATTATAACCTCAATTATAAAATCTTTGTTCGTCATTGCTGGGATACTCGGTCGACAACCTATCGATAGTATATATTTTGCTCAATAAAATATTCTCATTGTTAAAAACATATTGTTACATCAATTTTTTTTTAATATATATATATATATACTTTATATATAACAAAACCATTACAGAAATCCATTATAACACAAGTACATAATGCATATTGCAAGGGTGGCTTGATTGCATACATCTTAAAATGCTATAAGTGTTGGGTAAGTCAGATCCATTAAAAAAAAATATACATATAAATATATATATTCACATAGATTGTTTGATATGCATCTAAACGAACGAAAATTCAAATTTTATTTCACAGTACGTACATTTGTATCATTCCGATATATGTGATATAAGTACTCGTGTGACTTGTAAATTTGTCAATTGATTCGGAATTGCATTTCACAAATCGTTAGTCGAATTAAATCTTATAAGCTGCGCCTAAGCTCGGTTAATCAAATATTTATATACGAGATTGATGACTTGTCTAATAACATATTACAATTATAAATTCTATATTTCGAATTAAATTAAAAACAACGACAAATAAAAATGATAATACCACAAAAATAAAATGTAAGTCTTTGTGGATGTTATCGTTAGTGAATGTAGGATATTAATGTTATTATCGTTTCTAACGTTTGTTTTCAATTATGATTAGATTATGTTATTTATAAATTAATTAATACTGTCTATGTTTAATTTAATTTCAATTATAATTACTTTAGATATGATCATTACTATGTATATTATTTATACCAATTAATACGCACACATTTTCAAATTTGACTTTATGTATCTAATTAAATAATATTAACTATCTAATTTGACATGTAAAATAAATATTCTATTATTTACGGTCATTTATTTTAATACTTTATTAAATTTTGTATAATTGTACCTAATTTAGTATTAATTAAAATATACATTATCTATAAACTATATTTAATCAATGCGAACGGTCTAGTAACTTGCCAATAATAATTTGCATAGTATATTATGAATAAATAATAATATATACCTCCAACGCTGTTATATAAGATAATTTAAATACTTAGTGCGCCAAGAAAATGACATAAATGAATTTCTAACTATTTCAGTAAAATTGTTTTAATAGAACTTGGTAAACTTAATCCTATGAGTAAGTCAAGAGTTGTAGAGTCTTTAATAATAAAGACTGTTTTACTACCCGCATAGTTCATTTACAATATTTCATAATTATTATTATTATTTTGAGAAACCCCTTTTCAGCATGATATTTAATCAAGTTTAAATTTAAAACTATATCGTATTTTACGAGACTATTTAAACAATACTAATAAAACAAATATATTATTATTTTATTCGGTTATTACGCGTAGAGTAATGAAACAAATTAGTTATACACAATAATTATTAATTTATAGAACACCAGATATTTGCCGTGTAATTATTATTTTTTTTCTAAAATGTTCAAGGTATACGTTTAGATAAATCTACTCAGAGCGATTTGAATATTTTACAATAAATTATTTTTTAAACAACATTTTGTTTTATTTTTCATAAAAACATTTAAAACAATTATAAAGCAATACGAACAAAAAATGCATCAGTCGTATTTTGAACTATTTTCATAATTTATAATTCATATGCACATTTATATTAAAATAGTTTTCCTTTTTTAAATAAATACTAAATAACAATCACTAACGTCTGTCCCTTCGACCGCATTATAAACCCAAATAACATGATAACATTGTGTTCGTTTATGTGGTCGAGTGAATAATAATTTTTCAAACATGTTTTTATTCCGACTTATTTGATGGAAACACAAAACATCATATTATGCGAACCGTGTATTATATTGTGCTTTGTCAACGGGATGGAGTAAAAAAAAAAAAAAAAATTTGTCTAAAGACGTTAGGTGTTTAGTGTTTTATGAGTAAAACGGTATTACGGTTGTATAATGAAGCGTGCACATTACGTACAAATAAACGTCTTGAGTTATAACATTATGGTTTAAGTAGGTATACATAATACATACATATATAAGATTTATCGGAAATTCATAATATTTTTATTTTTATTTTTTGATTATCGCTGAACGGCGAAATTTAAAAAACGTCCACGAGAGATCACGTAACTCTCGACGTTAAACAAAAAACAAAAAAAAAAACGAACAAATAAACTACTACATACGCGAACCGAAGACCTTGGGCCGCAGGTATAATACATATAATTATCGTTGTTGTTTTTGTGAAAAGGCCGCGTAGCGAATTAATACGAACTCGTAATCCCGTACGCGTAACGTTACGTAATATTAATAATAGATAATAGAATCGCTCGGGGGGGTCGTGTCCGGTCGGGGTGGCGGCGGCGGCGGCGGCGATTCCGACAATACCGCCCGTCGAGTTCTTACGTTGCTCGTCGGACGAGAGGGACGAGAGAGATAATGAGAGAGAGGAACGTGCGCGAGTGAACGGGGAAAAAATCTAACCTACAGAAATGTCTCGGACAACCGGCGACTACGATGACCGACTACGTTTCGTTCGCGTCGACTAACCCGGTCCGTCGTCTTACGGAACTCCGGGCCGACGACGCGATTTTCGTACGCCAGGCTTCGACTACGGTGTGTTCGGCGGTAAAAGCGAAACGAAAACCGTTCGTCGGCGCAACAAAAACGACGCGTCGGTCACGGACGTGTCGCGGGACCACCTAAATTTCCGGAAAGCCGCCAAGTCGGTTTTCGCTTACGATCGCGAAAACAATTGAGAAAAACAAAACGAAACGAAAACCTTCCGGGGCCGCGGACCACCTGATTCGTGTTCCGTCGGGGACGGCGACGATTCCGACGGCGCCACGACGGGCCGGGTCCTCACGTTGCTCGTCGGACGGGACGGGACGGGACGGACGTGAGAGATCGAGCGAGAGGATCGATATGACGTGATGGTCGGCGCGCGGTACACTCACTTGCGGCCGGGATTCATGACGGAGATCCGGAGGGTGATGCCGGCGGGGGGTTATGGTTTCCCGTTGTGTTACGGACGCGCGCTTGTCCGGTGTCGGCGAGACGAGACGACAGACAAAGGAGTACACGCGACCGAGCGGACGGACCGACGGACACGACCAACGGCGACGGACGTCGACACAACAACTGCAGTGGCGAACGCGCGCGTCGGCCGTTCGCGGCGAGACGGATCACATGTAGTGCACGCGGTCGCGCGCGCACGCGACGGTCTCTCACTCGCTCTCCCACTCCCTCACGCTCCCTCACACGCTCACTCGCTCACTCACACACTCTCTCACTCACTCTCTCTCTCTCTCCCACCGCCTCTTTATCTTATCGTTTCGTCCGCGTAGGTGAGACGCAAACAAACGAACGAACGAATAATAACCCCGTCGTACGGGCATTTGTTTGTTTTTAGGTTTTTTTAAATAAAAAAAAAATTTTCGATGAGTTTTTAAGGCGATTCAAAACTACTGTTACCGGTAAAATCGTTCGTTTCGGACGATTTCCCTATGGAAACGCTGAACAAGCTCTGCCATATTTATGCTCACGACATATCTATCATGCTCGTCGACGTTCCCGAACGTCTGACACACAACCGTTCCGTCGGTGTACGGTACACGTCGGCGACCGCCGTGACCGCTAAACTGCGTACGGAATGTACTCGACGAAAAGTTTCCGCAACGGATCGCGCGCACCAGACACGTGTTCGTACCGTCCCGGTGTCCTCAACCTCCCGACAACCTCCGCGTTTCTCCCGTGCCGTTCGTCTTCTAGCGTCCGGTATGCGCGCCGCGCGATTCCGAATGACTGTGGACGGACGCTCGTGTCTGCTGTGCCGCGGTCAGGGGGGGGTGGCGGTCGTAAATAGTGATTTACGAATAGACTATTGTCGTCCGACTTCGGGGGTTAGGTCAGGACCCAGACGGCACGGCTTGGACGAAAACGAAAGCCGCGATAGGGTTTAAGTAAATTTTTTTTATTTACATTCACGAGGATCTCCGATTTAACGGTGAAAAATCGGAAAAAAAGAGTTCCGACAGGCGGTTAATTGTCCGCTCGTTGACGTCGACGATCCACTCTCGGCCACAGACGTTCCCGATAATTTTACAGATCGCTCGTCTAATTTCCGTCTGCGGTTTGTTCGCATAAACCTGTGGCTTCACATATCCCCCCAAAAAAAAACGTCTAGCGGAGTCAGATCATAGAGGACCAAACATGTTCGATGCGAAGTGAAATCAAACGGTCGATACCGGCCATCAAAAGCCTACTCGCCGTCGTTCACAGGAGTTGGTTCGACGGATACTGAAAAAGGATCTTCATAGGCACCCTTACAAAATCAGTTGGTCCAAGAACTGAAACCAGCGGATCATGGGAAAGCGTGAACATTTGCTGAATGGATTTTGGGTCGACCACAACGAGACGAAACTTTTTCAAGAAACTGTCGAATTTTGGCGTACTGAAAATTCCAGACAAGTGCAACAGCATGAAATGAGTGATCGGTGGAATTAACGGGGACGTCTGTGTGGCCGAGTGATCGTCAATTTCAACGAGCGGATAACTGTCTGCCGAAACTCCGAAGGTGGTCATATGGTGATTGTGATTATTCACCGTTAAATCGGAGATTTTCGTGAATGTAAAAAAAAAAATTTGTTTCATTTTTCACCGAGTTATCCCATTTTCAAAAACATAATTCGGTCGCATACGTACACGGTGCGACATAAGTTACTAACTTATACTACACCGTATACGTTTGCGACCGAATTATGTTCCGAACGTTTTTCATGCGCTCTATATATTATTCGTAATGTGGCCTGCACGTTGAACGTCGTCTTATCTGTCGTATGTAATATTATTCCTGCTGCAGCGCATTTATTCGAATCGTATTGTTTCATGACGACGACGACGACAACAACAACAACAATAATAATAATAATACGTTTAAACACTGTGAAATGAGTTCACTTATCGGAAGAAAACGAATAAAATATAAAAAGTGTCCAACTTCTCCAATGTTTCTAAAATGTAACGCGCGAACAGTTTTGAAGTCACCCGTTATAATATTTTACGCAATAACAATCTGCTTGAACTGTCCATAGGTATATATGCACATTTAGTTAAATTTTTTCATCCGAATAAAACATGTTATGTTTTCGTGTGTTACTTGTTAAGTTTCATCAATATTATACTTTTTTGTGATTTATTAACAACGAAAAAGTGCATAATACAGTGAGGCTATATCAAAGTCTACTATTTAAAATGATAGAATTTAATCAAAATTCGATTTCGGTCGGTATTATATTAGGTTTTATTGTGCATATTATAATATTGGAAATTTATCTCTAATTCGAATCACACTATTACAATATACCGTCGAACTGTACTTTTTAATTTAGAAACAAATTGCAAAACGCAAGTAATAGATCGTGTTTATTTTCTTTCATGAGATATTGTCCAATATTTTTTTTTTTTTATTAAAAGTAAGAAATCGGTTATTTACTCTTTTTTTTTTTCTTTTTACCGTAATACGTCGTGTTTTGTGCGAAATAATTTAACCTTTTGTTCAGCACGAAGTATAATATGTCTTACACGATACATGATTTATAATACGTTAACCCCGTAAATTAGATAACTAGAATCCAACTATGTAGTATAATAAATACACTTTTTACGCGACGTGGTTTTTATTTTTATCTTAAAACTGTCAAGTGATTTTGTAATTTGTTACGATTTGTTTCTGAAATTTCGGAATTCTTTTACGAAATCACTGAACACACATATGACATCCACACACGCATATATATATATAAACATTTTTAGACAATGTGATAGTATTATCTTAAGATACCATAGAAAAGTGGAATCGCATTCTCTCGTTCTGGATTTGGGACATATATGTATAAATATATATATATATATATATATATATATATCGAGCGTAGAGCGCGTTAAAAATCGTTATAAACGTATACCACCTACACAATTCAACGAGACGCGCTATAATAGCATATTTATTGAATCCAATTCGAGATAATAATATTAAAACGTAAAAATAAATGTTGGATAAAAAATGCGTACGTCAAGAAAGCTAACCATGGAAGCAGAACGTGACCTAAAAACCAAAAAGCGCAAAAAATTATTTCATTTTGAAAACAACACAATTTAAAAAAATTGTCAACAAATTGTTTTAAGATACTCCAAAGTTTATTTAAAAATTATTACTATATATATTTTTTTAAATCTCATAAAAAACCAATATCTAGTTAAAGTTTTCTAAAAAATAATATCGAATATGTATATAATAAAACATACGAGCATTTCTTATTGCATGAAAACATGCTAGCAGTTTTATTAAATTTTATTATTTTTCTAGCCTGCAAGACTTTATTTAATCATACCATAGTCATTATTTTTATATTTTCAAATAACCTAACCGTAAATTGATCGAAAACGCGTTTTTAATCATTATTCCACAAAATAAACGAATTTTTAAAAAATATATAATTTATACATTTATACGACATTATAAATTAGAATACATTAATAAGCTTTAAATTCATTTTTTATGTTATCTATAAATAGACGAATACACAATTAATGTTTATGATAGCGTAAAAAAAATAGTTCCTCTATAAAATAGATTTTTCGATTATACGTGTATTTTTAAGACCGAAAGTAACAATATCGAACGCTTTATACTACGTATAAATTAAAAAAGACCTGTGTACATAAGTCGTTTTTTATATATCGTCTAATTACGTAGGGCATATTCTTTACCGTTCATCCATAAAATGTCAACTATTAGTCTCCGTTCTCGTGTTGTTATTATAGGTACTCGTCGGTGGAGAAAAAATTGAACCAACTAGAACCGATTGATAGACGTGGCATTAATTGAACGTACAATAAATATTATGTTTTCTATATATAACTTACTCGATTGCAAACACTTAATATCGAAATATTCGTCGTAAATATAAATACTACACGTTCGTACATACTATATATATATATAAGTATTAATGTTGTGTCGACTTAGATAACATCAATTTACAACGGTTTTGACTGTGTCAATTGACTCTTTATGCATGTGTCCAAGAAAACGTGGTTTTACATATTATTACGATTTAGATATTTATACGTATTTCAACGTATACTACATGTCGAAAATTATACGTTCGGATGTAATAAACCATTAAAACAATAAAAATGGCTGTTGTGTACGTGTCGATAGGTAGTAATGTTTTGAGCGCATTATTATAAATTTCCCGTATACGAGCCAAACAAATTTATCACCGACTATAAAAATATTTGACGATTTATACATTTATCGTATTTGTTTCTATGACATTTGGAACATACGAAATTCGTACCCGGCCCGACCCGATTCCAATGTAAAACGAATTCGAATATTTCGATTTTTCGCTGTTATCGTATCGACCATACAAAAATATGTAGACACGCCGAAGCCAAAAGTGTCGCGATTTGTTATTTGTGATGAGATTTTGAACGAAAACTACGTTTTCTATCGACCGACGATATAAACTCACAATATTTATTATCAATACCGACGATATAAATTCACGCAAATTCAATATTAGAGCGAATTGAATGCGATCGTCAGTAGTTAACTTATTGCAGTTTTTACATGTCGTGGACAATGATCTTAGTGGTTATTACAGAAATTCCGCGGTACGAATCTGTGTTTACCTGTAGGTCACTTGTGTCCGTTTCTCTGGCGTTGACGATTGTTTGACGACCGAATAAACATATATTGTTTCGAACGTACACGCCGGTGATCTGCGCAGCTTATAACAATTATTATACGATTTACTAATATATATATATGTACTTATGTAAAATATTGTTTACTCGCGAGTTGCCAAAATGTAATCCTTTGATCCCAAATACGTAATTAGTTAGTGGTTGTTTGGGTCCTTTTCCAACACTTGAAAATTCCGTCTCCCACGAACCTTTTTAACAAGCCCCGGACAATGTTATTGCCAACTCCGATAACATAAACACTGACCGCGTTAAAATATAATTTAAAGTTTTATAAACCTATGAGTTTTTTGGTTTTCGTGGTTTATTTTTTTTTTAAACCGATCGAATTTTTATTGCAATATCGCCAGGTTTGAAATTATTGTATACGTCATGAAAGAGCACTAAGATAATCACTTGGTAGTCGATTAAATGTATTTATTTTTACGTTAGACACAAAATGTACAGACAAAAGGTCCTTGAAATGGAAAAAACGATCTGAAAATCAAAAAATTTAAAAAAATCTAAAATTAATGTATTTTTCATAATCTGTTCGTTAATTATTATACTAAACCGGTCATAGACACGATGGTATGCACGCGAATGATATTATGAAAATTCTTCCCAGAGCAATAACTTTGAACGTTAAAGTTTTACGAACAATTTAATAGTACGAACTGTTTTTTCATTCATCTCGTTGACCTTATACATTGACGAGCTATTGCCGACCGGTCTGTGTGTAATTCAAAGAAGGTCATGAAAAACATAGTTTATCAAAATTACCAAAGGCTTGATAAAAAAATAACTCCCGTCATTGCCCGTAACCACCGTGCGGTATCGACAACTAAATGTGTCACGTCGCTTTTGCGATTGGCCAAAAGCAATAATTTGTTTTCGAGACATTTTTTGAAATAAGTCGAATTCAACCGATGTGAAAAACTTTGCGTGTGCGTGTGTGTGTGTGTTCGTTTATAATACCAGAA
The DNA here is from genome assembly GCA_019022885.1 of Schlechtendalia chinensis. NCBI lineage: Eukaryota > Metazoa > Arthropoda > Insecta > Hemiptera > Aphididae > Schlechtendalia > Schlechtendalia chinensis. The sequence continues at coordinate 936,948 of CM032342.1, forward strand.
CTCACGTCCACGGGATTCCAATCGAGTCTAATGAACTAACGTATAGACACGTACGTATATTAGACGACGGTGGTATTGACTTAATGACTTACGTAAATGTATCGCGCGCACGAACGTTATTTACGACGGTAATAAACGAAAGTCTGCGAGCGCGGCGATAACGGCGAATCGAAAGGTTTTCAAAGGAAATGCGCGTTTCGGTCGAGTGTGTCTGACGGTTCGCCGAGGAACGCCGGACGACGGCCGTCATTGAAATGTCGCACCGGGGTTTAAGTCGAGGCCGACGAAAAACCGACAGACTCGTTTCTATTACACCCGGTACTGACTGATCCCCATCGGTTTCCGTTCCGTGGCCCGCACTAACTGTTATTGTACGGGCACATTTCTACCACCTTTTTCCCCTTTAAAAGTCAACACCCGTATTTTCGGTGTAACGATGTTCATTATTAACGTAACGCACATAAATTCAATAGAAATCACGCGGGTTTTAAAAAAAAAAGTGTCGTTTGTAAAAAATATATATCATATATTATATTTACAAACACGAAGATCGTGTACTAACTAGAAAAAAATGTTGACAATAAGTTTGCGATGTTTGAAAATCGTCATTTTGATAATTGTGCGCATCTAAGAAAACGCGTCAATATTTATGTTATTCACGTACCGTAACTTTGAATTTCGAGAATATTATTCTTACCTATGTTTTTTTGTTCAAGTACACGCGCGTTAAGGGATTTACGACAAACGGAATTCCACAAGCCTATAAACACATTAGAAAATCGTTCGTTATAGTTCTTCTGCACTCCGCCGTGCGAGTCCGACGCACTACAATGGAAATTCTGGAGCCCGTCCAGCTGAGTTTGCTGACTGACGTTCATCTCCGTGATCCGTTACCGGTACAAATATTTTTCGTCTATAACGCGTCGTTTATTCGTGTGCAATTGTTCAAGCTATATATACATAGTACGCACACACGGCGCGTGCGTTTCAACGTTGAAAACCATTTGATCGCGTGAATCTCGTGTAAAGCGTTTGCTGCGCGACGACATTAGATTTAATTTCGAAACGGGTTTATTTTCCAACCGCGTATAAACCGTAAACGTTTGAGATAACAATAATATTATTACGCACGGGTTAGATGCACTGCCGCAAGTCGCCCGAACGACCTGCGAAATGAAAATAACGCGATTGAAACCGTCTCGCTACGACGAAGGGAGTAATAATAAAATCAACAGCAATAATTTAACGAAAAAAGAAAAAAAACGACCGTTTCGGCGTACACGACGTTGTCGGGATTACGCGCGACGACGAAGAAACAAAGCCTATTATCCTTGATTTAACTACGAGCTAAAAAAATACACGTTCGAATGATCCAACAACAATGAATATACCCGAAACTGTTAAAACCGCATCGACGTCGGCCGTGTTGAGGAAGCAATCACTTTACCGTAGACCTTATACACATATATATGTATACAAGTACGAGACGCCGTTTACGAGCTCTTTGGAAATTACACGCGACAAAGCCCCAAGGGCGTCACAGCTCGTTTGTATACGTATATATATTTATATATATACCTGTATATTTGGTGTTTTACGAGTTTGCCGTCACCTTCCGTATTATATTGTTCACTATTATCGCGAACGCGTTTAGTCTAAACGTCAAACAAGCGTAATTTTGTTTTGTTTTTATGCACTTCGTTCGATTATCGACGTAGACGGCAGAAAACCCCGGCGAAATGCGCGAAAGAAATGTCCGTGCAAATCGTAAATAATCGGAACCAAATCGAATCGTTTCGCGTCATTATCGTGCTATACGTTATCGATGTATCGACGTGTCCAAAATCGACGCAAAATCTAACTCTACACGAGCGATACGGACGCGTTTAAACGTTCTCGTTACCAATAAACCGCCGTGACGGTCCGCACGCGACCGAATTCTTTCGATTTCACGCACAAATGATTCTTGTCGATTTTCTCGCGTTCCGCCCTATTCGCCGAACAGGCGCCACGAGCGTTTCGTACTCCGGCGTTTTCACTGGGCTCGGCGTCACATCAAACGAGTCGAAACGATTCAAGTAAAAACCGACGTGGTTTCACGACGAGCAGCACGCCGAAAACGCGTTTGAAAATATCTGTTGAACGGTTTTCGTCGCGCTCGGGACCACGTTGATAATCGGTCGAGTAGTTTTTAGGGACCGCCAGAGATTACGCCGGGCGTACCGCAAAAAAGGAAAAATAACCACAGTTCTCTGGAGCTTTAGGCTGAGTGCACGTAAACGGCATCCGAAAATACGTATTTCCAGTCGATCGCACACGCCACGTGAACACGTAGCAGTCGACCGCCGAACTCGCGGGAAAAAAACCGAAACCTCTCGGGCAAGACGTGGTCTATTGACGTGGTTCCGGCGTTTACCGTTCGTGACGCCCGTTCGCCGACGCGTGTGTGAAGTCGGCCTCCCCGTGTCCGGGCGTTGACTCGAAACCCGAGTACTAATAGTTTTCCCGGTTATTCGCGAGAACTCGCGAGTCGGTTTTCTGGGATTTGCGAGTCAATCGTCGTCGAATGAAAAACAAAAAGACCGCAGGACTAACTTCACGTTAGGTTGGGCAAATTTTGAAAAATTTTTGGTTCGATACGAATTTCGAAGTTCAAAGACAGCTCGGGCGGGCCTACTTCACGGTCGTGAAACGGGTTTAGCGGGTGACTCACAAATTTCCACACAAAACTCGCAAAATGTTAGTTTAGGCTCTGAGTTTACACCACTTTGAAATAGGTGAGCCAACTTCAAATGCGTCTGGCTGACGTGTTTTCCCGAGGACGTGAAATTGATGTTTAGGAGAAAATACGACTCGTTGGCGAACGCGCGTTTTCATATAAATATACACGTATATATTCAGTTTTTCGCACCCCTTACTTAAAATTATAATTTTATTTTTAAATGTGTGAAAAATCATTTAGTCAAATATTATTAAAAACATTAGATAGAATAACGTGATTTTTTTTTTTTTTTTACTTCATGTTGTCTCTTGCGAGTACCATTGCCGAATACGCATAAAATGTCTGTAACGACTACAGGGCGGACGTTAATGCATTGCATGTTTTTTCCCTTGAATAATAAAAGTTTCAAAGCAGGATAGAAATTTATTTTGTAACCTTTACAAAACAAAGGTAAATTTTTTATGTTGCATATATTTGCACTATTTCACTTTTAGAAACACATGTATGCTATATCAATATATATTCAATATAATTAGCCAGTTCTTTTTTTTTTACATTTTTACAATCAATTATTTATTATTAAATATTAATAAGTACGAACACTAAACTACTGTGATAGTTTATCAGTAGTGTAGTAATTTTTTTTTCAGCTTTAATCAGCTAAAAATAAATGAATATCACATTTTACGTAATAATGCAAAAATTGTTTGTCTATTTGAAGTTTTTAAAAATGTAATACATATAATTGCATATTTTAACACTCTATGTATTAAAGATTTTTAGTGCATTCGAATTCGCTCTTTATTGATGACAGACAATAAAATCACAATATATTATTATTAACGAGTCGTAACTGCCACGGTGCTTTTCGTGACTTTTACCGGATTTCTCGCGATATTTTACCAAACTAGTGTCGTGAACAGAAATGAAGTTTTAGCCAATTATAGCTCTGAACTTTTTTTTGGACAGCGTAAAAAATTTCCACGTACAAGTATGAACATACTTACAAAAATAAAAATAAATAAAAAAAATGTACACACTGCAGTCGACCAATTAATATCAACGATGATTTAACGTAACGGCTCATATCAAATACGATTGTTTTTAAACGGTTTTTTTTTTTTTTAGAATCGAAAAGAAGACTGTTTCGAAGACTTAAAGTCGCACTCCGTCCATCAGCGACCACGAGCCGTCACCGTACATGTTGTATATAATGTTCACGCGCGACATAAAAACGAAATATCGCGTGCGAGACGCACATGCCGTGCGATCGTAATCCCGTCGAAACGACAGCCCTCTCCCCCCTAACCCCGTCGCCCCGTCGGCTCCCTTCGCCAAGTCTCGCGGAACGGTAAAAGCGAAACGGAAGTGTTGGTTATTAACGACAACGGGGAAAAAAAAATTTACGACGATTATGAGTGGGACGTGACACGCGACACGCGCGTTTGTCTTTTCCTCGTCTGCGCCGTAACATTATCATATGCCATTATCACTAATACGTACGTCGTATATGACAAATCATTTACGCGCCATACGCGTTATGTTCGTTCGGGTGTATTGCTATCGGATTCTCAGCGAAACGATAAAACGGTGGTATTGTCCTTACGACAATGTGTATGTTTTTTTTTTATTTTTTTTAAATTTTTGTATTTTCATTATCATTATTTTGTCTGCGAACGCTTTATCATGTGCGAGGAGCGTTCGGATGATCTTGACGTGCGTCACGTTCCTTCCTGGTAGCAAATCGTATCTAACCGGTGGTAATTTATTTCACGCGTTTCTCAGTCGCTTTTCTCGAGCGTACGAACAAATTAGTAAAAAAAAAAAAAAAACCCGTTTAAATTGTTATTATGTTCGTGTTTTTTTTTTTTTTAATTTAAGGTCGGAAAACGTATCGTTAAGCTTAAAAAATCGTTTCTCATAATTTTTTTTTTAAGTGTGCCGACTAGTGACGTTACAAACGGTTCGATTTTCGAACCGAACTAAACGCAAAATAGTTTCCTTCGAATATCTAATAATCAAGGAAAATGAAATTCGTCCCCAATTTTTTATTATACTTCGGCAAAATTTGATTTTGAATACTAAATACCTATATTATTTATTTTATTAATCAATAATCCACTATTTAGGTTTAATGATTTTTAAGTCAAACGAGTACTCAGGTGATTTAAATTCATATAAATCCTTTGAACTTTTTATGGAGTACGAGTTCGGGTTCGAATAAAAACTTGGAAGTTCGATTCGGTTCGGGTTCATTATAATTTGAATAAATTCAGTTCAGATTCGGTTCAATCTCAAAAATCTAAGCTCGCGATATCACAAGTGTAGAGTTTACATTTCGAAAAAACAACTGAGAATAATAATAAACGGAGTTTCGCTCAGAGTCGTTTTTCCGACGCATTGATATATATTGTAGCTACTTTTTTTTTTTTTTTAATAACAAATACAATCCTAACGACATTCGACCAAGTGAATACGTTTTTACTAAAAATATTGTATTATATCGTATTTATATATATAAATATGTTTTTTTTTGCGCAACAAGTTTATATATTAAGATCAACGCGACCGTGTCGTGTCTGATGACGCAAATTATTAATTGCTTCTCGGTAAATATTTTGTTAGTCACACGATATAGAATCATGTTATTTCGTCGTCGTCGTGTAGTAGTAGATACGTCTATTGAACAATACGACATACGCGACATGTGCTTTCCGCGGGGACCGTATTGTCTATAATCTGATCTTTATTGCGTTTGAAGTACGAGGACCGCCGTCGTTGGATTCCACGGAGAACGCGTACGCACAAGAGGAGAAGAAGAAAAAGAAGTCCGTGTTCGTTCCGTGTTATCAGCGAGTCATTGTGTTTAGCGCGAAAAGCTATAAAAAACATTCCGTCGTGCCGTGTCGTCTAATTGTTCGAACATCCCGTCGAGCGTATTATATGTGTGACATCATTCTACGTCAGGGATGGCCAACTTTAATGGACTCGAGATCGATTTTGGAGTTTTTATTTTATTTTGAATTGTCACGACTTTTTAATTTAAACATAAAATTAATTTTAAAAAAAAGCCGTCTCGCATAATTAATAACGATATCAACATTGATTTTATTTACGTCGAAAAGATAGACTCAAAATCATGTCGCGATCGACCCGTCGGCCACTCCTGCTCTACGTGATACGTGCTCGTACGCAAATAATATCACGCAGCGTCGTGTTTAGCGATTTCGACACTCTGCGCGACAAATAAATTCTGTCGTTTTCTTCGGTGTACGACCTAACCCGTCGATTCGGTGTGAGAGCATGTGAGAGCTCCTTACATTTTGTTTTACACGCGTTTCGAAACCGTGCACTTTTTTTTACGACGTCGTTAACATTCTCGACGGGACCTCGTCCGAGACATTAGAGGCTGTCGTAATTATACGGGACGGGGTTTAAAACGTTGTTTTCAAGTCCGTTCGTGTTTTGAAGCAGAAATAACAAAATCCGAATATAGTCCGAGATTCTGTGGCCAGAGAAATTTTTCCTTCTTTTAACGTTAACGGTCTTATCGCGAGTTTATTTATATCGTTCCGATACGTCGCAGACCGAATTGTGCGAAGCGTACCCATTTGCACATAATTAATTTCCTGTTCGGCGCTTACCGCCCGTCGTACGACCAGTAACACGCGCGCCCGTAAAAATAGGAGTTCTAAAGTTTTTACGGACGTTACGGGACGTTCCAGACGCTTTTCGCCTCAACGAACAACACTTTTCATACTCGTTTTCGATTGATTATTCCCGCCAACCGTAGACACACGTGGGGTCCGTTTCGTTTCGTTGTGCTCTGCTTTCGTCGGAACAGCTGCAGTACTGTCACGTTTTATCTCCTCCGAACGCGTGCGAGACATACCATGTCACGATCGACGCGACGTTATGCGTTTTATTTTACGTCGTTTGTGCGATATACGATTATTTCGGACATGAATTCAAAACTCGTTTTCGTGGATCACCCCTTCCCCGCGCGATCTGCACCCGCCCGTGTTGATTGATCGCCGTTGATTTAGCCGCGGGTACAGTGTATTTTAAGTACTTTTACGGATATCGTTTGCGCTCAACGTTAATAAGGTTCCGTCGCCGTCGCGGTAAATAACTGTAATTTCGTCGAGAGCCCGGCGCTAAATGTGCGCGTTTGTCTCACGTGCGCGTATAAAATACACATGTTCACCAATAGTTGTTAAGGTTTTGCGACGTCCTGTGCCGGTTTCGGCTCCTTAAGGTTAGAATACAGGTAACAGTTTGGCACCCGCGGCATACGATCTCGGGGACGTTCAATAAAACTGGTAGGTGTTTTGTATGGTTTCACGACATCAGTTCATGAATACAGAACGGTATATTTTAAGACCAGAATTAGAAACGTGCTAAATTTGCCGACCGAAAATTACCCAACGTGCGTTGATATTTACAACAAATTTCGAAATATCCAACATTCGAGCATTTATACAAAATCAAAATAAAATAAATATTAATTTTCTGTATTAATCACATTTGTAGTTAACTGTTTTCGGTGTGGGAAATACTACAGAAAAACTGCTGAAACCCAATACATTTGCCCACGTGTCCAATCATTCCAAAATCAAATACGGTTTCTTTTATTTCCAACGATTATTTATTTTAATATTACGCGGGCACAATAATTCAAATTATTTTTAATTAATTTTTAACAACAATGAATATACAATTTTTAATCCATCAAAAATTGCACGTTTGTTATATCTTTAGTTTGATTTTAATTTTACAATTTTAAGTATTTAAACCAAAAAAATTAACACGAGCTTTATACAAATAATTTTAATATTGTGCAGTTTTTAAAGTTTGAATTTTAAAATAATATATTATTTTTACGATTTGTATTTTGATTTACAATTTGCTTATGAAATTTTGATTTATCAGACGTTCCGCTGACTGTACCTGACAGTTAGTAGCGGTTAATAAGTTGACCTTCCTTCACACCCTCTCAAAAAAATGATTTAGGGACGTCCCTGTAGTTTTTTTTATACTTATATAACTATACGAATGTATACGAAATTCAACGTTCACAAAAAAAAAACCTGTCACTCCCGGAGTGGTGCGCCATTATATGGACCAAAACTGGCATTTTAAAGCCATGAAAATCGTCGAGCTGAACCGACTTTTGATGATAATAATATGATACAGTAGTACGCGAATATATAAGTGGAGGATGTCAATGTATAAAAAAATAATAGTCCAAATGCATATTTATAATTGTATATACGGTGAATAAATGATACTTAAGGCCATACAGCCCTAAATACGCCATAGAATTTAGATTTTATTATACTTACGTATTTTCGAATATAAATGTAATATAATAAAACGTTTGATTTGTAAAAAAAACGTAGATTATTTACACTGTGGAAAAAGTAAATATCTTCACACGTGTTATAATTATAAATACGTTTTTTGCTTTTAATTCGTTTAATTGTGTTATATTTCATTAATATTCATTCGATATATAAATAACTTCAAAAAAATCGTTATGAAGTCTATAATACTCATTTTACGAAATCGTCAGTCGCGTGTTCGGTCTAAACGTTTGTCGGACGTGTTGTCCACTGAAATCGTACCGGTCGATGGGAAATCCTGTGTAGCGCGAAATCGTCTTGAAACGTACATATCGACTTAGGTCCGTCACGAACAATTAACATCATTTATTAACGACAATCATTATTAGACACGGCCGACCGTACTATGCCGACTTAGAAAACAACTTAGAAAATCTTGAATTAAACAATGAAAATTGTTTACATTGTAAATGTACAAAAGAGTCCGTGCATATCTTTAGACAATCGGAGTATTTTAAATTCCGAAGGGAGAACCAACGACAATGCACGTATAAGAGCTACACGCTTTTACAACGCTCGAACACGAGTTTAATATGCACTACACTTTCCAGTGTGTGAAGTTTGATAAAATTGTAAAACTTTCTCTCCCCCCCTCCGTATTTACTACCCGGTTATCTGAAAATCTGAAACTAATGCTCATGACACGCAAAACTTGGAAATACGAACGAAACGTCTGAAAAATTAGCTCTCGATACGTACACCTGCTGTGTCTCTCTCCTGTATACATATATGTATTACGGAATCGTCTTGAAAACGGATGGATCAATAAAAGTTTTTGGTCGGCTCAACATAAAACGCTTGAAAATATTAATTATCTAAACTGAATTTCGTGTGTTTTTTCACGTTAGGTTATAATATACAATTTATTGTTTGTGGCTTCTGTAAATATTTACAGTGCGAAAATTCAATTATAGCTTTAATCAATAAAATTATTAAAATTTTACTTTGTTTTTGTTTTTAAATAGTTTCGAAGCGAAGAAAAAATTTGCCGATCTGATACATATTAATTTATGTATAATAATCTAGTTATTATTCGGTTCGTTACTCAGTTAAAATTTTCGGAACAAAATTTTTACTTTAATATATCCATTTATTGTTTGATTTTTTTTTTTTTTTTTACTCTTAAAACGATATTAAACTAAGGCTTTGATGTTTTTTAAACGATTTACGACAATTCCATATAAATATAATAAATACGAGTAAAATAACGAAGTCTTAAACGAATCGCATTTTCGACAAATATAGGTTTTACGCAATATACTATATTGATCCGATAACGTGCCATTGATGTTTTCAAATTCTTCGCTATGGCTTACAATAATTATTGGATGAATATCGTGTTACTGTTGTAGGGCTCAATCACAAACTGCAACATTAACGGAAAAATATTTTGCGATTTCGGTTGAGGTTTATCGCACTGTACGACATATTATAATGTACTGTTATGAATCTAGTCAATAGTGTCCACGACGAAAATGGCCAGCCACAACACTATATCAAGCACGATGATGGCCATGTTAAACATTTTGTCGGAATTAACGTATCGTATTATTTGATTGTACGGACATTGCACATTTCACTCTAATCTATAAGACAGTTTTCACACTCGTAGCGATATTACTTTTAAAATCGGTTAGATCAGACTCGCGTATAATTCTCGGATGGTCCGCCATCCGTATAATTATAATTATTATTTTTCAACGTCCGTTTTATATCGGCAAAAAACTCCGCGCGGCTACGCGACATGACATGATGGGTCGGAAACGGCATGCTTGTTGTATCGTAACAGCCGTACACGATATTTAACAACGCCGGCGTACACGCGTACTCGTCCGAATATTGGTCTGTCGTTGGTTTTCAAAAATATGTACTGAAAAAAAATAAGACGATTTAAAACGAATCCAAAATATGACAAGTCCGCGTTATGGATGAGTGGCCTTTTTTGTTTTTTTTTTTTTTGGCTCTTTGTTTTCTGGACGTGTACTCGGATGTTCGCCGAGATTACAACTGTTTGTGTGTCACGTACACGAAAACTTTCGTTTCGGTATGTAGACGAATGGGTATTCGTAAGCATTAACCGCGACAGGGCAGTTGGATGTTTTCGAAAGCCCATTTCAAAGCTTGTTTGGTCTGTCCATAAAACTACGGTCGAACGAGTCGTTTTCAAACGATTGTCCTCCCTATATATGTATATAACACAGACCCGTTGGACCCGACTTCTCGTTATTTGTCTGTTGCAATATTATTCATTTTCATTTTTTACGAATTGCGCTCGAGAAAAACACAACAAGCTTTCTCCTCGTCACTGAAGTTTAAACGTTGACATACGACCCGTGGTGATCCGAAACGATTCCGTCATAGAGAGAGACGACGTATTTACGGTAATTTGCGTAGGCTTTCTCGTAAAAATACAATATTATATACGACTGATTTTTTTTTCTCGAAAATTACACGCAGGATTTAAAACGTATTATTCAAAGAACGGTATATTTGCATGCGTATTTAAGACGACGCGTGAAGTGAGACTTGACGTCATTGCGGGGACGTTTCAGAGTATGCGTATATGTATGTATAACTTGCGGGAAAACGAGTTATGAGAACTATTCGAAATAGACGGCGGAACGCGTTAAAACCGATTGTTTATACGTTTTCAATGAAATCCAACGGTAACGATGATGCCGTGCCACACGCGTGCGACGGACGGACAGCGCGGCCGAACGCTGTCGGCGTGATGAATCCGTATGGATCGTTTTTTAAAAGTATTTGCGTACAATATAACGAGATCGTGACGGATGTGCGCACGACTAGCGGAAGAAACGAACACGGGCCGGGACGTCGGAAGAAAAGTCGCCGAGTGTGTGGCGCACGTCCGTTCCGGTTGCAAGCTGGTCGTGATCGGTGAAATCCTACGACGTATAAATGATTTTCGGTCCGGTCAGGTCCGCGGCACATACATATTTTCTAGGCCGTTCGGCGCACGCGACGGACACGCGAACGAGATCGATAGGAGGTCGAGTGTCAAGTAGGAAGTGTGCCGTCCGACAAAAAAACCATTAGTGTTCTAACGTCAATGACACATTTGGTCGAGACACATAGTCCAGCGAATTCGTTCGACACAAGTCTAACGTTGTTTATCTAGACAAACAAGTTACGAAGCGAACGAGTAGATGTGAAAACGTCGTGAAACGGAACAAAACTCAACCCGTGAAATTTTCGAAAACGTATGCCGGTGACAGGGAACATGGAAGTTAGGTTAGGTTAGTTTTGGATAGTCCAATTTATCCGTTCCAAATTATATTGTCTTTTTTGCGCGCCACTCGCTGCCGAGTTTACCGTTCTGTATTAATCAATGCTGCTGGCGTCCATATACATGTGTCACTAGCCGAACGAACAGATTTCGTCCGAGTTATGGACTAAAAAAATGTATTTTTATCGAGAAAATGTTTTAATAACGTTACTTAGTGGTCACAAGTTTTTTTATTTTTTTCGATGTTTTCGAGCATTTTGTTTCAATTCTAATTTTATGAATGTTCAGACGCGATGAATAAAATTGGCCTGACCTAATGCTTTTCGAAATTTGAATAAAACCGTAAAATAGTATTTTTACTCGGTACACGATCACTTTTTATTATTTTTTGTTTTTTTTAAATATGATTACAAAAATAAATAATGAAATAATCGAATTCACTTAACAAACCACTCCGTGTACATATTTTTGAATATTTGATATTCGATTGAATTCGTTAAACATTCGTTCGCGTCCTCGCATACATTATAGATTTTTTTTTATCTCGTAGCACTCCGGTTTTATAACGATTTGTACAATGGTACACGTGATATACAAACAGAATAATTGAAATCGTCGTTATATTATACCTAACGCGCGATTATCGTGCCACTGACGGTCGGGAACACGTTTCGAGCGAGCGCGTAAAATATTATTCGAAAAGTAACGTCGTCGAACCGTAAACACGCGACGTATACACGGAATTACGAGACTCACTCGGAAACCGTTTTAAAACCGAACCTACTGTAAAACATACCGTCACACATGGTGTACACGTGGGTGTGTGTGTGTGTATACATAATTGCACGTTTATAGGTGTGTGTACGAAATGTGTAAATGAAGTAATGAGAATGATAACGTAGCGTGCAACATTGGCAATTCTCAAGGCCGCTCGCAGAAAAATATTTCGTGGGGGAGGGACATCAAAAAATGTACACCCTAATTTTGTTTGATATACTATCATCAGTGGGTGAAGGGAGGGGGGTCCGACAAAACAAACCACTTTCATCTTAATTGTAGCGAATTAAAATCTAAAATTGTATTACACATACTGTGTGGAATTACATTGTACCGAAAGTATAGAAAAAATAAAAATTAATTGATAACCCGTGGGCGTATTATTGACCCTAACCAGGACAATAGCGTGCAAATTTCGAGTAAATTTGTGGTTTTGTTTTCAAAAAAAAAAAAAAAAAGGTTATTTGATTTTGTCGATTGTATTTTCATAATTTACACCGTGACAGACTCGGATTGTCGGGGAGGGGCCGGCCAAAATTATTAGCCCTGGACCGTGACTCCGTCGGCAATGCGAACGTTCGTTGTTACGTTACAGGATTATTTCAAATAACAACAATATCGTTATGCACAGTGCTCGAATTGAGAAAAAATAAGTGGAGGAGCCTAACGGTTCAACTTTCTTACTGACTGTTTCGGGCGGGACTAGTGGAAATAATAATCGATTATTTTATCACACGTAAAAAAAAATTAAACACTGAAAATCATTTGATATATATTAAATTATTTGATTTGAATATCAAATAAAATCGAATGGGGGGACATGGGTCCTCTCGCCTCCCTTGGCACGACTGATCCTCAGTACTTTGCGACCTGTGCAGTCGTTCGTCACCCATTATTTTAATAGCCGACGACGACGACGGATCTTACATTATTAATTCGTCCGTCACGTTTCCTCGTCGTCGCGTGTTGGATTTATCGCCCCTTACTTAATGTACAACGATATAGACCGACCATTATATATATATATTGCATACGTGATATCGGTGATCCAAAACCTCTTCAAAGTATGTGAATTTTCAGAAATTTAAATAACCCGATAAAATACGGTATAACGATTTTTTTTCTTCTCAAAAACCAAGTTCTTGTGAATAGTAAACAGTCTGAAAGTATTCTGAATTTGACAGAAATACGCTTCGGTTTTTAGATATTTTACCATTTTTACGATTTTTAAGTACATATTTCGGTGAATGTATTTCCTGCGAATTTCAAGAAAATCTAGATGAACTCCCGGTTATCCCTATTCGTAAAAAACACACCGGCACACCTCACAATTGAAACGACGGACGCACTTTCAATTAATTTATATTTTTATTAGCTTTAACAGTCGGTTCAGACGGCTCATCGTTTGCTTAAAATCGCCGACGCATAAACGCGGAACAAAAAATTATTCACATAAAATTATGTGGAAAAAAAAACCATTCAAAAACGAAAAAACGTTTAGTTAAACTGAGCACCCGGTGTCCTTAATCAATTTTAAAACTGCTAGAACCACGTGAATGCTAAAATTACGCGACTAACCGGACGCTAATGAGTCCGGATATCAGCTAACGTAATGACGAGACGGCAGCGACGACCTAACGACTGGATAAAGACCACGAACCTTATTTCCAGCCTTAAGACTTAAACGCTCGCCGATGTACGGTATTGCGGACGGTGATGGACCGTTAACATATTTACACACGTTCGAAACTTTTAACGAAAATTTAACGGCGGTTTACTTAGCGGATCACGTGTGTTTCTACCGCGCCGTTCCATCGCAACGGCTAGAATATACTTGGGACGTATTCAACACACGATCGACGTTCGGAATTCGTACGCACACGGTATTTAGGTACGCGATAAGAAACGGTGTTTCGAAAATTCTCGCGTACGTGGACGACAATTGTGTGTAGACGAAATACATTTTTTGGTTTTTTAAACTTATCGACATTTGCGTTCGCCTTTGCCAACGTTCACGATAACATTCTTAACGTACTATATAGTCCCACGTGACCCGTGGAAATCAAGATCCGTCGGTATTTCGGCCATTCGCGCGGCGACGGATTGGGAAATGAATCTGGCCCGGGAAGATATTGTGAAGGCGGCCCATTCGAGAAAATAATAATAATTGTAATCGACTCAGTGTGGCGATGGCCGTAAAATGTAAACGTAGGATTGTAATTCGTAGGCACGTTTCGTTTTTACGTTTCCCCCTTCTGAATGCAATACAGTCACTTCCGCTAGTCTAGCTACACGTCGCGGCCCAGTACGTCCCTGCATTCACGCGATCGTGACGTCGAGACGTTTCGGATTCGTTTTCGACGGGTCCCGAATTTCAGGATTGATACGTCCACGTCTCCGAGCGAATACGGTGACGATAACGTTATCTTACGCAGACGGAAAGAACAAAACACGAAAAATCGACGCGTGCACGAATTCGTTGGAATTTCGGTTTTAATCGTATTTCATCGTCACTATTGCCGTTGTGAAACGACGGTCGACACGCGATATTTCGCAGACGTGACCTGATGTTTTAATTGACGTTAACTTAAACAGACGTCCGTTCCGTCGTTGGCCCACGTCCACATCGAGACGGATTGCGTACGATCTCGCCAATGGTTCGTGAACGAGAAATCGGAAGGATCGAATTTTTTTTACGATCGCATTGCGTCGTCGTTCAACAGACGCTACTACACAGTCGTCGTTAGTCGAATACAACCGCGTGTAAAGCGTATCTCGTGTATATATTAGACGGTTTTAGTTTTACGTGATTATTTTTTTTTGCATTATATATTAAATCTTTATCACTCTGTTATTCGGAACGCCGAATATCACATGGCGTCAGCGTAAAAAAAAAAACAAAATTTTTCGACATTATTTATAAAAAGCGATGTGAATCATTCGAATACTTTACATCGACTAATTGACTTAACTAGCATTCGTTTTTGTTGTATCAAATTTTTACAGTTAACTACCACAATTATCTAGTTTAGTTAACAAGATGAAGAATTATATTATTTTTTTCGTCCAAGTTCGAAATTCATTCAATTATATAAATATGATTGTTGTGACAACATTATTTATGAATTATATTCTGTCAGTCCAATTTTGTTTGGATCGATGACAATCCGAGTCGGATTAATTTTTTATTTTCATTTTAACTTGTAACTCAACTAGTTAATTTTTTTTTTAGTAACTATTTAATTTTGACTATAAGTTAATTTCAGTTAATTTTAGTCAATTTTTATCCATCTTTCCGTTTTTCAGTGCTCTGTGCTGTTAAGCATTATATACGCTACTATACTCAATAACTAATAAATGATAATTTATCGTTTTGTTGTTCAGTAATATTTCGTAATGAAATTGTTTTATCTATACGCTGCTACTCAATATATTTTTAACTTTGCCCAAAAGATTTCGACTATAGCGTATCAAACCTAACCATACGTGAAGCGTTCTATTAAATTGTTATTTACCACTAACTGCAGGTACTGTATAGCATAATATATATACCATTCAGGAGTGATTTTAGGTTTTTGTTCGAGACGAGATTTCATTTGAAATTACTTGGTTGTTCAAGTCGAACAAGTCGTTCACCGGAAACGGACAACACGAATCGTTAAATACTCGAACCTCGACAAATCCCTACGGACGGTCCTCTTGTAGCTGGCACGTGATCGATAATATGCGCGCACTAATTCAGCGATTTTTCCCCATGACGGGGACGTTTTTAACACTACGATACGACTACAATAAAAAAAGATTCATGTAAATGTGTCGATTCGCAAATTGTTCAGATCAAACTATTGGAAAATTTACAGTAACTATTTTAACATTTTCTAAAAAAAAAACCCCCCTTTATTGTTAGATTGCAATAAATTATAGAAACAAAAAAAAAAAATACGTAAACAACGAATGTTAACGAAACTATTGCGAATTCTTAGCTTATATATTGTGTGATTCTGATAAATCCGAAGCCTCCGACTATAACGTCGACGTATTTTAATTTATATCAACCCTTCCCTGCCCACAAACAGCAATACTTATCACAAAACCACGTCGTTTAAATAAATAATTTTAATTTACTGGTATTGTCGGTTTTTAATTTAAACGCCATAATCGCTGTATTGCGCGTAAACGGTTTGCCCGAACCGATCGCACGACGTTCCGATTTGATTAGTTCTGTACGCGGTTTTTTTTTTGTTTAACGGTCCGTACCACCGACATTGTCTGTGCAACGTTATTTTAAATTTAATTGAAACCTTTGTGTTCCGCCGATCCGGCGTACGAGGTCGCCTGAAAATCACGGGCGACCTATCACGTGTTTTCTTTTTGTTCATTTCATACAGCGTAACGTACACGTCTAGCTGAACGTTATGAAGATTTTATCCCGAATCAGTTTTCGTCGAATAAGTTTTCTTCCGATGGACGAACGCGTCCGGCGGCGGATAATACGTTTTCCAGCCGATCGAAAATCAATAACGAATAATAACAACGTACAATACAGCACGGTACTTACGGTTTTGGTTCGGAAAATCTATTAGTATTTCAATAACATCTGAAAAAGAAAACGAAAACAATAAAACGAATATAATATCATTGCTTGGTCGAGTACGAAATACAAAACGATAATCCGATTCCGATTAAATAATACGTGAGCCAAAATACCATGTTCAAATACGAATACGTTTCGTTCCGAAATTCTGCAAATGATATTGAATCAGTAAACAAACAAATGTGTATACAACTGTATATTTTTATTGCGATTATATTCTTTGTTTAATATGTATATACTTATAAAAATTTGTTTTATTAAACTGTTTAATAATACACGTCGGGGATACTCAAATGATAACTGAAAATACGGGCAGCAATTAGCTTCAAATACATCCTCGCAACACGTTTAACGTGTACATATAAAAGCCGCCGAAGAAAGATCCGTCTGGCTTCGGCTTCGTACGGCTACATAATGTACATAACGTGCGGACTAGCGAGGAGAACGTTTCCAGTTTCCTTGCTCGGCTCTCTCGCTGTGCCCGTGCTGATTATCACATCACGCCGGTTTTAACGAAACGACTTTAGTTCGTTCGATTTTTCTTGAGAAACTTCTCTATCGGTCGCAAAACGTCGAAAACCGAATAACGGTCGCAGTCGTACGGACAACCGGCGTGTATTGCGTTGCGCTTAAAAGCGAAACGTAATTATTTACGCGCGTCTCGGTGCCGAACCGTGTCCGTGAGACTAATCAAGAATAAAACGATTACAGTCGGGCCAGACGTACGGTTCGCCGTTCCGCTTCGTAAACGGAAAAGGACCGACGTAGTCATCATAATCCGCGTACGTACATATGTATACGGATTAACGGGAACGTCCCGACATCGAACAGAACGCCCGAGAGATGTATCGGTACCGTGCTGTACCATTTGTCGATTGAATATTTCGAACGTACACGTTCGCAGCTGTCACTTGCAATATCACCACAAATGATATCTTCGCGTTGCGAATCGTTATTATTTTATCGTTACGACCGGAAACGCGTGTCTTGCACGTTATTACATTTTATACGAGTAGGAGAAAATTCGATGTATTCGACCAATATGTGGCCTGACCGTACTATTTATAATGTAAACGATCATTCGTAGTAGAAAAATACCGTTTGAAACAACTGTGCGATTGGATTTTTGACGTTATCGGTTGGCAAACATCGCGATATCAAATTTTGTTCGACCCACACTGTCCGATATGAACCTTTGGCGTTCTCTATTCATTGCTCGTGACATAATTATCGTACCGTATACGGAAAACACGATCGAACAACCTCCTCGTGGACTGTTTTATTCCGTGCATAATAATTTGTTGACGTATATTATTCGTGGCGCGTGACAATATGTTTTCGTATACGAACACGGAAAAAGTTATACGACATATAAGTATGTCGACGCAATACGAGCATGTATGAAAAATAGCTGTTTCTTCATACGCACACTTATTTATTGGATACGAGGGCGGTCATCATTCGATTTTGGGTAGAACGGGACAATTTTCGGAATTCGTGTCGACTCCCACAAATTTTTTTTTATTTTTTAAGTTAATGAATAACATTTACGTCACTTGGTACATAGTTGCTCTTTTCTCTTTATTTTTCTCGTACGTTTTGAAAATTACGCTTACATAATTAAAAGGCTATCATTTTTTGATGTAAAACAAAATTAAAAATCCTTTAAATACCTGTAGCTGTGTAGACTTTTATCTTCAGAATTTGTACGATTTCACAAGAGAAGACTTATTGCTTTGAAAACGTAAGATACATAATATATACTACACAAATACGAGTTTAAGTAATTCGTACGTCTTTTGAACTCGCACTACATTCTTATCCTAGAGCAAGGTAATAAGTGAAATATTCCTTTTCGTTTCCGATTCGGTTTGAAGTCCAAATCGTACTCAATACACTATTGTTGTTTAACACGTCACTTGTTTTTACCGCGTTAAAATAGATAAATAATTATAATCTCGCGAATCTACGTTCTACGACATAAGACGACTAGGCGACATACACGCTGCATTAGTTGTACAGCTAACGATTCGTGAGCATTTCTCGGCGGCCATAACGTGGTGAAATTTTAATATTTATTTGTCGACGACGGTTAAAATCCGCTTGAACGAGATATTCGACAATAACCGTATACACAGTTGTAAATGCGCTTAGGTTTCGTTTTTCTACACGGAGTTTACATACTCGAGAGATGTGAATGAATTCATTGTGTTATTTATTCGAGAATGCGTTATGTCGCAATATTTACGTATATTCACACGCGGAATACGTACGGAATACGCAGTTTTTGTTCAACGAGCGAAAAATCGTATTCCATCATTATACAATATCGATCTGCAACGGTACTGTAAATTTGACTACGTGCGAAGGCTGTCCCATAAACAAGATACAAAAATGCACGGAATAATGAAATATGAATTGATTGCTTTAAAATTTTAACGCGATTAATTAGACATATTTTTCTATTTTTCCACATAGTCACCATTCAAATTTATGCATTCTCCTCGACGATGAAGTAACTTGGAGAGAGTGTGATTACGCTCAGGAAATGTAAAACTGCTGCATGTTCAACGGGAAAACCAAGAGTTGGCTGGACAAATACAAGTGGGAAGTATTGCGCCACATAGCTCTGATCTAGTATCATCAGATTTTTTTTGTTTGGTTCATTAAAAAAAAAAAATTGGGAGGAATTCATTGTCAAAATGAGGAGGAGGGCATTGAACGCACTTACCGAGTACGTGGAAGGAAAATTTGCTGCGTATTTGGGATTTCGTCGTCGAGAAAAATGCATAAATTTAAAAGGTGACTATGTAGAATAATAGAAAAACGTGTCTAATTTATCGTGTTAAAATTTTAAAGCAATAAATTCATTTTTCGTTATTCAAGTACATTCTTGTACCTTATTTATGGGACAGCCCTCGTACGACGGGTTCAGATATGCCGCGATGACGTTCAAGAGATTTTTAATGGCACGTTGTTTCCCGTTCAACGTCGTGCATTGTCTGTATACGTCCGACAGTGTCACGTCCAAAATAAAACGGAGAAAGAGCACATGCGTACTCCGGCGGCACGGTCAGACGACAACCGTCGGCGGTGCCGCTCCGAAACGTAATGAACCGTCATTTTCACCGATCGAGACCGGTCGACAAACAATATATAGAACGACGGGGTCGAAACGGGTTACATAATAACGTCGAGTGGACGTTTTTAGAATTGATTTACATTTTTGATTCGACGGTTTGCTATGTTGTCTAATACGTGTTGTTAATTTAATTTAACGTATTAGTTTGATGTATACGTGTTTTTATTCGCAGCAATTAGTATGAATTTTGAATTTTCGTTGCGCCGGAAGAAAATCTTATCAGAACGCATTCAAAAGTTTATTTGCAAATGTCGAACCCGTTTCATCATTAGTTATTAATTTATTGTCATAACTTTATGTCGTCGCGTTTAAACGTTTCGCTGCAAAACACGTCCGAGTGCCATTCAACATCATTTTATGACTTTTACGTGCTTAACTTTGGTCTCAAACCTAAGAAATGCCTAGAATAATTATAGAGACAAACGACTTCAGATTTCACACAAGTCGTTGAGAAATATATTCGTAATTATTAATACACAATCAAACGGACGAAGGCAATAGTACTTTCGTTGATTTAAATTTTAACTGAAATGTTTGATTTTTAAATTGACCTTTAATTCAGTTAATAAAATTCGGTTGACTTAGTAAATTAAAAAAAAAAAAAATCATTAATTCGACCTTAAGCCTCGACTAAGTAATAATGTCAGAAAACCGTTAAAACTATATACATACGAATAATTTTAAAATTCGATAAGTCTCAAACACACGTCATATCTGACATACTACCGTCTGCATTATTTATTTATTTTTTTGTCGTAATACTAAAAAGTAATTTACCCATCAGAGTGTGCGAAAAGTTATAATTACATTCGTGCAGTGTTTACGTGATGAGCTGTCGCGTGTTCTAATCAATTCCGGGCATGATAACATTAAAAACGCCGTTAAAACAGCCGTGTGTTTAGAAATTGATATGCCACAAACATCTGAAAATTCCAACAGTTTTAGAATTCTAAAACAATATGCAATTTGGATAATATAATAAAAAGCGAGATTTAAAAATAAATCGGAAAAAAACTATACAAACAGGAAGCGAATAAATACCGATACAGATGGGGTTTTCTTAAACTTGACGATTTTGTCATGATTTCAAATGTCGTATGTACGAATATATATATATAGAAGACGCGACACGAACAAATTTAATATGGAGTGATAATTTCCCATTGATGTGGTACTTTTTTGCGTAAGGAATTTCCGAAACAGACAATGTTCATATATCCGTCAACGTTAAATGCAATACACAATAGAGTAAACATAAATAATTGCACCTCGTCCTATGCAATGCACGGGAAGATAACAATGGTATTATCTATGAACTTTGAAAACTGTCACGATTCTCTAAAGTGTACCTTCATAATACTGTCCACTGTTTTTCGATAAAATAACCGTAAGCTCGTGTACGTTTCTTTTAAACTAAACGCGATAACCGACGATAATGTAACATATAATATATATGCTTACTGTATTTATTATGTATTTTATTTTATTCGTTCGTCGGGTTATTTTATTGGTCCGGTCAACAAGTAATATTACGGACGTAGAATCGGAAATAATATTTTTCGAATAATAATTGATTAAATAAAACGAATCGGCCGTCCGCGAAACCGTCAGTAAAGGTAGAGAGTTGAAAAAGTCGTTGCGTTGTGCAATACGAGCTAAAAGGTAGTCATCCAAGTACGTTTAAACTAGTTGACCCGAAAGGCTTTGCTCGGTCTTAAAAAAAAAAAATCAAAGAAAACCTCGTAACGTAGATGGTCTGAACGAGACGAACTGATCCTATTAATAATTTATTGTTATTTACGGCTAGTGCACCTTAAAACGATTTAAAATTAAAAAATTCGTCTCAATATAAAACGACGGATTAAAATTAAATGTTAAAACGCTAATTTATAATACGTAAACGGGTATCGATCCGTTTTATATGTTTGTGCTCGCGTCTATTGCTTAGTAGATTAGCTAACACACCGTAACCAATGATATATTTACTTCAGTACCGTACTATATTCGGAACTAATGGTCGTTATTTTATTATTCGGGTTTTTACGGTTGTTCAGGCTTGCTAATTGCCAAATTGCCTGGGTGTAATTTGAAAAGAGACGGACCTTCTAAAACTGTGGAATATTTAGTGTTATGTTAAAAATCAATAAATAATTGAAAACCGAAAAAGACCGTTTTGGTTCGCGAATCGTTTATTGTTCTTTTTACCGGAAAGAGCTAACGTTTAATAATAACGTTATAACTTTACTTTGAATATTAAAACGAAAAAACAAAAGGAATTCAATCTCTACGTGTATTATTGCCAAGAAAAGTATATATTGCAAATTATTACGGTTATTTCCTAAAAATAATCTCGATTTCATAAACCGATACGCGTTAATGTTAATAGGACGGCAATAAATTATTGTTCGAAAAAATTATTTTACGACACAAAATGAAAAACTTATCTTATTTATGAGTATATACGTAATTTTAGTTTTATCTTCAATATTATTGACATAATTTTATATTGTAACGGAGTTTTTTTTATTTCTTGATTTTTCTTCTTTGTTTCCGAATAGTTGTTCTTGAAAAGTTATAAAATGTTTAGAAATAATGAACATTAAAAAATATAATAATAAAAAATACTACTCGACGTAAATAATCGCTAAAAGAATTTAATTTAAAATATAATGTATAACTAGACCTTATTATGATATAAACACAAAAATGTCAATAATGCATTCTTTTTTTAGACTAAAATGATGTTTAGTAGATACATCTATAAAATTGTTTAAACATTATATTATAACATTAAAAAATACTGACTATTCGGCACGTGTATACGAACGATCATTATTCGTTTCATTTTAAATACTATTTCAACAGCAGTCAAATAACACATATAATTTCATTGAAAATAGTTTAATTAGATCACGTAGCAAGTATTTAAATAGATTAAGTGACACATATTGTTCAATGACATAAACTGTCGAAAATATTATATTTTAATCGATTTGATAAGAGTCTAATATTATAAACAAACAAGTTATGAAATGAACACGAAGATATATAAAAAATATAGATTTTCGGAAGCTTACAAATACTTGGTTTATGTTTATCACCAAAATGTAGTTTCATTTTTTCAAAGTGTTTCGAATTTTCGTTTTTTGATTTATAACAAAACCAAGCTAGATAAAAATCCGTTATGACCCGAATTTTACATTATTATTTTACGGTTTTTCGTTTATTTTTTCATACACGTTTTAGGACTTATGAAACATACAACCAACCCGTCCTTTGCATAACCTTAATATAGTCACCTAAGCATAAATAAAGAAGAGCACTCCTTCCATCCAATTCCATGTGTTTAGACAATAACAAAAATCACACATTATTATAAAACCAATACACAATTCCTATTACTTTAATAATATTTTGACCCGGTGAGAAAATATCAACTTAATTCAAAGACCCTCAACAAATGTTTGCATGGAACTTATCATTAAATTAGCATTGAAATATCTGCATAATATTTATTTAAATATAGACATGTAATTATATACATATTGAACCGAATAGTAAATAATTTCCAGATCAAATGTAATAGAGGAAAATTCTATTATAAATATCATTTATATAAATTCTGTCGGCGTGCTGCGTTTGTCGTAAGTCAATATTCGAGAAGTTTCAATTTTATATTCAAATATCCTTTAAGATATTGATTGGAAAATAATCAATTATCAATAATAAGAGGTTGTAAATTATAGCGTTTGCACAGTTCGTTTATTTAAACTATAATATAGAAGAATGCGATATACGATTCCATAAAGCTAAAATACCAAATCCGAAATTCGAATGCGCACGTTTCATCATATTCCTTAAGATATTCTCTAATGAGTGCTTATTTTTTGTATATTTCGTTGAATTTCGAAGTAATAAAGTCAATAATTTTAATGAAATTTTATTTTTATTTTTTATTTTTATTTCTCTGTATCGTTATTAACGGACTTCCCTACTTCTATTCACCTGAACTGACACCGAGTGATTATTTTCTATTTACGCAAATAAAAAATATCATGAAAGGAAAGCGATTTCTGATGTGAAAGAGGTCAAGAAAAAAACAATGGAGACACTTAAGGGAATACATAAAAAGAATTTGAAAAACGTATCGACTCATAGAAAAAACGTTAGTAACAATGCATATCATCACGTGGAGAGTACATTGAATGCCATTGATGCAATTTTTCAGTTTAATTGAAAACTATTTTTTAAGTCAAAAATTCTCGTTATTTTTACATCATTTTATAAACCATTTTAACCTGTTCTCAAACTCATTTCTTGGTAATCTTGCAAGGAAACACAAACGCTAATATAGCTTAGTGATTTTTTAGCATTAAATTTAATTAAAATTATGAGCATAGTATAAATAAAGTACAAAGAAAAAAAACGAAATATAGCTAAGAAAAAAGATGGCGGCCAGGAGCTATGGTCGTTAGCTCATGTGAGTTGCTTAGACAGACACATTATTTTTTCATTATTATTTTAAATTAGTAAGCAATGATAAATCATTGTATTTGAAAAACGATTGTGAGCGATGCTAGTTATCTATCATTATTAACGAACATAATAAATATTTTAGATTAAAAACGTGTACTCGATTTTGAGTTCTAAATACTACGAAAATTGTTCATGTCCAAAACGAATATATCGACAACTGTCCCAGTGTTTTTGCAATTTTCGTGTTGTTTTTACGTTTAGGTAAATGACTGGGGAAATCGAAAAACGTGCCAAATAAAGTACAGTTTTTTATCGAAACGTAAACGCACGTTGACATCATTCGAGCACTCTTTCCGCACAAAATATTAAAAAACAGAGAGAAAATAAAAAAAATAACATGACGTTATTAAACTTGAAATCTAAAACAAAACAATATATATATATATATAATATAATATACTGCAGCGGTCTTGCTAAGAATACACACTTCATTTATCCACTTTACCCACTATCGTTTATATTAGTACAATCGTAGTAACTATATATTGTGTGACAGTGCGATATTTCGAATTGAAATTTGTTTTCTTTAAAAATTCTGTTTGAACAGATCTAACCTATTTCTGATCAAAACGTATTGAATAAATATCACGTTGACTAGCGTTCGTATAAATTATTGAAACGGTACTAGTGTGACGTAATGTTAAAGTAAGACTGTTTTCACGTAATGCAGAATTCGTTACTGTGAATGTATTACTTAGCTGTCAAACGGTAATATAACAAACATATATTCGATAGAACGTGGATATCTCTCACGAAATACTTGCAAAACGTTATAAATATTTATATAATTATTTGCTTTTCGTAGACAATTCGCTGTTGGATTATTTATTTTTTTTTATGGTTTAAAAACAATAATTATACATGAGTACGCCGATAAAAGTAGTGGGTGTGTTTATGTACGGCTTTATTTATATTACGACAATGATAAACAAACAAAAACTACGATAAGAAACTCGACCGGACGACTATATTGATAATCATTATCAGGCGAGTTTCGGTCTACGTCAATTTAACGTATTATTTTCTCATCAAAACTTCTGACAAAGGGTTATAGACATATATGGGAGCTGTGTGACCTGTTTTTTTCCAGCGATGCGGTTGTCCTCTCGTACTGGATAACGTTTGAAATAAAGACGTTTTCATAAATTTTATTGATCTCGGGAATTCTAAAACTCTTCTTTGTTTTTTAAAAGAAACGATGCTATAGATTTTCACGGAATTAAAATCGGACCAGCCGAAACCGATACAATTTTGTCAGTGCGAGACGTCTCCAAACGTTATTTTTGTTTTTATCTCTTTCGAGAGAACACTCTTAACGTTTTGTCGAACATACAAATGACGAATTATTCGATATTTATAAAAAATAAATTTTTTTAGTTAAATCAATATATATATATATTAGTCCATTGCAACGCTGTCTGACATTTAGTGATTTCATAAGAAACGTTGTTTTCTCGTCTAAAACAGGTACGTCATTAAAACAGTAAAATGCTTCAACTATTCTCTCGTTCTCCAGCGTGAACAAATAACGCGGTTATATTTGTAGACGTAACGTTACATAACGCATTGACTACACTAATATTGACGATCAATAGACGGAATTCGTACAACATCACGTTTAAACGTAGAACATTTATAACGTGGCATATGAACTTGCTCTGTGCGCCATATTTTAAAATGCGACGTTAGGATCGTATACGCCGGTGAAAATAAACACGAACTCGTAATAAATAAAACCTAGCCGAGTGTATTGAAAGAAAAAATAAGCGTCCGGGTCTTATAAATGTCAAAAAAACACATTATTGAAAATCCGTTAAGCTCTGAATTCCGCGGAGCTTATTTTCTAATTATTATTTTTTTTGTTCGAACAAATAAACATCGAGCAATATTTTAACGCGTGCATTTGAACGTTATTTCATAGATATCGATCACCTGCGGTATTATAATAAGTATTTTTTTTTTCTTTTGATTATTATAATATTTATCATAACAAATTAAAATATTTCGCACACAGCGAAACTCAACTATTCACAGCGATTTATGCCGCGAATAATCCTACGGAAATAACATAGTTAACGTTTCGTGAACACGCGCTAACATTCGCATGGCGTTCGTTATGTGTCGTTACTTTTTCAGTACTTAAAACACCCATTCTGAAGTTTGTAGACACGTCAAAGAAATAACTTGAACAAGTTTTAACATGGCAACTAGAGCAGAGTAACTGAAACATGATACTGAAAGTCTGAAGTCGAGTCATGTGAAATGTGATAAAAATCTATTATTGTCCGTTACATTTGACAGAAAGTCAAACTCATAACCTAGTTTTTCATTCATTGTTATATAGCAGCAGAAAGAAACGAGAAAGAGTAATGAAAGACCGGGTTTTCAATGGCCATCGGTTCGGACCGACAAAAATAGAAGGTGATTTATAAATATAATAATTTTTCCCCAGCCACGTCTCGGAGACCCTCAACCCGGACCCGATCGGCATCCGCAGAACCGTCAACTTCTTAATAAAAACCCGAACTCCATAGAAAAATGTAACGTACACTCTGTATAAACATTTGTAAATGTTAGAAATGTATTGTCCGACGGCTACAGAAGCTGTGGATTTTATCTGATTAAAACAATAATAAAAATAATCTGCATAACAATCTGTAGTTTAAAACAATTGAACAGCTGATACGTGAACGAATTCGTGTTACGTCATGAACTTGTTATGATATTTGTGTATACGCGGCGCTGTATGTAGTCGCGTTGACTAATTGATTGAAAACAACGACTTCCCATACTCGTATATCTAATCGAATACGTTTTGTGTTTCGAATTCAAAAGTCGTTCGTGTTTTGTAAATTACATTCAAAATACGAGCTTATGGCGAAAAGCCTAATCGCGCGGTCGTAGTAGCCGGAGAACACAATATCATAGTTTTCGACGATATCAGTATCTATTCATATTGCATACGAGTTCGGTGTGGCTGAATGAAATCGCATTGTGTGTTGTTGGCACGGCACACGTGAAGACTTGCGAAAGGAACACAATAAAATACGTCTGTACGCGATAAACAGTCGCGATAAACGATTGCGTACGTTCGTCAGCAGAACTGTCGAAATAACCGGAAAAATTCAAATTCAGTTTATGATGCAATGTTCGCGATTTTATTGATATTATGTAAACCGTGATCGAAAATTGCAACTTTTTTCAAACGCACAATTTCTTTCAACGTCATATTTACTTAATACGAACATTCACATAACGGGCGCGCGAATCGAAATCACAACTAACAGGAAGCTGCTTGAGTTATACGCGCGAAATTGTCGTAACGAGTCGAAAAAAAAAAATGAATTTTCATCGCGTTACGTGTCCGTAACACTCGACGTGTCGTAACGTGCAAAACAGCAAACGAACACGATGAAACGTGGCAACGTTGGCAAATCGTAGGCAGCAAACACACGAAATCGCGTGACGATAAACGATCGTCCGGAGCGGTTATTATTGTTTTGCGTACTTTTGTACAAATAAGGATTCGAGTAAGTAGCCGACCGTTTGATAAAAAAGGACACCTGTGTGTGCGTGTGTGTGTGTGTGTGTGTGTACAACGTAATACATATGAACATGTAGAGATTAGAGGCTGGCTAAGAAAAAATTGTGTGCACACACTTAATACGTACTTAGAGATAAACTGTATACACGCGTATTTATGTTAGAGAAGACAAATGACATTCGGTATTAAAACGACCTCAACAACGTTAAGCTTAACTGTCGTTTGGCGGGTGGAAATATTAAGTTCACGCCGTGCGACGGTGTTTCTTTTTGGATTTATTTTTTCATAACAATCCGAATATTCAGCGAGGTCATTACAACGACAATCTTCCCGATAGACGGCTATTTCGAGCGTTCGAAAAAAACGTATGTCGGACCGGTCGGAAATGTCTATTTTCCGAAAATATTTTATCCGGCGACCAAACGTGCACCGACTAGTATTTGTTGGTTTAAGTTTGTCGTTAGGTTTTTTTTTTTTTTTATAAAGTAACGTCTGAATCCGAAAAAATATTGACGAATAAAGGACACGGTACAATTCTTTCGATTCCCGGACCTTTACCGGGCGTCGTCTCGACTGTGCGCGCGGTTACTACCGGACATTCGTTCAGACCGTGTTATGACTGTTGTCCGCACGAGACGGTCCGGCCAAAAGTCCGAAACCCGAACGTTCACCCAGTGCGATACGGCGTAATGATACGGTCGCAGTGTCGATGGTAATTTAATAAACACACCTCGCGGGTAAATATGTAAAAAGTTTAGAAGTTCCGACGACGAGACGACCCGAACAGTCGGTCTATATATATATATATGTGTGTGTGCCCGTTCTCGTTACAGATTGCCTTCCGTCGTTCGGGCCACCGAAATATAAACGACGGAAACTTTTCGCGCGATAACGTCGTGTAAATAACCGTATTTGTGTACACGTTTGCCGTCTCGCTCACGCCGAAATCCGCGCAGACCGCGATAAAAGAAAAGGGGTCTTTTTTCTCTTTTCTCTCAACGTACTTATCAGACATTATAACCCGTCGAGAAACGTTCGTTATTTTATATACACACACACGCGCCGGTGACGCGGACTTGAAATTTTTCATTATCGAAATTGATTTTTAATTATAATAACACCGAAAACCGTGTTTTGAAGCCCAAAAGTTTCTTCGCGACAATTAATTCAATCGAACGGTCGCGTCCTGCACCACGCTCGACGGTTATTATCACACCAATACTATCGTACTCCTTTGTCGGTCGGAAAACCGCTTGTTCTTTCCGGAAAATCCGAAATGAAAACGTTATAAACATTGTCCCGTCCGTTTGTTATTTTTGTATTTTTTCGAAACATCCAAAAAGGTAAATTATTTTCGTTTCTAAATAAGCCTATTGATAAACCGTCACGAACAGTCTTAAATACGTTTCACATCGAAAATACACGTATTTGTTTATGTATCTCGTATGCTGTCATTTTCGCTGGTTTCCTGTTGAAATTGTCCGCACGAACATTCTTCCTGATCGAAAAATTCAATATTAAAAGAAACAAAATTTTGTTATTCACCTGAGGACAGTTTTCTAACATTTTCCTTTCTCGGAAACTGTAATGAGCGTTCGTAACGTAATTAAACAAACAAAATGAAAAAAAAACCCACCGAAAACAACAATAATTTCTTAATTTCATTTTTCATTTAAAGTTTACTTTTTTATGTTAATTATTCAGAAAACGAACTAATGAAAAAAAAATATATATATATATACAATAAATAAAAATAGTTGGGACTTAAAAGTTAATTAATGATTATAATAATTGTATAAATTAAAATGACTTATTGTTATTTTTAAATTACGTTAACTTATATATCCTTAAAATAATATTTTATACTCGTTAAACAGTCGTCTTCGTGATTGTACCGATCACGAACTATTTTTAAACGACACATATTTATTCATAGACATTATTTAACTAACAATGTTAAATATATTGCGGATAATGCCATTAGGTAATAGAAAGCTAAACTATTGTCAGATCGGGAATATTTATTTTTTACGGAAATCACTTTTGGGACGGAAACATGTCCCAGTGTATAACATGTGTATCGACTAGAAATCCAACACAGATTTACTTCATGTTGGTTAAAATTCTAAAAACTTCTCGTGACTAAAAAACAAAACTCGAAAATTGTTATTTAAGAGTAACTATTCGTCATAAACTGTCGAAAACGATTTTTCAATGTAATCATAATATAATCTCGCTGTAGAAACTTCAGAGTGTATAAATTAAAACGTTATATGTTGAGTCACCCGCTCGCAAGACTCACACAGCGTTTAATGGATATCTGATTTCAATTGAAGTCATCAACAACAAAAAGAAATCGCTCTGTATGTAATTTAACTTATTTCAAATATGCGTTATAACGAGATTAATAGCATAATCAATATATTTTTAAAATTGAAAAATGCATTAAAAAGATGGTAAACATTGGTTTTTATTTTTAAATGAAATAAAAACATAATGCGAGATTCAATAATAATATTTCTATTTGTTAATGTTATGTGTATATAATTATCCGGTCGAAGACGTCGACAATTTTTGCGGTCTATGCTTCGCGAATGTCCACGTATCATGAATTTATATGAAATAAACTTTCATAAGTTCTTTCATGATAATAATAATTTTTTTTTTTTTTACTTATGTGTTTTATTCAAGAGTATATTTTCCCGTATAGTGGCTTTTTTAATTTTAATTTTCCTTACAATAACGAGTAATCGTTTATCCGTATAATAAGAAAAAAAAATCAAAGAAAATAAAGAAAAAGGGTTGAAAATAAGTGGGGAGTGGGACGTTTTGTGCGCATTCATAGTTTTTAAAATTAATGAACTCATAATCAACGTGTATTTTTAATCGGATTTTAACTTTCTTTGTCATTCGAAAAATATAATCACCTTGACTTTTTAAGCAGAAACTTGTCGAAATACTTTTTAAACTAAACGAAAATGGCAAAAAAAAAATTGTATATCATTATAATACGTATATAATGCATAACACACATATCATATATTCAACAGCGAGTTGAGTCAGTAAAACGGTTATTACACTGTTGTGTCGAAATATCAGTATATGAACCGTGTTTATTGATTATGACAACGAAAGGTATGTAGACGAACTACAAAATAAAATATATTGCATATAGTATTGTGGACATCGGCTCGAGACAGGAATTTTAGAGTTGTATACTATTATTTGAAATTTGAAATCGATAGTAAATTATTGTATTTTAAAAACTATTCCGAACGACACTAATAATGTATTTATTACATAAATCATTGTAACAACAACACATTTTTCGTTTCGCTCGGAATCTAAAATGGATTCTCTATTTTCTACTGAAAACCATACTGATTACGACTTTGAAAAAAAGGTTAGATATTTGTGAAAAAAAATTATATTAATAATAATAATGTTACTTGGCGTTTGACGGGTAGGACTTGAAACTATAGTAATTGTGTTTAGATACTCTACGACACAGATAATTAGTCACCTTAAAAATGTTCACCTACTTTTAATTTTGATTTTGAGAAAAATGGCTGAAAATTGCCATAAGGAATGATACAGTATAACTCGCCTAAATTATAATTTCGTCATTATATTAACACAATTTCCTAAACAAAGTGTTAAAACCAACACGTCGTAGGAAACGCTTAGCTTGAAAAATTCGAAAAAATATTATATACAAAACCATCACCGTAAAATATTATAATTGAACACAAACAAACGCGCAGTAATCACTAATCGGTAACAAAGTTATCGACACCAACATAATAATGCGTGACATGTTGTCGATGTTTATTTTTAATTAATTTTTAAGATGAGTTCATAAACAAATAATCTAAAATAAAAAATATAATAAAATAGTCATTTTTGTAATTTACACGGATAAACCTCATTCTTTCGTTATGTTAAAATTTCAAAGTAACCACTTTAATATATCTATTTATATATATATATATTTTGTAAAATGAAATTTAATTTCCATAAAATATCCAGTCTATTACATACTTATGGCAGTGAAATATGAACCACCTAACCACGACTAATCATATAGTATTAAATTCGGTACATAATGTATTTCTCAACGACGAGAATGTTTACAAAGCAGATTTACCTATCTATTTTCAGGCATTATTCTACGTCATTATATGCTAAGAATATATAACGTATTTACCTATGCGTGTAAATTATGTTGCGGACGTAATAAATTTAATTAAAAAAAACATTTTCATATTTCGCCAAGCTCAACAAAACATGTATTAGTGACTTTAATATTTTAAAATCCGTTTCGTTTCCTACGTAAAAAAAAAAATCTGTTTTACACACATACGAAATATAATTCATAAGTACGTATTGATGAGACTGTACAACGATTTACATATTCGTGTATGAGACATGACAAAATAAATAAACACGTCATTTTAGAACCAATACATTCATCGTTTCGCTCGGAATCGAAAGGGTGGGATTTGTTTTAGCGAAATATTTAAGCACATCAATCATCAACGCCGTTTATTAATTAAGACGGTCCATTACTTGGTTCATTAATTCTTAGACAAAATCCACACCGTAAAAAAAAAAAAAAAAAACGGCATTACGTCCCAAAGACAGACGAACGATATAACTTGTACACGGAAAATGTAGTCTCTGAGGCTTCTGTATATATTAATAGCGCTACAGATTTTAAAATCAACGATCGTCACTAAGTAATTCGGTTCGGGGGCCTGCGACGGAGAGGTGAGAAGAGCGAATTTCCTTTTGAAGACTCGTACAAAAATTGTAGCCGACTTGTATCCGATCGGATTATTTATTTATTTATTTTTTGTAGTTTTCCTAACCCAACCCAGATGATTTGACCGCACGCACAATCCGCAAGTCACACACGCACGATTCGGCGAACGTAACGAGACGAAATCCGCGATTTTTGACGATCGCGGGACGGCCGACACGCGCTTTTGCGCTCGAATTTCCCTCGTCGATCAAGCGGAACGCTGTTCCCGTGCGTCGGTCTAATTACATTAATCCCCGAGCCGACCGACCCGTTCCCCGTCGACTTTACGTAGACCACGTGCACACGCCGAAACGAAATCGGCGCGGCGTATTTATTGTTTCCCACTGAAAATCATTAAATGTTGACCGCTGTACACTCGGTGCGGTCTATTAGTGTTCGTTGTTTCCACGACGATTACGAACGCCTCGTTGAACGCACGCTACATTCGCACGGAAATTGAAACCGGAACCGTTTTGTGAGAATCTCATGGAAACGTCGTAATAATTGCGCAACGCACGCGACCGTACCATCCGTAGCCACAAACCGTAGTTTGATTTCGTGTACTGTGTACGTCTGAAAAGTTCCCGAACTGAATTTCCGTAGTCAATATGACTATAACGCTGTCGTTCGTACGGCTAAGGCTTCGTGTAGCACAGAGTCTGACGAGAATGTGTACCCGATTTCAGCACATCCGGTCACTCCGGTCTCGAGTTGTATTCCGAAACGAACACGCCGTTTCGCGTTCCTCGTACGAGCTTGCCGTTATGCATTTATAATATATATATATTGTTAAACGATCGAGCGCAATAAAATGTTGTGTTCGATTTAAAACATCTTTTGTAGAAACACTTGTTATGCGATACAGCAAGCATACGGCGAATCCGACCCGAGGTTTGATTCTCTTGCACGACAATGCGTCAGAGCGCCCTGCAACATTTTCGTCGTGAACAGCTTATGATTTCGTCTGATTCTAGCCTCTTTAAACCGCTTCCACTGTGTGTATGTTGTAAATACGAGATGCAGCTTCGTCGCCGAATGTTTACCGTATCATATAATAAGTTTCTTCAAAAGATGTTTTCGATTTTAAAGTCGAACGCAAAACTTTGCAAGCTCGCACGAGGTAGCGCAACCAAATATGACCGAGATTCGGGTGATCGAAAGTGCTATAGTTGGGCACACATACTCGTTATACTTTGTATTATATGAAGTCTTAGTTGTACGAGTGATAGCGCTATTTTTAAATTGACTGCAAAAATTTAGTTCAGAAATTTATCAAACTTACTGTGTAGTCTTGGAAATAAAACGTAATATCCGAACGATTTGCGTTTTGGGTGCTGATAAAATAGCGTATTATTATTACGTCATGTTGCAGTGCAACGAACGAAATATCAAATTGTCTGGGTATTGTTAGCCTGGAAATAGTTTCACGTTAACGACATTACAGCCAATTGGAATTCAATCTGAAATCGTGTAAAAATGACATTTGCAATTCTTGAAACGTTCGTCCTTTCCATGACGTACGCAATTTTTATATTTGGAATAAAATTAATAATCGTATTATGTGGTCATTCATATCATGACGAGCATCGCTTCCTTTACTAGAGACACCGGATTCGTATGACGCACTAATAAAGTACTGAATATGATGCGGATGTGCATAGCAAAATATACTTTACTATGCATTAATATTTACAACAACCTTTCAACATTGAAATTCGTTACTAAAACAATCGAAAACTTTACACCCGTCTTCACGTGGTAACTTTTGGTCTTTTGTAAGGTATTAATATATTAAAATAATAATATAACAATTTCGTATTCTTTTAGTACGAACAAAACATTTCTCCATATTTTTTTGGAATCGTGTGTGTTTGTTTTTCATATACCTACTAAAAAATGGTTCGACTTCCACAACATGCCTCAAACAAGATCACATGGCTGGTGTTGTACTCGGCGAAAAGAAGGTTCATTATTTTTTCCAAAATAAACCGCTAATGCGTTCTGTGACGATGTTAAACAAAATGAATGGTGGTTAAAAAATAAACACTGAAAAGTTCGTGTGATAACAATTCGTAAACTAAACGACCGGAATGAAATAAATCCGTTTCGGCGTCAATAAGAATGATGAGAAACAAATTTGGAAAATCTAGACCTGCGCCTATAATAATCTAAAAAAAAAAAAAGAAAAAAATGTTGGCGCTTACGTGCCTTCAGGCGTTCACTGTCTATATATAATAAGGAGGACAATCACCAGAACATATAACGCACAAACTCTTTTGATTACATTTTTGAAAATGTACTCGAAATAACAGCACCGAGGCCGTCTCAACGAGAACGCGTTGTTTTGCGCAAGAACGTCAAACATTTATTTGACGTTCCGAATTTACCGAAATATCATTTCGACCGCCGGATTAGATTACGTATCGCGTTCTGCCGACTAGTGTAAAGCAATTTCGGAATGCACATAGAATACTGAAGAATCCTATACGTCGTTTTTTCGTTTTCGAATGTTTCTAGTATAAATAGTTCAATAGACGAAAAACATTACATTCCACATTTAAATCCTTCATTATCCAAGCGCACCAATCCATTATTCAACAAGGGTCACGTTAATAATACAAATGTTAAAACTGCATTTAAATGTATTTCGTTTAGCCTCTCTGTACGTTTAAATATGATTTCGTGCGTTTATGTTTAAAAACCGTATAGCAACGATTTATACCCGAGTAATAACAATTATTGTGACATTATTAATACGAATAGATTGTACGTAAAATACTCGTTGAAATATGATGTTTTGTAAGCTAAATATAAAATAATATGAATTTAAAAACATATTCAAGATTATTAATTAATTATGTCGAGTGTTATCGATAACCGATAAATAGCCATCAAGAATATTGCATATTTTACAAATCTTGTTATTTCGATTCTAAGCAAATTAAATATAAATAACTAGTTTTACAATAGTTTTTTTTTTTTTTTTTTTTTTAAACGTAACACGACCGTTTTAATCGCTCACTAAATAGCAGACCGCCCGACTATAATTAGCATACGTGGTAATTATGCATGCAAATCAATACGCCAGATAATAAATATACAGAAATCCAGTCGTACTAAAATTTACCTTCTAGTTCAATTCGATTTATTTTGAATAATATTATCATTACGACGATATCTAACTATCATAATATTATGTGGGGTTTTAAACTCAATTTCCGTAAGAAAAAAATTTTAAAAAGATAATCAAATATGTCGCGTAACTCATAAATTGACTTTTACAACTTTTACTCGATGTTTTCAATAATTTATTCGAGATTTTTCAATATCGTCATTTTACAGTGGTCGTCTGTCAATGACGGAAATCGAGAATGAAATTATTTTAAATAGTGAAGTCGATTTAGCGGCGAAAAGCGTACTTTTTCGAACGTTTTGTGTGTGCCGTTTGTAGAGCTACCGACTTGTGGCCCAATAACCGCAATATACTTTCTCCTCGTCCGATACGAAGCATAACTTGGACAACTATCATAAATGTCATAACATCGTTTGCGATGAAAAATTAAATGAATAGGTGTACTTAATAATATACTTCGTAGTGTCAAGAATAGCATTACCGAAATCGTGTTGTAATTATATTAACGTAAAATCGAACTTCCCGAAATTCTCATCGAATTTATTTTTCACATTTCGCTCCGTTATCGACGAGAAAACAGTATAAAACATTAGTTTACTTTATTATCATAAGTGTATTAGTTACATTATTATTCAAATGACGATCAAAGTAAAAATATACTTGAAACTTGATAATTCAATCGAGATTGTTAATACGTAGTTGTGCGAATAATTACCGAATAATTAATTGAGTATATTCATTATTGTTTTCTACAAAATCACTTTTAAAGATATTTTTTCGTTTTCATTTATTAAAACGGTATACAAAACGAATGTAATTTTTCGTCAATAACATTTACGTATTGATAAAATAATAATTAGGGTCTTAAAAAAAAATAGTTTTAAATCGAATATAAAGCGCCACTGTGGTTTACACTTTGCATATATAATTAATCAAAATAATTAAGGCGAATATTTTTATAAACCAATTTAAGACTTGAGTATTATGTTATGAACAATACGTTTATAAGAAATGTTCAATATTTTTGTTAGAAAATACTTTACTTAATGGAATTCATTTGTTTTACAAATGGTTAGTGTTAAAAATAACATAAAAATAAAGAAAGTATTTCGAAGGAAAAAATCATTGAAAATATATAGAAGTGGAATTCGAAAACGTTAATATAATAACATTTTTTTTTTTTTTTCGAAATATTCGTATATTTCTATGAATAACGTGAACGTATTTTTTTTTTTTTTGTAAAAAACTCGTAAATAAAAATAAAAACTGTACACGATATGCTGGAGATGTAAACAATTTACTGAATATCACGTATATCTCGTGGTGGATGTTTTTTTATTCTCGTTCGTTTTTACTTTTTATGCAAAAACTCGGCTCAAAAGGTATACGAACAAAGTATTAGTCGTCTCGAAAGCAAAACGATAACCGCCAATCGATTAATTATTCGACATCGAATCGAAACACGTCATCCGTCACCTTGATCGCCGTTACTGCAATTACGCCATCGCGGATACACGTTTGCAAATAAATAAAAAACGCACGCGCACACACACCGGCAGACTGTTATCGTGAGCCCTCCGTGGTGCAGTAGTCGTCGGCGTATCATGTTTTCGGACGTTTGCCCGAACCCCCGACGTACGAAGGCGCGACACTGATCACGGTCGACGGGCTGATTTACCCGTTCCCGTTCCCGGCCGGTCAGATCGTTTCGTCGTCGAACGCGAATAGTAAAGAAACGTCTTCGTACGACCTAGTCGAAATAATTGTTCGTCTGACGTGATATTTATTTAACTAAACCGTTCGGTGATTGTTCGGTGGATTATTATCATTATTTTTTGTTTTTTTTGACTCGCGCTTATCGGCGAGATGAAATTTCCACTGGAAAAATGAATTCTAACGTCGCAACAGCCCGTACGAGTAAAACGGCTGTTGACCGAAAAAATATTTTTACGATCGAAATCGCGTCGCTCGCTCAACGTGATTAAATTATACACCGATATAATTGGTTGCAACCAGTCGTCTTGGAAAACGTAAACACTGGGTGGCTGTAATGGACCGATAACGATTTTGAAACTGCCTCCTAAACATTCGAGTTTGTTCGTCGGTCGAGCGAAAGGCGTAAACTTTCCTTTTCTTTTTTTTTTGTTTTTTATTGCCTATTTTTATATTATTTTTTAACTCGGCGTGGAATTCTATTGTCTGGAAAATTCAAATTAAACAAAAAAAAAGAAAACTCGATGCGACGGCTAAGAATGGCGTACGTACAGTTTTTATACGTTTTTTACACACATATATATTGTATACAGCACTGCGTTTCGGATGATAAATCGAATTTTAAAAATGATGATTTTTATCTAATTTACCGCATGAAAAATAATGACGATGCGTCTTACTACACGTAAACAATTCGTTTCAAAATCATTGCATTTTAATGAGTGTTGTGAACTTAGCAGTGCAACATTAGCAGTCATCAATCTAACCTATCCAACAAATTTCTTGGTCATTTGTTGGATATTGTTGGACAACTTACAAAATTTGTTGGACTTTATTTTCGCCGGTATACTTAATTGAACTTTTGCACTGCTAAGTTCACACCACCCGTGCAAAAGTTTGTTGGAGTGTTTTTTTTTAATTCAAATTATAGAGTCTCATTTGTTGGATATTGTTGGAAAGGTCCCGACATTTGTTGGACCTTAGTTTTTTTTATATAAATTTGTTTAAATGCGCCGCTAGCGTGAAGTCGGCCCAAAAAAATCACTCCAACAAACTTTTGCACTGCTGGTGTGAACTTAGCAGTGCAAAAGTTCAATTAAGTATACCGGCGAAAATAAAGTCCAACAAATTTTGTAAGTTATCCAACAATGTCCAACAAATGACCAACAAATTTGTTGGATAGGTTAGATTGATGACTGCTAATGTTGCACTGCTAAGTTCACAACACTATTTTAATGGCCACGTTCGATCCGTTTGAAAATACACGTGCATGACTAATAAACGAACGAGCGTGTAAGCGTACTAATCTGTAGGTAATCGTGAAACAATCTCGGCCGTGGTAACGGCGTCAGACGCATATGTTCGGATGACGTTATGCGTACGAACCAAGTCTTCGAGGACTGTACACGTCCGAGAGTTTGTTGGAATTTGTCGTGCGTGTTTTTATTTACAAATCACGAAAGGAATTCGACCTGTTTTTCGTGTTTGTGTAAAAGTCTTATTCGAGATAATTCGGAACGCGTTTCGGATTGAACCGACCCTACGGCACTTCGTTTACAAAACTTATCGGACAACGTTATTAATGAAATAAATGGACGTTTAGCAATATGCACAACACACAAAATCCGCGTACCTAAGCGTACACAATTTTGCTGACGGTTAGTTGACGGACAATTTTTTATTTTTTAAACTACACGTTAAAACAATTCGAGTAATTATTGAAAAACTCAAAGAATTCAAAAAAAAAAAAATACTAGTAAAAAATGTCTCGGAATTCTCGTTCTTTCAAATAAAAACTAATCTCGACTACGCCATTTTAGAATTTTTTCGGAAAATCGTTTACAACTCGTTGTTTTGGCCGCATTCTACAAAATGTATATTAGTTTTTGAAACACGGCACACCAGACGACAATATTCATATAAACGTACTTGTTACCAATTTTGTTTTCGAAACGTGATAACACATTCGCGAATATACGTCGTATGTCTCGCACAAATGACATTCGAACACAATATGACACGATAATGCGCAATTCTCCATCTGAGAAGACGTCATTCACAATTTTCAAATCACACGGTAAAGAACGCAGAACGCTGTATAGTGTATAGCAGACAACACACATTTTCACGCGCAAATCATAACAATAATTTAATTTCGCACTACGTCGACGACCTTTATTCAATATATTTAACGGCGAAAAAAATATATTGATTTTTAAAATTTGACGTTGTTTAACTTGTTTGCGTCGGCGAACCAGCCATGAACTGTTGGAGGTGGCTTCCTATAACTTAAAAGTGAAGCCTGTGGGGCAACTTATCCATACGTTCTTTTTCTTGAACACACAATTTCAATTACTGTAAATTAATTAAACGAATCGCACAAACCGAAAGTCTTAAACACATAAGACAAGTCAACTATGTCGACCTTTGTCGTTATTCCGTCGTGACCCAATCAAAGACTGAAACCCGACGGCAATTCAATGTCGATAGATAATTATTGATTGATACTTGTACTGAACCTTGTAAAAACAACGCGTACACAGAAAATGTAAATTTTAAAACTATTGGAACTGTTCGAATCCGAGATCATTCCAGAAACGATTATTTTTATTGACTATGATAATTCGTGCGTAAAACCGATAACGCAGTGCGAAAAATTGTTTTTGTTTTTATCGCGATATTTCCACGGGATTAAAACACAAACGGAGAAAAAAAACAAACGGCCAGAAAAATTACGACCCGTCCCCGTGGCCAAAGAACGAAAATCTCACCGTCCGTGAACATCGAGGGTCAAGGATATTTCGGTGATAAAAACAAAAACAAAAACAAAATATTGTTTCGCAAATGAATTCTATCTAATTAAATCAGTAAGAAGTAACCCCGAAATAAACAAGACATAAATTTAAATATATTGTAAAATCAGTGTTTATATATATATATATAAAAAAGTAACCGATAAAACGCTCTGACGGAGATTCCCGAGTTTTATTATTATTATTATTTGGGATTCGAGAGCGTTGATACGAAGCGTTATCACAAAAACATCCCGTCGTCCGTTTCACGCGGGTTCGCAGAGCAGTTGACTTCTAACAATCGTTGATGCGCGGTGTGCGTGTACGAGTAAAGCTCGTTCCGGGACGTCAGCGTCGAAAGTCATAAAGCACCGCGTGTTTAGATCGATTACCGGCCTATTAATAGAAACCTTGTGTGTCCGGTGCGCGCGGGGGGGCACTGACTTTCTAACAATAACCCCGGGCCGTGCCGCCGCGCGTGTACTCACGTACGCCGATCTACGATCTACGACGAAAATATCGCGTGATCGTTCACGTCTACTCAGTCGGAAAGCGAGTTTTCTCCGTGGTCGGGTAAAAAAAAAACCGCCACGGCCATAGGCGTGCGCAGACCTTGCTGGCGGGGGGGCAGAAATTGTGTTGCCGCTTATCTATAAACACTCGTTATATAACCGCGGTATCGCTTGTGGTTTGCTTAAAGTCGGACTACACAAAATCGTCGTGCACCGCGCACCTCTACGTTTACATATTATTCATTATATAAAAATATAAAACGATATTATAATGTTTTTTTTAAAACTATATTCGGAAGAAAACTTTAGCCCGCAGGAGGGGCAGTTGCCCCCCGTTCGCACGCCTATTACCACGGCTAATTACTGTCGCCGGAAAGCCGCCTGAAGAGAGTCGAACGTTTTTTTCTTCTTCTTCTTCAACTACTTTTCACGGCCGAG
Organism: Schlechtendalia chinensis; assembly: GCA_019022885.1. Lineage (NCBI taxonomy): Eukaryota > Metazoa > Arthropoda > Insecta > Hemiptera > Aphididae > Schlechtendalia > Schlechtendalia chinensis. The sequence goes on from CM032342.1 coordinate 978,307, forward strand.
TTCAGCTACCGCCGTTTTAACGTCTGCGCGGTACCTCGCCGCGTACAGAGTGCCCCCGGGATCAACAGGCGGGCCCGTCGGCGTTGGGCTATTCGTTTTCGTGTGCGCGGCTTCACGCAAACGCCGTCCGTACTCGACTCGTCCGTTGTGTTTTCGGGTTGGGCACGACGCCCGCGGGGAAAATACTCCCGTACGATTTTGCCGAGATCGTTTGCCGCTCTGAACGGGACTGATAACAACCCGGCGCCCGGCGAATGCACTGTTTGTCCGTCTGCCTACTTGCCGAGATCAGTTTTCGTGTCCCGTCCCGTTTTCCACTCCGTCACGCCGTTTCCAGTCGTGTTTCTGCCGACACCCGTGCACGCAACAACCCCCAAAGCCGTTATTACGTTTCCTTGTCCTGTCGCCTGTTTCGCGATATCGTTTTTGTACGCGTTACGTCCTGTGCGATCGTTATCGCCATCTCTACATCGTGTGATCAAAACAAACGGACAGACAATTCTAACGCGTGCCGTTTGTTCGGCCGAAACGATTTGCCGATTTGCCGGGCGTGTCACAAGCCGCGTTAGCCAATAATCGGACTAAAGATACCGACGACGTGACGACGAGAAGAAATCTACCACGAAGCAGAGGTCCGCGGACTTCAGTCGTACAACGAACATCAGAACCGTGTTGTGTTACGTCGCGGCCGTACGTTTTTAAGTACAGAACGTCTCCGTTTTGTTTCCCGCTTCTCTCGTCAAAGCACGCTAGTCCGTTTTCCCGAGAGCGTTCAAACAGTTGGGTTTAGACAGTCTCCGATATTTCAGTATTTTCTCTATATTTCACCTCGCGGTCTGAGTTTATTTATATACCAAATCGTATCTTTTTTCCTATTGTTCCGCATAACTCATCTGGCAAACGCTTTGTTTAAAGGCTTTGCCCGTTGATCGCTACAATGAACGCATTTTATTTGATATGTAGTACAGGGACGTCGTATTTAGAACATTTTTTTTTTGTGGGAACGCTGAGACATTGAACAAAAGAATCGTTGAGTTATGATTTACACGTATTTCCGACACAGAATTATACCTTCAAAATTAACCTAACCTACTATAGGTAAACTTGATTTTTAAAATGTTCCGGAAGTTTCATGAGAGCGGGGACTGAAACTCTCTCGGTATTGAACGGCCGTCCGTGTACACTGTATTTCGAGCACATAGTACACTTTACGTGACACGTGGTCTTTTTTCTTACGTATTCTGCTCACAATTAAGTTAGGTAAACTCGTTAAAATATTGAGTTCAGTCATACGCTGTAGTGAATACTAAAATTTTTAAACACGTCGACTTCACGCGTTAGTAGTAATAGAATTCATTAGCACGCGGAACGTTCAAATTGAACCGACCATAAATATAAACAAAAACTTGAATTTAAAAAAAAAAAGCGTTACGTTAGTAAAAAAAAATTTTTTTTTAAGAAACCGTCTTCTACGCCTAGTAAGGCGACGTGTGACAAAAACATCCGCGTGTGTACCACATATTTACATAGTAAATTTATTTCAAATCGTCACTTGAATGTTTCAAGATATAATTGATTTTAAAATAAAAATAGTAACACTAGTAATGATTTAAACTGTAAAACATTACACGGATAGATTGGCGAGTCATAATAATGATAATTATTATTATATTTCTAACTTGATCGTTAAAACGTGTTGAATTTTATGTTTTACACGTGTATATATTTTAACTGTATTGTAAGTGATGTATTTATTTTTTATAAAACTATTTTTTTCTTCTAAGACCACTGAACCCGTTCAGACCACTACCACTGATTTTAAAATGCAATACGGAAATAAATAAAATATGAATCTTACCGTGTTCAAAAATTAGGACCTTTAAAACGTACCGATGACATTGGCATTAAGATCCCAGTCGGTCTAGTTGTCTTTTTATCGACAAAATCGCTTGTGTGTGTGTGTGTGTGTGTGTGTGTGTGTGTGTGTGTGTGTGTGTGTGTGTGTGTCTGTGTCTGTGTCTGTGTGTGTGTCTGTGTCTGTGTGTGTGTGTGTGTGTCTGTGTGTGTGTGTGTGTGTCTGTGTGTGTCTGTTTGTGTATAAATGCGTGTGCTGCAATTTGTTTCAGTAAAAAAAATACGTACACGTATATTACCTACTTTGCATTTATATACCAAAATATTTTCTCATTAATTTGAGTGACAAAAACAAAAAACAAAAACAAATTGAAAACGTTAAAAACAATGACACATTGCGAAAATTTCTTGCTAAAAACGTCCCATTCATTTTTTATGCTTATATTACGCTAATACGTGCGGTTCTCTTTTCAAAATATACCGGAACATAATATTCATATTATAATATTGCAACGCCACCTACGTCGGCATAAAATGTGAAATTTGTCTTTGGTTCTGACCTATGAGTATAACAAAGTATATATAGGTTGAATTTTCCAAACGCAAAATGTACACTGCAGCTAAAATGTATTCATTCAATTTTGTGATCTTATCGTTTGAAATTAAAATCATACGATACTTGTTCTAGATTCAAAGAATAAAACTATGTTTCGAATTTCAATGTTCACTCCGAAAGTTAACGTAAGTAAATACATGAAATAATTGAAACCCTATTCGCTCAAATGTTGAAATAGGATTATTTCAATAGTCGTTACTCATTTCAAATAGACAGCTTCCGAAACGATTTTACATAGGTGCTTTTATTTCGTTACGATAATTGATAATAAATGACAATTTTTCGTAAAACTATTTTAATAAAGGAAAACTATTTGTATTTCAAAGTATTTAATAATATATACAAATCTAATGAAATTAGTTAAAAATTAATTTCTTATTTCTTATTTGTAAAAAATAAAAAGGCGAACATGATTAAATTATTATATAGCTAAATGGATAATATGCGTTTTTTACATTATCAATCGACGTACTGTTATTGCAAAAAAATCTGATATTTATTACGAAATAGTTTTGAGTTTGAAAATAGTAACCGTATACAACGATACTGTCCTAAAATAAATTAAATAAAAACAACGAGTTTCGGAATAGAAAGAAAAGCATTAAACTAATTTATTTGTATAATCAACAGTATTTTTTTTTTTTTTAATTAACACATATTACGTATGATAAATAAGGAAAATAAAAATAACGAACCAATTAAATTGGTTCTTATCGTCGAAAACTATTTTGCTTGGTACCCTTTGAAACACTGACGGCCTTAAATTACGCGAAATTACAATAACAATATAAACTGTAGCATGACGTAAAAAGACATTATTCTATTTTACCGGTGCATTTTATATCGCTACATCTGATATTTTCATTATTTTACATCATTTGATCTGTGTGTGTGTTAAACTGTTCCATTCTGTAAATTGCATTTATTAACTAATTGGGGTAAATCAACTTTACAAGTTGTTGTGATAAACTTCTGTGAACTTTTTTTCGTTCATTAAAGCTACACTAAGTCGGGATCGTTAATACATAAAATATGAACAACAACAAAATGTTTCGTCTCTTTTGAACGCGAATTACACGGCTAACCGCCGATTTTACGTTTAATTTCAATTCGTAGCATATAATATCAGCGGCTATCCGTTTCCAACCCGTACCGTGAAAAACTACATTTGCAAATGGTCAATCCGAAACGATTTGAAAACATTGTCGACATTTCGTCTGGTGTACGGTCTACGATTTGAAGTCCTTCGCTTTGAGAAAACATGTCTCGTCTTGCTCGACGCTAATTATTCGCTACTGCCAGAAACGTGTACTGTTCGAGCAAATCAAAAAGCGCGCTTTACACTTGTTCCGGATAAAAGATTCTCTCTGCGTTCATCGTTCTACGCGTACATACAAGTTTACCTATTGACCTTAAAAAAATAATTAAATCGAATCGTTATGATCAAACTGAAACGAATTACACGAGTTTGTGCTGCGTAGTTCGTGCTGACTCGACGATTTCATATTATTCGCATGGTATCTTAACACGACTTGTTCCTGTGATTTTTTTTTAATTTTTAATTTAATTAATTGATTAATCGCGTAATGCATTGTTTTCAACAACAAACGTCGCGCACACGTGAACCGTAATAATTACATCGTTCCCCGGGTAATTCAACACGGCTATATTTCAACTACGTACGCGAATTATTTGTATAACGGACTCGGGGATGTGTTTTATAAACTTAAAATACATAAAGGACAAATGTCTCGGAACCACGCGGTACGTGGTAACATTTTAATCGTGAACGTACGACGTTGAGTCCAAACGAAAATCGCTTTCGTATTATCGTCTTAACCACGTATTGATGTATCGAAATTCACGTCAAAAAAAGAAAAAAGAACTTTTCGACAAATAAGTTTTTGAATTATTCCAATTGATTCCAACAGAATTTCATACAACTTTTAGAAACGCACGTTCAAAGTTATGACAAATTGTACGGTATCAATTTTCTTGAGTTCCAATTGCTCGTTGTCAATAGTTTAAAAACGAAAAGAAAAAAAACGAAGACGGTTATTGTTTGTTAGCCGTTCACCGCGAATGCACGAAAACCTAATTATCTATCAATAATCCGTGGGTAACTATTATCACTAATTAAATCGTCAGATAGCTATCGCTGGTGTACACGTGGTACGAGAAACGAACAACGTAAATGAAATATTTTTAATTGGCGGCATTGTAAATCCGACTGCTATTGTAAATACTGATTACGGATGACTGATACCGTGCCCCGGAAAAGTACCTGATTTTGTTTTTAATTTTTTTCATTTCAGCTGTCCAATTTATATTTTACATTAATACGATCATGTACTGTTGTTAATTTCACATTTTGAAATGTTCACGTCGTTTTCGAAAAACCTTTTATTATTTAAAAATATTAGACAATTATTTTTATCAAATATTTGAACAATTGAAATTATTTTTAGATTTTTTTTTCTTTTTTTTTAAATGGCAGACTTTTAATTATATTATTAAGTTTTATTTAACAATTCTGAACCGATTCAAAGGAAACGTTCGATGTCGAATGCGATTTTCATACAAAAAAATATATATCCAACAATTCCTTATTTCATTAAGTATACCATATAATATAACTATACATATATATATATAATTTGAAAAATAATAAATATGGATCGAGTTTACTGATAAGTACTCCAATACTTTTTGAAAACGATTATATAATAAAAAATCTATTCTTAATATGTTATACGGGGAAAAAGTGTAGATAATATAATAGATTGGCACCGTACGTGTAATACACGTATAATGTAATACGCGAAACTAATGTTCAAGTTATATTTTTATTTTCAGAAATGATCGATCGTCAATTTCGAGGGTTACGGGGACGGTTATTACGAGAGAAATCATTGACGGGATGAATATTAATCACGAGATCAAATAATATCTGTTTTTGCCGTAAAAACAAAACACGAGAAAAACAAAAACCGTCTACCTTATCCGGGTAGACAACACGTTTTCCGAAATCGAAATCAGACAATTATTTATTTATTCGATCGCGCGTACATAACAAACATGAAACAACGTCGCGTCAGTTAAGAACACCAATTAGTATTGTACAAATATTTTTATTTCAAAAACGGACGAATAGTTTTGTACGCGACGTCGGGGGTTTTTTTTTGTAGACAGTACACGCGTTCTTTCCCGATTTGAGCGAATCAGATATATCGTTTTACATTAAATTATGAAAATCGCAGCACAGCACACGGTAAATAATGCGTTTTGTTCATCGCCTCTGGTTGTCGCGGGGGAAAATCGGTCTCCGTACGCCGTCGAGCACGAAAAAAGGAAATTCGACAAATCTCTATAGACGAATATTATCGCGCGGCAGTACGTGTAATGATAAGATAGCGTCGCCTAGCCGTCGTCTCAATAACTCACGCGTTTCGACCCACGAACTCTCTCGTACAGACGGTTGAAGTGGCTGAACTTACGACCACTGTACGACAGCGTGCAACGCGTGGTCGCGACACGGTTGAAAAACCGTTTCGAAATATTGTTTACCGCGTGCGATTCCCGACGGTATTGTAAGGACGGGCGGACGTGAAGCAGCCGCTCCTCCGAATAAACACGCGTCGAGATCACAGGCGCGGATCCAGAACTTATTTACGGGGGGAGGGGCGGGGGCATCTTAATCAAAACAACTTCAATCCTCATTTTGTCGCATCGAGTAATGAAATATTTTCCAAAACGTTTTTTGTTTTTTGGAAATCGTTTGCGACACACCGAAATAAAACAATAAAGTCTTTGTATCTTTATCGAATGTCGAATCGCGTGGCGGTCGCGGCTGCTGTCGGAACGATTTATTGTACTCTACGGAGATGTTCGAGATGTTTAAGAGCCATACTATAGGTATGTGTGACCCATCGATTTTTAACGTTCGATAATTAAACTGCAATACATATATGAAAACAGTTATATGTACTCTGATAAAAAGAGGTATTTATCTTTATTGGTTATCGAAAACGTTAAAGACCGAATAGCCTACGAGTTCGTTTTAAATTGTCTTTCTGCAGTATCATAGATAAGAGTTAGAATTATAAAACGATACTAATAAAAAAATTTAACAAGAGTCTACGGGGGGGGGGGGGGCGATCGCCGGAACGCGCGAGAGCGAAAATTCCCGACGCGAGAACACGCCGAACGTAAGTAAGAACGGACGAAGTGAAACGGAAAAGCGAAAAAACGAACATTGGAAAGCGAACCTTACCTGTCGAGGAAACAGGTGCGTGCACAGTTAGTGGTTCCGACGGCGACAACGTTCCGACGAGACGACGTTTGTCGGTCGTTGAGAACCGGAACAAGAGGACACGGACGTTAAACGACAACGCGACCGAGACGCGGAAAAAAACCGAAAAACAAACCCGAATAATAACTTCACACGTGGCACGCGCACACACGTACGGACACACGCACAAACACACGTGCGTTCGCGGCCCCGTCCGGCGAGAGAGTGAGCGGTGTGGTCGTCGTCATCGTCGAGAGGAGAGCGAGTCCGTTTTGTTCGGCCGGCCGCCGTAACAGAAAACCGCAAGCGCGCGCGCGCGCGCCACCGGAATAACGTGTCGCGTCGTCGACGGCGGCACGGCGACAGGTGGTGGTGGTCTTTGCGCGCGCCGAGAGAAATTGCCGCCGCCGCCGCCGGTCATGCGCCGAATCGCTTTAAAAGTCATTGGAAAATTAACTTGTCGAGCGAAAAACAAAAATCAATCGGTTCCCCGAACGGTTTGGACGCGCGCGGCCTCGAACGCGTAAAAAATCATAGCGTTATCATCAAAAAACCAGCCCTGGCCGTTTCGTGACCGGTTTTCCCTGCGGACGACTCCGCGACGACGACCGACCGACCGACTCCCTTCGCTAGCGCGAGGCACGTCTCGTCTGGTCCGGTTTAACGTGACGTGAACCGCTGTCCGCTCGAAGCGACGCGGCAATATCATGTCGATGTTGTTTCGAAAATTTCCGTCCGCGGTAGAACGGTATCGACCGGATCACCGAAACCCCGAGAAACACGACGGACGTCCGACGAGCGGAAGACGACGTGCGACTGCGTTCGTCGCCGAGTCCGTTTTTTACCCGTGTTTTTTTGCGAATCGCAACGGCATTCGCGTGCTCAGTGGTCAACAGTTGTCCGCACGAAAACCCTCTTCGGTTCGCGTCCGACCGGACTAGCGGTGGGCTACCGACTTACGTTTTCGTTGCGCATGAATAATACATACATATATATGTATACGGACATTGTGCGTTTACGAATCAACGGTATTTATATAGGTTTTTGGGAAAAAATCAAAACGATACACTCCCGAGGTGACAGTGTTGGGGTTTCATAGTTCGAAACGTAGAAATAGACATGTTATCAACGTTACAAATTATCGGTCGAAGATTATTTAATTCATTTAAACGCGTACAACAACACATTACATTGATAACCAAACAAAACGTAACAAACATAAAAAAAAAACAGACGCGTCCGTTATGATTAGAAAACCGTATTGATTTATTGAAACGTATTGTTAGAACAGTGATACGACTGGCATTACTGCGCTCCACATCAATACGGTTGCAACGACCGACTGTTACGTCTATTGTTCTTGTCAAACGATCTTCGAGCGTTTCGTCTGCCGGCTTCACCGCGATTGGTCATATCTGAAATCAAGTGATTTTTTTTAACGCGCGAATACAATCGTTATATTTTAGATTTTGTAAAAAAAAAACCGTTCAATTTTTCCGTAACGTCTACGTTAATCTTTGAAAACGATGTTCTATAAAAATAGTTTATTAAATGAATCTTAAACGACGACAATACTCGAAACCGATACGATTCATCGAGTTGAAACGAAAACAATTGTCCGCGGGAGGTTGCCGCTCGAACTAAAAATGTACACCGTTTTCTATTGTAGCTAATCCGTGTTACAGTTTGTTGGTGATGAGCACCGTTTAAACGCCGCTATCGGTTTACTTTTGCGCCTCCGACAGCTAAACACGCGCAATGTGATAAGGAATTCGTGTTCCCCCGTGGGCACAAGTAACGGTTAATAGTCATACGAAATGCTAGTACTGTTGTCACGTTTCGTGCCGTTTGAGGATTCGCCGCCGAATCCGTCCTTTAGACGCCGTCGTCGACTATCGTCGCTGCGATCGATCATCGTTCTGGACGAGACGTCGACCCTCCGACGTTTACGTTCGTTGCTGACACGGGCCTGCGACGACAATATTATTACGATTTCGCGTAAAATTGGTCGTTCTTAAAAGCATACGCTCGCGTGTATCGATCCGGTGTCCCGGTCGAGCCACGACAGCGGGTCAATCGTCGTTTCGAATCTAGGCGGAACGTTAAATAACTGTCTGATCAACGTATTTATGTTGCGCGCCGTTCTCAGGTCTTTCAGTTTGTTCTTAATGATCGGATCGTTTTTCACGTTCTTCACGTATTTCCCATTCAATTCTCTTCTGACGATCGTCAAAAATTTCAACGTAAATGTACCAACGTACAAAAACCTAGAAATTAATAACGTGTAAAAAAAAAAACAATGTGCTTCAAAAAATACGCTAAAAATTATTGAGTACATTCTCTTGAACTCCTTTTGCCTTTCAGAGATTTCGCTCAAAAAATATGGACGTTGTTTTCCCAGTACGTGAAAAACATACAAAAGTGCTTCCACTCGATGTAGATCGACGTTTTCAATTTTCGTACTATCGTTTTTCTCCGAGACGGTCACTAGATCCTAAAATTGAATGTTCGTATTATTAAATATCAAATTGAAATAACATAGTACCAACAATCAGTACTACAGGAGAACTTCAAATATTTATCGACAACAAACTAAAGTTGTTTATCGGACAAATTATATTTTACTATTTATGACGAATATTATTTTTTTACTAAAATAGTTTACTGTCAAAAACAAACTGTGACTTATAGATAATATTGGAGTCAAATAGTTGATATCATAATAAAGGAAACAATATAACATTAACAATAGCGAAATGAAAAATGATATAAGGGAATCTATTAAGTTAATTGTTGTTGTCCAATAACTACTTACTAAAACGGCTTGATACACTTGTTCGATTGTTTTTTCGGGATATATTAATTTGCCACAGTACGACACAGATTCAGCTAACAATTTTAAAATTATAAACTGTTTATAATTATCTTTTATGCGAGTGTAACGATTCAACAGTTCACACAGGTAAACGACAAATTTCGTAGATTCCACACGAGCCTGAAAAAAATATGTTATTAGCCTTATACGTGTATGTTTACTGTTCCAACGCGTTGCACAACGAATATTTACCGAAAAAAATGGAATAGCGAAGTCCAAACAAGTGATAAGTCGGTTCACTTGGTCTGTATCGTCAGGGTTGAAATACTGTTCAAGTTCAGCTGTACTCGCTAAAAGTTCGACAAGTTCTTTGTGTCCATCTTCAGTATTGATCCGACGAGTTGACGATAGAATCGTCATCAAAGTTTGAAATTCTTCACAAGTGACGTTTCGCATGACTTTTTTACATTCGGAAATGATCAAATCCTCTGCATCGTTCTCGATTATTTCTGCACCCAGAACGATAACTTCATCCAATATGAACTTCATTGACCGTTCTCTAACGACTTCTACATTCGAGTGGATTCGTTGAAATATTCCGGTCAAGGCACCTAACAGTTAGCAGAGTGGAGCAAACACATTGTCCGTACAATTTATAGACCGTTCCGAAAGCGTCGTTCTAAAATACCAAAAGAAACGATCGTCATACCTTTAGCATCGATTTTGACAAGCGACAACAATGCGCCTCGTACCGTAATCAACTCCTGGGGATCGTCAGTAAACAGTAACTGGCACAGTGCATTCGCTATTCTGGTCACGTGTCCTTTAGTCTTTGCACACAGCACTGGCAAATCTCTAATTGCCCGTGTCCGTACCTAAACGTCACGACGGACGTGATTATAGTATTGTTCGAATCGTGTGTGTTTAACGGTCGGCTTACGCAAATATCTTTGTCTTTGCAGAGATCGAGTTGCACATTTACCGCCTGAGAAGCAAGGTTCGGAAAATATTTGAAAACCCTTGTAATACACAGAGACGCTAGTATTTTTTCTGGTGCAGAATCTTTGTTCGATGATAGCATCTCCGAATACTCGTGTTCTTTCTAAAAAAAAAAAATAATGACCGGCGTGAGTCGGATACGTATTGAATTCTATGGAATACTCACCGGTAACAATTAATGAAACTAAAAAGGAGACTTACTTCGGCAATGTTTTTTTCGACGTCAGCCAATACGCCGACGTGTTTGTTCGTTTTCTGTAAATCGTTTTCTGCCATTTTCAACCGATGTTTTTTAACTCGCACGGCGATTATTGTTCTCACACAGAGGTCCGGACGAACGCGTAAACGGTGGATCGGTGGATCAACGACAGCAAAACGACGGCTACCAGATGTACGGTGTCCGACCGACGAGAATCAACGATTTGTAGATAAATAAGGCTGTCGGACGATATACAAAAACGCAAATTTATATTAAATTCAATTCGCGATTTTCGTACAGAACAAAACAATAATAATTTTCGCGCAAAATTGCAATTGTAATTGATAACGTTCGGTTGTTATAACAACTAAGTCTTATTGACCGAATCGTGCTTAGCGTGTTTTTAACTAGAAAAATTAAATTAAAACGTTATCGTATATGCGTGTATACGTGGCCGTTCAAAGAGAGTAATGGAAAAAATGCTTTACAAGATACAATATTTAGTTAATAATCCAAATCGATAAGTTCTTTTTCAAAGTAACCTCTCTTGAGTTTCACGCATTTTACACACCGTTCTTGCCGTGTGTGGAACACGAATGACAGACCATTTTCGCTGAATTCTTTGCAACACGCCTCCACAGCTTTTACGAACTCGTGATTTGACTTGAATCTCCGTCCCCGCAGGACATTCGTTACTTCTGGAAACGACCAAAAGTCGCAAGATCGGAATGGTATTTTGTTTTTTGTTAAAAAATCAGCTACAACGCCAGCGACACGTGGTCATGATACAAAAGATCGACATTTTTTCTGTTCGTTTTTTTTTTGTTGTTGAAAATATTGGATCACTTTCTTCGACGTGTCTTGATAACAGGCTGCTGTGACTTTGTGGCCTGTAGATACCACATTTTGACGTACAAAACCATCGTGATCGAAAAAAAAAACCGCGCTGCGAAAACATTGTTCGCTTCTTTGGTGGCGGCGACCTCGCGGTTTTCCGTTGCGACTCGTCCACAGTGACAGCATTTCAAGCATTCGCTTGTCCGGAAATCGCGCGAGTAGCTCGCTACAAACGGAGACGCGATGAGAGTAAACGCGACAAGACACGCGTCGTCGTACCGCCGAACCGTCGTTTTAAATCGCGAACGCGCTACCAATTGCGATGTTTGGCCCGGCGACAAGTCCGCGGGGACCTTGTACCAGTCAATCTTCACGAACAATAACGACAATCTCGTTTCGCGTCGCGCTCTGCCGTCCGTCCGTCCGTCTTCAAGCCCGATTCATACCGAAGATAAAACGTCGCAACGAACATATTTTCATTTACACGAAATTTCAACACTATGCCGTCATAATATTTCCGTTGGGACGGACCGCGAGAGTTCGCGAACAGTCGAAACGGACACGTGTATTCGTACGCCGTACTATAATACACGCCTACGCCGTGAGCCGACACGACCGATCTCTACTACGTTGAAAACGCGTACGATGATTTATTTTTCTGCTCGATATTTCTTCATTTTTTTTCACTAGTGAATCACAGTTGAATTTTACGGACGTCTCGGACGATTGTCCGCGTAGGCGCACACTCCACCTACTACGCACTTCGGCCTTGAGACCATCAGGCCCACGGCCAGTTTCCGTTCCGAAAACTGTCGTCGCGTCACACAGTGACCGTAATCGTCACGACGAGTTCAATGAGCCTTCGTCTAACGCGGTGTTTCCGGACGGGATCCCGTTTACGGGCGGACTTCATCAAACCCGGTCGCGGGATCGCCAGCCGCGCACAACGACCGCGCGGAAAATACGATTTTGTCGCGTGATATGTCCCAGTTTGGTATTTACCAGTGGACCGAACATAACGTACTTCTTGGATCGCGCGCCAAACGATCCGTTTTCCGTTTTCCGAAAAACCCGTTGGCTCGACTTGCGTGAAAAACGCTATTCGCTACGACCGAACGGCGTGACCGTCAGACATCAAAGGAACGGCCGTAACTCGTTATGACGCTAAAAATCAAACGACACGCGATATTTTTCATCGCCGTCGTAAATATACAATAATCGATCATGTCATGATTACACACGGTAAGTGCCGTTCGCCAATGGAGACGCGAGTCAGGTACACACGTCGATCAAACAATTGTTGGATGCCTTGTCCGCATTGCGTTGCGGGCAAACAAATGTCTCGTGTTATTTGACGTTTGAAATAATCGGCGCGATTCGACTGTGTAATAAAGTATAACTACTAAATGTGAAACTTCATCCGACTGTTTCCGTATTGTTTATACATATTTTCATGTGTAAAACAAAAGAAAAAACAAAAAGAAAGTTACTTCGTAAGTCGAATAACGTACGCTTAAATATTATCGACCGATCGATTTGAAAAATTTTGTTTTTGTAATAATCGAACCGAATTGATATGAAAGTGTATTTTCAACGACGTAAAGTTCGAATAGAATTAACCGCGAGGGCTGAACAAATTCCATGATAAAAATTCGTGGGAGGGTATTTCGGATGGATCGACTGTGAGAAGGATTTCCGATTTTTTCGACATTATTCAGACGCGATTTGGTTTTGGTGTTTCGAAATTAAGAATCGTATTAATGTTTTTCGCTTTAATCTTGAGATTTCTAATAAAAAATAATGGCTACGGCCGTCTATTAGAGTGCATCGAATTGCGCCGTGCGAAACGAATACAAATTACGGTGCAACTTATTTTACTTAAAAGGATTTATGAATGTGTATAATACATTATCAAATTAAATTATACACAGTTTATACATTTTATTAAAATTTAACGGTTTATTTATTTTATGTTTACGTAAATTACCAAACTTCGTAGAGACACTAATAAATAACGAGAATAATGGGAAAATGTTCCGCGATAATGAAAAAATATTATTGTCTTACATTTTTAGTATTAATTAAAATTGGATTTACATATTTAAGTGCGTTTGTTAATTATATTTATGAGAGAAAAGGTAGCAAGTTATGGGTGCTCTGTGGATGTCGGCACAAAACTATTGCTCTAGACGGAGAGTTTAGAGTTACGTTATGATTTTTGGATGTGGAAACAACGACGAATCGTCGAAATTTAGGATACGATTCTGTGCCGCGGATCATTACGATTGATGAACGCGATAAATATTTAAATTATAAATGTATTTTCCGGAGCACAAACATTCTAAAGTCAAAACGGATAGGTAATCATTTATTTTAATCGGACGGATTACATTTTAACAATTTTTCCGTATTCAACAACATGCCAATTTGTTATCAGGAAACAAAAATAAAACGTTGAATTTTTTTTACATGTCCTAAGCAGGCGATTAAATAAAACACCGAAATGTTTAAAAAAAAAAAAATTTGAAAACACGAACATACGCTTTCTGAAACACATTTCTGACATTTCTGACAAACAAATCGAAAATCATGTAGACTTATTATGGAAATAAAGTATACAAGTATTTTCAATTTCGCGTTCAAATGCGTACATAGTTATTATCGGTATGTAGTTGACATGGTTGTCGGTCCTGTGTCGGAACGAAGAATGTACTGGTTTCACAACGGTGCGTTTTTATTTATTTTGTCGGTGAACATTTTTTGGTATGGGATTAGTCCTCCGATCTTTACAGTATAGTATACGCAACAGGAAATCGTAAGTAATTAGTACTCCATTTGGAACGATTTTCTCGATAATATTTTTAAGCCGGTCGAAAACCTACTGACAAAATTGCAAAAGACCGGCAAAATTGTCAACACACCGAACCGAATAATTTTTTTTTTTTTATAAATAGGTTTTCCAACTCTGGTGAATTGAAAGCGGATTAAAATTTAAAACTTTAGAATTTTAGTACCTACAATAAACTTATGTATATCGTACGTGTTCATATAAACTAACGAGGCTAAATTATTCAAACACGTTCAAAAACAATATATAATAATTCGTATTGTTTAATTGATGTACGGTAACGTTTTCGTCATTATATATATTGTTGTAACAATAAATTCGTACGTATTGTGTGAAACAAATCCTTTACGCATTATATAGGTCACTTATTTTGTACGTGAATAGTTCGCGCGGAGCTGAAAAAAAAAACTCTCCCCCGTGAATCGATGAAAAATTTAATACATCGTCGTCGTCGTCGTCGTCGTGAAAGAACGCGTACTTCCAAAGTCGGTGGTTTTTCTTTTTATTTGGCGGTGCCGGTTCAAGTATTATGACGGCAAGATGCGTACACGTAATTTATAGCTTACGGTAATTCGTGAACGGGAACTACGAACACCTGTAAATCACGGTAAAGATACCTTTCGAGCGTATTTTGAAATATCGGCACGACCTCGGACGTTATTTGTTATTGCGTATTCGAGCGCACAGAATATGATTATCTTTCGAAAAAGTTCTACTATTATTATTTGATTCCTGTACATGAGTTACCCATACTTGACCTATTTACGACAACGCCAGAAACACGGTACCCGCAATACTCGGCATAGACTGATCCCGAGCATTTGTCTATCGGCATACACGCGGTACGCAGATATGGTAATTTCGACGTGTAGAACATCGTTATTTATTCATTTAGGGAGATCTTTGAAAACGAATAGCTGCTCGCGTCCGCGCGTACGTGGTTGTTATCTGTTAGAAGAAGACGCATCGGATTCCGGCGATTGCACAAAACAGGAGCGTGTTCGTGTTGCGTTTATGAGTTCTTGCTTATTTGAATTGAAATCCGTCCCTTTCGGAATCTGAAACCCAAACGAAAGTTTTGTTAACGAAATAAACATTCAGGCATTCAGGTACGAGTGTAAACACTATCTGCGTGCGGTCCATTGTTTGGATTTTGGAGATTCACTACCAAAGTGTTAGATAACTGTATGGAATGTAGTTTGAATATAATTATTCGCGTAAACGAACGATTGCTCTATTTGGTGATAACACGTAATGTACCTGCGGTTATGTTTCACGAGCGTGGAAAGATAAACGATAACTTTCTTGAATTATTCGAGTTAAATTTAATTAAAAATTTAAATACTAATATGTACGATAAAATAAACATTATAATGATACGTAAATAGAAAGTTACACTTCAATAATCGGTTATTTGAACAAAAAAATAATCACTTAAACATTTGCTTGTCAGATAACTCTAATAAAAGATGTAATTGCCGTTAAGTTCAATAAAAAATTACATATACTTATCGATTTGCAAATCATGTTTTTCATCGGGTTCTCGTACATTGAGTCCGAGTCCAACACCAAGATGTAATGTGCATGCTTGTTGTACGCGTGGACAATGCGTTTATCGCAAAATTTATCCAAATTTTATTAATTTATTGTTCTAAATGTTTACGGACGAGCAGCGAAGCCGGTCAAAACAGTCAGTGCTATTGCAAATTTTATCGTTTTATAAATAATTTTCACGTTATGATTTTTTTGATAAATATTGTTTTAAAGCATGGTGGTGCGTCCCTTTGGTGATAAATGGTGTACGTTAATTTTATTTTTATCCCGGCGGTACTTTCAAACATCTCGTTTCGCTGTAGTGTTAAACAATAGGTACATAATTAAATTAAATTAAAGTTTGTTAATGTTCGTTTTAATTGACTCGACAAACGAGTTCTGCCGTCATGCGTTCACCATTCATCATACAATTTTTTCACTGCGTTTCGCCCGTAATTTCCCATTTAAATGTTTAATTATAAACTTACGGTCATTACGAGACAGGACTACAGGAGACGTTTTCGGTTAAGGACACCGATATAGTCTGTACGCTAAAAATAATATCCTAATATCACACGTAACTGCGCGGGAGTTTCAACGAAGAACGCGTGATTTTAAGTACAAATACTGTTTCACATCCTATTTTTTGAAACAAACAAACCGTTTATTTTTGTAACGAAATAAATGAAAAAATATAGGCCCTCGAATGCACTGAATGTTGTTTCGAGTGTATCACTTGATCGGGTGTTGAAAAGTCGTACTTTATGTTTAATTGGAAAACAACGATAAATCGGAATTGGACACTTCAAAAAAAAAAAGTTAGGATATACGATTTTAAATTTTTTTTTTAAAAATATTATAATTTCTAGATTTACAATATATTGTCAGATCTTAAACACGAAAATTGCCCGAAACGGATATTACACAATTTACTATTAGTATTTTTATAATTTGTTTTGAAATTTTTTTCTATTCCGGTTAAGAACACTGTTGAAAAAATAAAATATGGAAAAATGCGTCAAATAAAGTACCGACTAGATCATACAATTCGTCAATGGAAATTAGCGCATGTCAAGGTTAACGGAGCACTATACGAAAACATTTTCACAAACAAAATAAAAAGAAAAGAAGATCCGTATGATATTAAAATGAACGTTATTGGTATAAATATTAACGAATTTATATGTTAAATATTATATCAAATTAAATATACGTCGGATGCATACGAGTTGTTGAATTAGTTCTGTAACGTTTCGTATTGTATTTTTTTTTTTTTTTTTTTTTTGCGGACGGATCGTAGCGTTATTATATCGATAATATTTACATACTGTTATACAAGTGCGTTTGTTATCAGCGGCTGTATTATGAAACGAAATTTCGCCTTAACGATATTAAACTTTATATATATGTGTGTGTGTGTGTACGTGTTATTTTGTTTTTCGACTGGCGGAATGAAAATTGAGGCCAAAACAAGATAAGCATACTCCTCGGGCGTTTAAATTTAACGGAAACATACTGTAGAATTTTTACGTGTGGGATGTTGTGACATTGTTTCCACCAGAATGTGTTCTCCACTCCTGTTTATTATTTGAATTTAAGGCGAAAATAATGTTTTTCAAATGAGATATTCAATATCGATAGTGCACCTACGTGTAATATTTTGCAATTCCATTACATAATTCTCTGCCCGGGACTTGACGATATCATTCGCCTAATGATATGTATTCTTTTACAAAGTCCTCGGATTTTGTTTTCAGCCATTGCACTGAC
This sequence comes from Schlechtendalia chinensis, assembly GCA_019022885.1. Taxonomy (NCBI): domain Eukaryota; kingdom Metazoa; phylum Arthropoda; class Insecta; order Hemiptera; family Aphididae; genus Schlechtendalia; species Schlechtendalia chinensis. Next base: position 996,069 of record CM032342.1, read on the forward strand.
AATCTAGAACCGCACAGTCTATAATTTGAAGACGCACAGGAAAAATATATTTGGGGCGTGCTGACATTTTTCTTATACCTACTTGCCGATTTCCTTTTTAAAAAGAAAAAACTAGTGTATATATAGTAATAAAATTACTTACTATTGAATTTAAATTTAGTTTATAGAAAATCAACTATTATTAAGTCAGTTGATTGTAACCAACTAACTGTATAATATTAAACTCGAATACAATATTCAGCTATGAACAATCAAAATTGCTCGTGTTTTGAATTTTAACGGAGAAAAAAAATCGTCAATAATTCCGTTATACCCAAACTTTAAACTTCAAACACGTACAAAAACAAAATTGTGAATAGCGATCGGCTGCGTAGGCAGTTCTACTGACAATTTTATAAGATGAAAATGAATGAAAATTTTATATGTTTTTTTGGATGGAAAAATAATCTTAATGAACAATAATAATCGTTTTTATCAAAACACGGACATTTTAGGCTTTTATCAGAACTAACCTGGCGTTTAAGTTGTAGGTGTTTACCTTTCAAATCCCTAAGATTGTCTTATATGTTTTTTCACGCGTAATAGTGCCGGTGGCCAAATCGATAACCGTAATTAGACGTGAATAAGATAGCGTTTTGATATGCTGTTTGTATATGCATATCGTGTACTGATTTGCCGAACAACTAATTTGATGTCGGTCACGTAAACGTGCAATAATCAATGGCGTACACGTCTATAACCGAATTAATACCGAATATACGTTGCGTTCCGTCGGATAGTATCGGGTTTATTATTTATGGGGGCCAACGAAGAAGTTTTATCCCCTCCCGACAAGTTATTTAAAATATTTAAAATTATATCGAATTAAGTAATAAGTGCGAACACACTATTATATATACATATATATTCGAATTCCTAAAATTGTTAATTGTAATTGATTGAAATATCATTAAAAGACAAAAAATTATAAGGAAAAATTTGTTTTGTACAAACGTAAATTAAATTATATCGTTTTATTTTACGTTCTTTGGATATTTCGATGTTGTACTGAACATTATGCATTTAATAATAATAAAAATAATTTATTTACGAATATCTGTAATATGTATTAATAAATCCGAATTGTCGTCTTGTCGAAAAACACAATGTTTCAATAAATATTTACCCTGAACCCTTTTTTTTTGTCGTTGTATAATATAGTGATAGATAGCAATCGCGAGAGTTTACTTTTATTCGTTCATTAGCTGTTATGTTTATTTAGTCCTGGCCATTACAAAATAAAAAAAAAACACACACACACCCGATTAACAATTAATTACCATCGATTCGTATTATTTTTTGAGAAATATAACAAGTCATTCGATACATTTAAAATCATATTAATAGTAACACGCAAGTGTCGTATTCGCGGGCAAGGAGGTTTTATCCCCGTTATTTCGTTCCGTTTACTATTATTATTGAAATATACGAGCGCTTATATGTTATTATGTTTTACCCGTTCACTCGAATCGTGTTAAATTACGTTATTTCATATCAGGTGTCTAAATATATGTGTTATCACGAGGTATTAAAACTAATGAGTTTTTTTGGAAATGACGTTGAAGGAATTATAGCGCAGTTAATAATTATTGTCTTGGAATACAGGAAAATTTGATTTTGTTATACATTTTAACAATTAGATAATAATTCGATGTTTTGAATAAACATTTTAAAATAAATACCAATATATATATATATTTGCGTAATAAAAATAATTAATTATTTCAAATAAAATATTACGAAATGCGCGTAAAGATTAATATTGAATATATCATCGATAGGTAATTAATAGTTTCACCACCGTTTTTGGTGAAAAATAAAAATTATTCTAGTGAAAACGTACCGAAAATTTGGGAAAAATCGTCTCTCTTCTGCCGTTCTTCCTGTCCCACTAGTGTTTCTCGAACCGGGCGCGTACAATCCGCGACCAGATCGTTGTGCGTGAAATCTTCATACTACATTCGGACAAATGGTCAGACGTAAACGAATACGAGAATAACCTGCTGCAAATCCGTATGTGCGCACATACGAGTGCATGACATCGTTGGCCCTTTAGCGACGTAATCGTTCACCGCACAAACTCACTGAAAGGTATCATCCCACCAGCCTCCAAGCAACGTTTGAAATCACAGATGTTTATATTATTTATAAAATATTATTTAGATTAGATTTTATTTTACGTATGTGTATATTATAATGTACAAACTACGCACATCATACACACACACGCACGCACGCTCACACCACTCGCACAGAATATGTAGATATGTACTTACGTTAAAGAAATCGCGTACAAATAGTAATGAAATAGAGATTTCCATCTGCAGACTGCAATATTGTGTGTCCGCGTACAAAAATAATAAATATATATATATATATATCAAACAGTCCACCTGATTACCTGCGGATTTTAATAATATTCGTATGCTTACTAGTACGTTATGTAATACACGAAGTTTCGTTGACATATTGCAGCAAAAACAAATTGTTTACATAACGAATAATTTATTTTTAAAAATAATTCAATACTTTCAAATGACGATTATCATTAACCAACATTATGATCAGCAACGTACGTCTATGTGTAGAATGGTTGAAAACTGCATTAGACAACATTTTGCGATTTGTAAGTTGACCACTATAAAAATGTCGTATAATCTTTCCTGGTCGATTGTTGTTTTCAGGAGAATGGGAGTTATTAAATAAAAATAATATACAACGAGTATAGTTGTATTAAATTATTTACGAGCATAATGTGTTCGGTTAGTAAGCAGTTATATTATTATTATTTGGGGTACAGAATCGTAAATCCAAAAGGAATAGGGGGAACAACAGAAGTTTCCGATATAGGCACATTCAGCCGTTTGGGGTTGCTGGCATTTGGCGTCGGAACGGTTACAGGCGTACTACTAAACTTCGTTGTTCACCACTGGCAGAACTTTGCCGAATAATTCATCGACGTATCCTCGTGCCTGATATTCATTTGAAATGCCGAAGGGGTCGTATTTAGTAAAGTTGATCGAATTCTGGTAGATTGGATTCGGGAAATCTTTGGATTTGTGCGTGCAATTTATAAAACGGGACGTCAGTAATTGCTCCTTGGCCGGGAAAGCGGTAGTCAATACGGTCAACATAGCAACCAGTAGTACCTGAAAACGATATAGAAATTGCGATGTGATTTTCAAAAAAAAAAAAATTTAAATAAATTATTTTTGATAACGTTAATAATTATATACTAAAATTAATTCATTATTTGTATGCTGTTTACTTATTTGCTTTAATTTGTCCATATAGGTTACCAATTTACATTATGTTATCAACGAAATTCAGGAACTATGAATTTCACTAGTTTACACAAAACGTTTGTAAAAAATATGATATTATACAACACGTTTGTTAAACAAGCAAATTTAGCTTAAACTTCTTCATAGTTCCGCCCGGGACGACCACTTAATGGGTTTTTCGTCACGTCGACGTGTAAAATATAAACTCGAAACAAATACTCTTGGTAAAAAATCTGTCTCTTCATCCCCCGTTCTACGCGTTTTTACGATTTTAATGTCGTCCGTTGTGCAGTGAAACTCGACGTAGAAAGTTTTGAAAGATTATACAACGGGTCACAAATGAATAGTGCATATTGTTCACCGCCCCCATTTACGTTATAAGCAACACTTGCAACAATACAAGTACGACGATCGATAATAATTACTACGTTGTACGTGACTTACCTTCGATAACTTGACCATGGCGAGGGACGTCGAGAAAACGTTTCGTTCGTTCGTCCTACGGAACGGAGAAGTTGGCGCACAGTGCTGAAGGTTAGAACAGTGTGAACGATCAGTGACAAACTGTGTTCGCCACCCTTCCAACCCGTCGCTATTCAAACGCAAATCGAATGAAGTCTTCTCGGCCGTCTCCCCCTCCCCCCCCCCCCAAAAAAAAAAAATATATATTCGGACAGCGCACGGTAACACTACGTAAATCAACGCAGTTCGAAACCACACATAATACCGTAAACGTTGTATAATGTACACGTTATATTTACTCGGTGTTGTAAAAACAATAAATATTTAAACGCGATGGCGCGACCACGTTTTTTTTCAAGAGGGCAGGGGGTCAAAAAAATAACAGAAAATGTATAAAATTTCTTTTATCGCAATATATATATATCAACTATTTTACGGCATAGAACTAAAAATGTCGTGCATGATTCTGTGGCGGTCGCGGAAATACCAAATCTTTGTCGGAATTTTGATATACTTCGGTGGATTCGATACCGTTACACGCGCAAAGGGGAAAGGATCCGGACCCGAAGTCCGCCTCCCTTGGGCGCGCCACTGTTTTAACGTATTGAACCGTACGGCTGTTTTCGTAACCGTTATAATGGGGAAAACTGTATACCCAATAACTATGCCGGCGGGTCTGTCGCGCGGACACTTGACGTTATTATAATTTTTATTTTTTTATCCGGTGTTTTTTAACTCGTACGCGCTTCACACAAATATATAGCTGATTACAAGATGACGAAAGTGTTATCAAACACGAAAATTGTGTGTTATATAAAATAATCTGAACGCGAATAATACGTATATTAAAATGTTCCAATAAATTTCTGACGAAATATTGACAAAAAATTATGAACTGTTATAGTTATAACATTTTTCATATTTTTCTTATATTTTTTTTTTTTTTTAGGGTATAATATAACGTAAACGTAAACTATGCTGTCAGTAGCAGTTATTGTTTTTTGATTTAAATTTCATTTAAAAACTCATTGCAGAACATCCCGTTGGTAATAATACGATTATTAAAAAAAAAAAAAACGACCATAAACACTGCGTTTTAATGTAGCCGTGAAAAATAATCGTAGCTATAAAATAAAATTGTATTGTATTTGAATAATATAAATATACATGTTTTAAACACTCTAATATAGAGAAAATTAAAAACATTTCAGTGACGTTTCAGTCGTTATATTATTACGTAGGAATAACAAAAATAATAGGTTATTATTTACAAAGTTTCTTTTTAAACAATAATTTCTAAAAAAAAAAAAAGGAATCTAAAACGTTTACTGTTGTAATTTCTCAATCACGATGTATGAAAAATCATACGTATATATTATACGATGAAACATATTTGATTGATAACAAAAACCTATTGATTTTTGAGAATCTAGAAACAATTTTATTTTACCTTAGTTTTCTATCCTAAAATTTAACGTATTGCGTCATCAAAAATGATTAAAAATGCGTATTTCTTTTTTTATTTTCAAAAATCAAAATACCCATTAATTAATATATCATTTTCTTGTTTGAAAATATGTCTAAGAACTACTATGGAGTTTATAGACAGTTTATCAACATAAAAACTTGAAAAACACAGACCGAGTCATCGATAAGTTAGGTCTATATATTTACCGAAAACAGAAAACTGAATATCACTAAAAGTTTTCTCACTTTGACATTTCATTGGCGTATCTCGTTTATGCTCTATAACAACAATAATATTACTCTCGTGTAGACTATGTTTTCATCAGTTAAATCAAATGAAATTCGAACTGGAAACGCGTCTCTAACAGTTCATACGTACTCGCGTGTTACGTATATGCGTACACACTGCAGCTGTACGGCCGTGTTAAAAAGGCTCTCAGATTTCATCCATTCGTTCTACGATTCCCAAATAATTTGATTAAATTCTAGTCTGACGACAAATGTGCGGCACGTCATTGGGAAATTTGTTAAACGCGTTATTTTATTTATGCAAAGGGTCATTTTCCGTTTGTCATCTGAATTACGATTCAATGCGATTACCGTATAATTAAATATTCAGTGAAACCGATTTTCAAATAAACAAAAACATTTTCGTATAAAAAAAAAACATTTTCTTTCTTTAGACTTCATCGTAGGTTGTACAGCTAGCGATTACCAGTGTAAATAGATTACGTGCAGTAAACATCTGACACTTTTCGCATCTAGAGATTATTATTTCATATTAGAATATTACGTTGTACCGAATAAATATATAGGCGTATAGCTTAAAAAAAAATTCTAATCAATTCCAAAAGATTGAAACCGTATATAAAACTGTCGCCAATTTCGTATAATTTATATATACATAAAAAAATATCATTTTTGTACTATACGGATATTGTCTCTGCGGGGAGTGTCGAAATTCGTGCCTGCCAATTGTTTTCACTATCGCCAATACGAATCGCAATTTAGCCACTGTGTTTGTATATGGTTTAAAAAACGAAACGCATTAAACCAGAAATATCACTACATGATGTTATGAAATAATTTGTTTTTTAATCATTTCGTACGTGACATATCATCCTAAGTTAGTTTGTTTTTCATCTGCATCGTATCATTCCTTCACTATAGAAAAATATTATATTTAAAATAATATATGCTGCCTATCGAGTTCTGCGTAAATATAGAATTTTTTTTTCGTTTAAAAACACTTAATATTTTATTCGCAGTAACCAGCCACGAACGAGAAATAAACCTTTTATTATTTTGTTGTTAAGAAACTTACGGTATACACTACTCGTAAATATATAAATAAATTTGAGCGCGTTTATTACATCTGCAGATTTTACAGTTATAGGTAAAATGTTAATGAATTTCCGCGCAAAAGACTTATTTATGAAGTTGCGAACGTAGCTAATTAGTTGACTCTGTAGAATTCGTGATTTTAAATAATACGAATCTCGATGAGAAGTTAATAATCAATAATCATAATAAAAACACGCATTTACGATGGGCAGAATTATATAAAACATTCTCGTTTAATTAATTAAAAAGATTGTTAAGAAATGATCAACACACAAAATAAATTCAAAGCCTAGAGCATCGTGTTTCCAGTATGAATTTTAACAAAAAAATGGTTTATGTGTAACAAATTGTCGGTAACAACATTTGCTACACTTATATTATCACGAAATACATTACATTTGAAATATATAAATACATTTATAATATAATAATGTAAATAAATACACTATATTATTATATCGTAAAAAATAATAATTTGAAACTCAGTTATTTGTAATATATTAATTATACGAGCAGTCGAAAAATCAAAAACATTTTGTTTCGCTAAATAATAACTCCAAACGTGTTTTGTTATCGCTGTAACTGGGACTTTTGTTACCATTCGGAATACAGTTTATCAACAAAAATCGATTATTTAATATTATTTATAGCCACGGAAAAAAAATTATTATTATTGTTATTATTAATAAATTATGCGTTAATATATATATGTATATATATTTCAAAACGTATGACAAGTTATTTAATAAATTCACAATCGCATTGCATAGCAAACACAGCAATAGGGTATTTATAGGGACGAAGTGTTAAACATTATTATTATTATTATTATGTTCTATCTTGTGTTATCGTAATGCAATGGATGTTTGAGAGACTAGAGATGACAAAATAAGAAACGAGTAGTACAAGAAGTAATATATGAGCGGCTTCCGTGTTCGGAGAGACGGCGAGAGAAAATAAAAAGGCGATACCGTCCGCACACGCGCGTTGAAATAAACATCATAAGACAAACACGCGTTTCGTCATGCCGGTATATTGAATACGTCGGGAGAGGAGAAAGCATTGGTTTTGCGACAAGTGCATTATTTCATCCCCCCGCCGCCTCCCTCTCGCAAACTATCTCTCGTGAAAGACGACCGTTTCTTGGCTTATCGTTCATAGCTCCGCAGCAGCGTTTGTACACGACCCGCGTGTTCGCCCGAACGTGTTTGGACAGTGTCCAAGTGTTTTCGAAATATCATTTTTTAAATTTTAGCAAAAACAAAATTTTAAAAAACGATTCTCGAGATTGGTTGATAGTACCCGAAAAAAATCTCCGAGGCGCCGGAGGAGACGATCCCACCGTCCTCCGCCAGTTGACCGCCGCCGTATATTTCGATGTGTGGACCATACGCGCAATCGGCTTTCGGAAATATATATATATGTATATATCACGTTATAAATAAGACATCGTTGTACCTTCGGCTTTCTCGTCCGGTAATATTCTCTTTGAGTGTTTGTTTCGATGCGTGTCACATGACTCGCGTTATAATTCCCTCAACAACATCTCTCCAATCGACTAACAGTCTTAATTCTCATTTCACTCGTGTTGTTTTAACGGTTTTAAAACTTATTAAGGCTGCTACTAACTCAATTTAACTTTAATTTGATTTTAATTTATTGTTTTCGTTTTCAATGTTTTCGTTCGTATAGTTTTATGTAAATAATTTTTTGTTCAACGTTTATGTGCTCGTTTTTAAGTAATTCTAGAGCTGCATTAACTAACGTTTAATGCTAATGAAAAAATTTTAAAAACACGGGAAACGAAACAAACATTTTATCGGGTATAATAAATTCCATGAAATTCGTGATTAAAAAAAAAAAAAAAAAATGTACCCATTTATTTCTAATAAACTATAGTTATTATTACAATGGAAAACGTTCGCGACGATAATATTATTCTACAACCAATAAGTTCAGAAGCACAACAACGGCTATATGGGCATACGTGTTGACCATGCGTTTCAAAAGTTTTAATCGGTTTTGGAAATGTTTATTGGCGCGGAACCAACTTGTTTGGAATCCATGTTTCGCCGCGATAACACAACATTCTATGGATATGCGCAGCGCATACGGTGTTAAAATTCTATGGAAGTCCAAAGTAGCGTAAACCCGAGACGGCCGTAAAAACGTTTCAAACGCAATTTAGTTTTGTACGCCTGTCGTCGGGTCTCCTCCACTAATAACCAATACGTTTCGTATTTGTTCCGAGCGAAACGTCGCACGCGCGATATACGATTACAAACAGGTACAGAGCGAATACGCTTTTCTAAATATTTATTGTATATATATATATATATTTTTTTTTTATGTGAAAGACATAGTTATTATTGATGTAAATAAGTCGGCGAATTCTAAATACGTCTAACATAATAATAATAATAATATGATTTGGAACGGTTTGTGCCGGCGCATTAGGCAACGAGAATCATGGTTTGGAGAATGACCAATAGATTAATTGACACTGTTAATGATTTCCGGTCGACCCGTAGTTCGATCGAGTTCTTCTGGCTTCAATAAATACGACAATATGTTTATTTCACTCGAAATCACACGGACACGTTTATAAAATGTACGCGCCGGCGGGTAAAATGGATCGACCCCGTCGTCAGTGTGTCTCCGTACTATCTGACCGTTGCCGACACGCGAGAACATAACCTCGGTTTTTTTAAACGGACACATTGGTCGTTTCCTCAAACGTCTCCGAGTCGGTAGTGTCTATTTCGTGTTGATTTTCCTTTCCGACATTCCCGCACGCTCGTATTTCAAGACCACGGCAATCCTTGTGGCGAGTTGTGTTTCATCTCTGATTACCACGTCGTCGAGTCACTATGAACATCCTTGTCGATTCTCGCAGCTATTACGCGAACGATCATTCAAATTAACTTTTATTCGCGTGTTTATTCGAACATTGTCGTCGTTACTACCGAGGACCGAATCGGTTTTAGAACCCGAAACCGATGTTTAAAGTCAAGGTATGTACAAACCGGACAACAAATCTGTCGGATGCAGATACTTGCATCTAGATACGTGTTGTCAACAGTGTGGCGCGTTCATACCAAAATAATAGCTACGCGTCCACAGTCCACACCGGTCAGTTGGGAAGTTAACGGTTTACGGAAGTTTACGGTTGGTAAATAGTAAATAGTTAAACGGATCTGACGACTGCTGCTGCTGGTGCCGCGTTCGTCATCATAGCTACCCAGGGTGAAAAAATGAAAAGAATATGGTGGTAAAGACATTTTTATGGTAATAACGTTATGTCAGGATTTACTTTTGAACGATGGCAGTTCGTTGCGCAATTTCGTGAGACTAAGTAAATCTGATTTTGAAGAATAAAAAATAAGACGAATGTGTATAAACCGTGCTCGATGTCAATTCATAATTGTCGACAACACCGTCCGTACTGACCGACGTTTTCCATTTAGAATGTAGAACGCAGCTACAAGCAACACGCAACGAATTTCTTTGATGTCGCGCCGCTCGATGTCGACGAGCGGACACTCGTAACTTATTACCAGTTAGCGGGATACACGTTGACAATACCGTTAGCAAGTTGCCAACAAAATGTTGCTTGGTCCGTACCGACCTTTCGACGTTTTGTCCGTTCTTTTTAGCAGACCCCCCAGTTTTTTCTTTGATGCTTTTTGTCGACGTCATACAGAAAAAAAATATTATTATTTATTAGAAATAATGTGAGTTTTTTCTATTTTATATACAGTTGTATCGACATTTTCATTTCATCGACCGTGTAAATATTTTTGAATTATTTCCATTTCGACTCTGAACTCGATTTGTTTTTCTTTTTCCGCCGAACATCAGGATAAATACGTCGAGACCGGCCAAGGCCGATAATTAACCGCAGCCGCGGTCGACAAACGCAAATAACAGGGTAATGGTTTCAAACGTTTAAACGTTGTCGGCGTGTCCGTCGTCGGGAAGAAAAACGAAAACGATGGTTCTCCTGAACACTCCGTGTGTCCGACGTCGTGACTCTCCGTGTCGACGCGACAGTGCAAAACGGTGACGAAATACGCGATTTGCGATCGCCGTGTCTGCCCGACGAACGGAAAATGGACGACGTCAGATACGTCGCCGCGGCGATTTTCGGGACGGCCGTGATGGGAGTGACGCTGATCGCTTGGCACGCGATGCGGAACAGGAAGAACGGCGTACGTATACACACTTATATCGTTTCGGGGGGAGTTTTTTATTTTGTAGACTTCGACCAAATCCCGTTGTCGTCGCCGGTGCCGGATCTAGAGGAGGCGGCAAGTGGGTATCCCCTTGACCCGGGCGCCAACTGTTTAGGAGCGTCTTGAAATTGATTACATAATAAAACATTTTTCGTACTCATGATAAATTCCCGAACAGAATATAAGAAAAAAAAAATGATAATAATATACATTCGTAATTCGTGATTAAGTTATCGTTCAGCTTCGATTGTATGTTGTGTTGCGTACTAGTCGTTAATTGTACTGCGAACACACAATTTATTTGTCCGAATTCTTTCGGCTATCAGATAACTCCGATCAAATGTAGAAACAGTCGATAGTAAAAAATAATCAAACCGTTGTATTAATCTCGTTTTTTTTTTTTATATATATATAATCGATACACGGTTAAATATTAACAGTGATATCAGCTTGAATATACCAAGTGAACGCGAGTATTAATTCGAATACACTTCTGACGAGTGTAAACCGACTTTGGGGACGCGACGACGACGTTTTCCGTTCACGTTTCATTCGTCTCGACAAAGGACGAGTTGGAAAATACGAGACTTCTCGCGTCGCGCGTCTTCCCCGATGCGAAACGTAGAGATAACACGCGACTTTCGATATAGTCGCACGACATCGCGTACAATTCTCGCGCGGGCAAAAAAAAAATCGTCGTATCATTTACGTCGCTGTTATTATTATTATTTGTTATTTTTTTCCGATTGCGTTCGGTTAGGTTAGGTTAGGTTCCGTCCCGTCGCATTTCGCACACACTCGTACGTCCAATCGTTCGCTGCGTTTTATTTTCTAAGGTACGCGCAGAACGGTCGCCCGTGGACGACCGGCGTCATCACGTCGTCACCGCGACGCGGACCCATTCGGAATGCGTATCGAGTGACGATTTGACCGAAATAAGATCGAGGATATCCGTCCTCGAAGGTAATCTGACCGTATCGGACATGCGTGGCCGGCTAATGGTTCACGCCGTTGTGAAAACAACGTGGAAATAAATGGCGATTTTGTTCGCGTTAAATTCGTTTCAGACGAATTGCTGCAAAAAAAGCTGCAAACGAACGCCGTTCTCTTCGGCCGTATGGCTAGTTGTGTTCTGTGGTTTGAAAAGAAACAGAGAAAACTCGAAGGTACAGTAAAACCGTTGTTTTTGGTCACGGACGAACTTGTTTCCTTTGATTTCCCGTTCAAAATAACGTTTTGGAAGAGATTATTGTTGCGGACGTGTGACGTACGCCCATTGTTTGTAATATTGAAACATTGTCTCCAAGACGCACGGCACAAAACACCGGTTGTTGATAATATTTACCGCGTGTCTGAATAAATCGACGAGACTTGTTTTAATGTAGACGCCGCCGAATTCGTCTTTGTCGTGTTGTATTAAACGTGTTTCAATGCAATATCTGACAAGCATAGCACGAGATGTACAGCGGACGGTTGTCACACGACACTCTAATGAAAGTCTAATTTCTTCACAGTCATCGCGTTTTGGAACGGTTTCGCCTGTCGCACGTAATTTTCTCGCTATAGATTTCAGCCGAAATCACTATTTCCATTGTCTTCGATCGTCCAAACCCCGAAAACTACGTCCGGTGTACAGCGATTATTATCGTTCTCGTTCGAGCGTGTTTTCGACATTTGTCTTCTTTAAAATAAAATCGAGATTTTATTTTTTATCGTATATGTCTCCTCCTATATAGACAGTGCCGGATCTAGTGTCCTTATCCCGGGCGCCGATTTTTTAGGTACGTCTCGAATTCATTCGTTAAATAATGACAAATTTATGTACCTGGCGACAAATTTCCGAACAGACTACGAGAACAGATGATATTATACACACGTGATTAAGTTCAACTTCAGTTGTATACTAGTCACTAATCGTATAGCGATCCGAGATTTATATGCGTGAATCCTTTCAAATATCATATAATTCGGATTAAATATAGAAATAGGAAAAACGCACTGTCGTAATATCGTATTTTTATGAATCCGGTCTTCGAGTGGAGTGGTGACGACCGTCAGACCATGACCAATGTTCGATACGTTTTCATTTTTATTTATTTTTTTAAATTTAATTATAAAATATCATTTAATTGTAATTTATACATTATTTACGAAACACCGGGGCCCAAAAATGTTCTGCCTACAGGTACACCACGTGGCAACTACCAATATGGTTCGTGTGTCTGCGCGTTCATATTAATATTATATCGACACCGATTTGGATTTTTTAGAAAACAAATCGCATTGTATTTTGTATTCGATTCGAGTTGTCAACTATTGTCATAGTCCCGCTACCGCGTTAATATAAACCTACAGCTACTTGCGCGTGTTTCGACATGAATCGCTTTATTTCCCATTTGGCAAAGCGTCATAAATAAATGAACATAAAACATTCCAAACATTTCTGTACAAATAAAAAGTCGGTATAATTTATTTCCGACCGCGCGCCGTTGTAATAATCAATTCAAAGGCATCGTCCCGCAATTTCTTATCCAGTTTAATTAATGTGTTTATTTTTTGTAAAAAAAAAAAAAGAAAAGAAAAGAAGGAAAGACAATAATAGTAATAAAAACGTCTTACAATACACGGTAATTTTCGTCGGCGACAGCGTTTGCACGTATTTATACACAGAGTGTGCCCACGACAAAATCTAACCCCAATGCAATAACTTTTTGATCTATTCAATATTTAATAAATGTTATGTTTGATTCTGATTTTCAACATTAAAATTTCGAGAACTGTAATGAACGTCTGAATAATTCCAATTTATGATATTTTTTTTAAACCTAAAGTTTTTCCTGTAGTACTTTCCTCGTAGAAACAATGATGAAATCGCCAACACATCACTTCTTAATAAATGGCCACTCCGACACCTTAAAATTTGTTTTTGTCGATTTTCTACGTTAAATTGATGAAAATAAAAAATCTCTTTCATTCGTAGCACATCGCAGGCCAGCAAAATGCGCGTCCAGTCGTCCGCATCGTTTCGCCGGCGTTCCCACGAGAACCGTTTAATCGGGTTTTCGCAATTATATTCGTATCGTTTTGAATTACGCTCGACGAAACTACCGCGAAACGCTTCGAATGAAGTACCGACCAGATACGACTCGCCGAACACTTGTCGTGATCGTCCGAATACTCTTTCCACGCGAATAAAAACCGAAAAAATAAACAAAGTTCACCTCCTCCGCTCGGCATCCAACACACGCACACGTCATAGAAGTATAATAAGTTTTTTTTTTTGTTGAAAAAAACGACATTCTAAAACGTTGAACGCGTAACGAAAAATCATCGCAATAACTGAATATATGCGTTTTCATGAACCCGTGGTCGACATACTACAGACTACTGCGTCGTCCCTGCACGTTCTCGCAAATGTTTATTGACGGTCGAATTCTTCCAGCAGAATTGAAACGCACGGAAATCGCGTCGCAACTGTCTCGTCCGCCACCTCCGCCGCCGCCGCCTCTGTCTATTCCGTCGACTCTTGGCCGTCGGCCGTCCGCGGGAGACTGTAATGACCGAATGAAGATAACGGTGGAAGACCTGCTGAACGTGAAACTGAAGCCGTCGCGGCCCGGAGGGAATGATACCTCTTCCCGGTCGAAAATCGGTACGGTTGTTAACGACACGCGTCGTCATACGGCGCGATAAATCTCAAGTCCGTAAACGGATATGCACAAACACGCACACGCCCTTTGTTTACGCGTGTGCGGACGAAAATCCCGATGTTTTTCTCTGTTCTTTCGTCGCATTAAACGCTAATTTTTTCACCGTGTTATCGAGTGTATTGTAATGATTTGGGGGGGGGGGAAGTAAATAAAAAATCCAACCGGTAAACTGGACTGACGACAATAGGGACAATACGAACAAGCTGAAGGCTGTTGAATGTCTACGAGACGTTACCTAATTCCCTATCGTCTTTTATTCTCAACGTATTATATTTATTTATTAATGGCCCGACGGATCTCGAGGTACAGTGCCGTATTATAATATTCTTCGTGCGTGTTCTTCGCATGATCTCGTATTAATGGTATACATACAGTTATACAGTTTGGATATCCATGTCAGTCGTCGGATTCAACACGAACAGCGCACAATTCATGTGATTATCGTTATGGTTACAAATAAAAGAAGAATGTATCGGTCTTACAGCAGAGGCGTATTTGGCAATTTTTTTTTGGACGGGGGGGCTGAGACATTGAGTAAAAAAATAGGTATGTAAATACTGTAGGCAAACTTATTTAAAAAAAATCTTCCTGAAATTTCGATGAGAGCTGGAGTTCTTTCTCAGGTTCCTTCTATAAATATACCCCTGTCTAACAGTTACGTGTTATTTTTTTTGTCTGCGATCATTTATCAGTGTAAAAAAGTTCGATGATCTCGACGTGGGTCACGTTCCGGTAGCAAATCGTATCCAGTTGGTACTTTATTTGAAAAGTTTTTCCATTTCCTCCCTCCAGTAGTTTCCTTAAACGTAATTCAAAATAAGCCCCAAAAATAACAACAACAACCCCCCCCCCCCCGGTAAAATGGTCGACAGATCCGTTTCGGACGATTTACACGTTTTTTTTTTCAAAATATAATACAAGCTCTTACACGCGTATAATGTCTAAACAAAAATATTCGTCGTTCATAACAAACTGCCGACGGAATCGTCGTTTTTCGAATTGAAAACAATAATAAAACTCTGAGAGATCTCTGTTTAAATAACTCGTACGGGTCGACATCCACAATAACCCGCGGTCTGGCCGCCGTTTCTTTTTTAATAATGACAATATTCCTAGTGGCGACGTGGCGCACAGTCGACTCCGCGTACACAGGCCGTTCACGGGTACGAAATATTTCATTTCATCCGCTCCGAGTGAAAACGGACGATGGCAAAAACGTTTCGAATAACTCTTCGGTACATGCGCATTGCGATTCCGTAATGAACAAGAAATGAAAAACTGGAATCGACGGACAATGGCGTACCTGTGAAACCGTTTATTTATTTTTTGAGGAGGGGGGGCAAAATATTAAATATCTCGCTTTAAAATGTAAAAATCCAATAGCAATAGACGGTAGTATGTAGACTGAATATTAAATGACAAAAATAGATATCAATTAAAACCGTCAAACGATTGAAATAGATAACATCAGCTGTCTGAACCATTTGTTCTAATATTAATTTGATCAAACTACGATATTTATAGGTTATATCAAAAATAGATATGCGTTAATTGCAAACGAATAAAAAGCTCCTGGGGAGGGGCGGGGGCAATTGTCCCGGTTGCTCCCCTTCCCCACCCAAAAGTACGGTTAGGTTGACGCCGCCGAGCGAAACACGCCGCGTTCCATAACTGCTGCACGCGTACGTCACACTGTGTACCGAGAAGTCATCGTCGACAATAACCGGCTTTTGACTTGGCTCGTGTGTTTTTGTAAGTTTGTATTTGTACTCAATGTATCGTTTAAGACGCGGCAGCACCGTCGGCGGCGACAATATTATTATTAACATTAATTATTATTATTACGGTTCGACGACGCGGTTTTGCCGAATAATTCGACGTTGTTCCGTTTGGATCTCGGTTAGGCGGACTAATGGAAATTGACCGTTTTGGTGAGAGTGAACGCGCGCGCCGCCAGCAACGCATCCAAGATTTGTTCGAGCGAAGGGCGGGCGGGACCTAGAACACTGTGATAACCCGATTTACATATATATATATATTTACGTTTTATCATCGATATCAAAAAGAAAAATCGCGCGGAAGGCCGTTCGTTCGACCGACAGAGTCGGTTAGGTCTGCTCTCCAAACCGAAATATACACGAGCGTACGCGGGGAAAGTCACTAAACACTCCCCGTGAACTGTACGAGCGGAGGACGTTTAACGATAAAATACTTACTCGGTCATATCATCACTGCTTGGACACTTTGAAAATGCGTTCGCCTTGGATTGCCGATTGGATAAGTCCGGCCGGCCCGTGCGAACTTAGTAACGTGAATCAAGCGAAAGAAAAGAACACGCGAAAAGTGGGTGACGCAAACGGTAACTTTCGTTAGGTTAGGTTAGGTGCGAGTAGGCGCGCGTGCAAACGACTAATGACGTGGACACGGCGCGCGCGGGAACGCGGCGTGGCAAACGGGAACTTTACGCGCACGCGCGAATGATCTCGAGAAAACTGGTGGGGACAGTCTCGCGCGGTCTGCTCGCACGCTATTGGCCGCGATTTTTTTGTACCCTCCTGTACGAAGAAGTTTCATACTTCAAAAAAACCCCAGACCGTTACGGCGACGCCGAAACTTGTAAAAACCACGAATACGGCGAATACCATTCGAATCCTACACGAGGTGGGACGTTTATCGATCTCGGCGTTTAGATCTAGTCGAGTAATAGTGGTTGTCTCAAATCAGTGGCGTATTTACGAGGCAACGGAGAAGGTGCACATCGTCATAGCGGACAATTTTTAATTTGCTGAGATTCGACGAGTGATTTTCGTAAACGTGTCGACACGTCGATAACAACGATCGACATTGTGAAACGATATAATACATAGAAATCAATTCAATCTATCGGTAGGATACGCCGTGATTTCCTGTCCGAGGCGAGCACCACGGCTGGGTTGCGATTGAATCGATTATCGTAACGCCCTAAACTCAACGATTTCCGAAACGTTTCCGTCGTAATCGTCGTTTTAAACACGCGCGTCGTAATGGTGAAACACGGTTGTGGTGAAACACGGTTGTCGTAAGTACGCCGCCGCGACTCGAAAACGATACGCGTTCGCGAAACGATCGGCGACTGCTGGCAAACGTACGAAACGTCGTGTCGCAATGACGGCCGCGGACCCGTTCTCCATTGACGAAAAATAACGTTAACAGATTTTAAAATAAATGACACGCGCCGATACGGTTAAAAACGATAAAAGATTGTAATTTTAAAAAAAAAACGGTAAAAATATTTTGAGTCGAATACCCGCGGGGGAGGGAGTAAATTGAATTGTTCGTCTTTTCAAGCCCGGCCGTCCGCGTTCCTGAACGGGACACTTGCTGTGCGGTTACTGGTACAGGACGCGATTGTTTCGACCGTCGGCGACGTTCTCGATCCGTTCCCGCGGATCAATCGTATTCGACGGCAGCATTGATGAACACCATCTTCGTTTGCCCGACGCGGATCCAGAACTTATTTACGGGGGGGGGCATCTTAATCAAAACAACTTCAATCCTCATTTTGTCGCATCGAGTAATGAAATATTTTCCAAAACGTCTTTTTTTTTTGGAAATCGTTTGCGATACACCGAAATTAAAAAAAATAAAGAGTCATCTTAATCAAACAACTTCAATCCTCATTGTCGCATCGAGTAATGAAATTCAACGTTTTTTTGAATCGCGTGGCGATCGCTGCTGCTGTCGGAACAATTTATTGTCCTCTACGGAAATGTTCGAGATGTTTAAGAGCCATACTGTAGGTATGTGTGACCCATCAATTTTTAACGTTCACGTATCGCGTTCGATAATTAAACTGCAATACATATATGAAAACAATTATATGTACTTTGATAAAAAGAGGTATTTACCTTTATTGGTTATCGAAAACGTTAAAAACCGAATAGCCTACGAGTTCATTTTAAAGTATCATAGATAAGAGTTAGAATTATAAAACGATACTAATAAAACAATTTAACAAGAGTCTACGGGGGGGGGGACGATCCTTGGATCCGCGCCTGCTCGTTTGCCCGGCGAAACGGGAGACCCCGAGCTCAAGACGTCTGACATCCGGAATTATGTTCGACTACTGACTGTTCGTTATGGACGTGGACAAAAAAAAACGACCGTCATTTAACTCGTCGGTAATGTCCAACGTCGTCCGCATAAAACACACGGCTGCCTACGGTAACGAACAAGTTAAATAATAGTCTTTCCTCCAAATTTAGGGGCGTGTGAATACTGCAAATAACAAAACATTATATTTCATTGATTTATAAACGAATGTCAATAAGATTTAATACCAAGACCATTGTTGAATTGCAAAACGTTTATTCTATCAGATACATTTTTGAATTACAAGTAAACGACATATTTCTTTATTTTTATATACCGGACATTTTGCGGGCCGTAAAGCAATGCTGACGGGGGAGTCGATATCGCGAGAACACGTCGACAAAGGCAAAACGGAATCGTTAGTTTTCCCGTGCGGCGGATTTCGACACCACACCCACCCACCCCGGCGACGAAACAAGCGAGCCGGGTTAGGTTAGTCGGCACGGCCGTTAGAGAGACAAATGTCCGGAGGACATTGCGGACGTGACGTTGCAACGAAGCGCCCCGAGATCGAGTCAGGGTGTACTCGACTTCAAGCCGGGAGAAACTATAACTTTTTTTGATTTTTGTCGACGTACACGCACCACCGACGTAAACGTTAAGACGTTCTCGTGGGATTTCGTACGAGCCGCGGACAATATTTTGGAAAAAGATATTTCGAAAAATTTTGAAACGTACGTAAAACGATACGGTACGACGATTCGTATAATTTCCATACGCGCGATTATAATCGCCACGGCGCGGTTTCAGCGTGAGAACTCAACTAAGCATATTTTGTTCGACACGATAAGCGTACATGTGTGTGTGTGTATACACGTATTAAAAAATCAATAGTCGATTAGCCGGACGATACGAAATGATCAAAACGAATTGGATTTCAACGATCTAAACTTACTCGTCGCAAAAACAATCGCCGGTAAGTCTCGACTCGTTGTTTTCACCCGTTCCGGCTAAACTTTAGAAAGTGTTCCGGCGCGAACCACACGACACGACGTCGCACCGGTCCATCCCGTAAAGCACCGTTCTCGGACGTAAAGTCACGTGAACTACCCCCGTAAAGCACCGCAATGATGGGGTCGGCTGCGCGAAAATCCACTTGTCACGGGTCCTGTAGTCGCACATGACATCAATACGTCACCCGGATACGTTTCGACTGCTTTTCCAACACTCGGCGGGTAGGAAGGCGTCATAAAATCGTTCGTTCGCACTTCGCCAACTCTTCTTGGACACGTGTTGCGTTTGAACGCGCGGCGGCCTTAGTTAAGGCCTATGGTTGTTAACTCGAAGGGGATCCTTTATTCAAAGGACTATATCCCGAGCGTTTATTCGACGAACACTAGTACGTACGCGTTAGCAAGCGGCGATGCATTTAGAATCTCGTTGGGTATTTGAGGGCGATGAGGAGATCATATGCTACTGGGAAAGTAACGTGCATGTGTGTTGTTATACGACACGTATTAGAAATATAACAAGAAGATATCAATCGTTTGGTATGTGTGTGTGTAGGAGAGGGAGAGAGACGAAAAAAAGTCAAGTTGGATTACGATAGGAGTTTCAAAAGAATTTTTGGGTTATACAGAAAAAAAAAAAAAAACATTAGTTAGACAAACAAATATATAATATACATACATACATATATATATTATACATATACATACAATTTTTGTTTTTTTGTTTTTTCGTTTGTTTTATATATAACTAGAATAATTTAATTTTTTTCCCATGGTAGTAAAAGGAGACTGTAACACAGCGTTTACAAACACTGGACACTTATACACGTATTAATAAAAATGCACGTTTGTATACAAAACTAATTAACAGCGGCGGAACGTCGTCAAAATTAAACAAGAACAAGATAACCGAATACATAATAATATCTCCGACACATATATATATATAATAATAATAATTAATACAAAATGCAACGTACGTAAATAATTATCTTAGTCCTGACTGCATGCATACACAGATATTATATAATTCTATTACAAACGACACATCGGATTCATTGGAAAAAAAATGCACTCAACGGCTGATGGACAGATTGTAGAAAAAACTGCATCTTGGCCTAACATCTCTCCCATCCCCCCCCCAGAAAATTTCCTTTTTAAATATCAAAATAATATATACTCCTGTTGTGTCCGGGTGAGGCTGTCGTGGTTTTTTTCCCTGCGTTTACTTGGCTCTTTCTTGGTCTTATTTTTATTTATAATTCTTAATTAATCTCTTTTTATTTTTTTCTTACAGTCGGCTTACCTACCAGTGGTGTTATGGAAATATTATATAGTTTATAAATCATTATTCATATTTTAATTATTATTATTTATTTATTTATTTATTTTTTTTTTTTTTTTACTAACCCTTTCACCAAACTATTCTATGATACGTTTTGAAATAAAAATAATAATTAATTTCATTAAGAAAAAAAATTATAAAGCATACAATAATTATGTATATATATATACATACATATATATATATATATATACATATAATGCAAATTTTTTGTGTTAATTAATTTATGGCTTATGGGTGATCCTAAATACATATATTTTTTTGTTTTTTTTTTTTGGTTTTTTTTTTTTAATATTTTGTTTTTATCCAATGACTTGAACGCCTCATTTTAGAGCAAAAATGTATTCATACAAAATCAATACCTCCCACATTAAGGGAACAAAAGTAATTATGTGAATTTAATAGTTTATATAATTAACTTTAATTGTCATTCATATGAAAAAACAAGAAAATGATTACCTTATGTAAAAGTTTTCCAAAAACCAAAAAAAAATTTAGCCAAAGAATGACAAGTTTAGGTCAATAATTAACATATTAGATATTCTCGTCATCAGAATGAAAAAATAATATCAAATTATTTTTTCATTCAATTTGAATAAAAAAAATACAAGCTTTAAACACAAATATTAAATATAAATCAAAAAATTAATTGTTAAAGCGTTCACGTCATAAATATGATTATTTTAGTCCAAATAATAATAATAATAATAATAATAATAATAATAATGAAGTCCAAAAATGAGATTAATTATAAAAAAATGAAGCACTCAAAGATATAATAATAATAATAATAATAAATAAATAATAATAATAATAAAAACTAAAAAGACGAGCAATATAAGTTATTTTTATTATTATTTTGTTATATAAATGTTGTTAAATGTAGAATAAATATGAAGTTTGATTTTGCAATTTCATATTAAAAAAAAAAAAAGGTAATAAAATAAATGATTGTATAATAATAGTTGTATAATACACATAAATATTGAATAATCCAAATTTGTTTTTAAAATTTGTCAACATGTATATATGTAAATAGGGATTGGTGGTGAATATTCAGCAGTAAATAAAAAAACCCTTTTTTACATTTTTGTTTGATTAATATAAATGATTTTTATCATATCAATCAGCCGTTTTAATTTTTACTATAACTAATACAAATATTTGTTGACCTACAAAAAAAAAAATAATAATAATAATACCATCATAAAAAATGGTACTATGACAATAAGACATAAATGGCCGTTTGTACGGATTTAACTAGTATTTCGAATACGACAATGATGTATTAATTTAAAACGAAAAATATCAATATAGATATGGGAGGAAAATATGCCCCCAAAAATCTACAAATACCTATCCTACAATGATAATAATAAAAAAAATAATATATTTATTGTAATAATAATTAATAATTAACTCAATATTTCCGTTGTTTTGTTTAAACATATTTAAATGCCCATGAAGTTGCGTTAATAATAATTAATAAGTGTTTTACGACATTTTTGTAATCGAAAAATGTAAATTGTTTTCAATTTCCCCCAATAACCAAGCTATATATAATGAATCTTTGGTTAAGCACTTCGTAAAGCTTGGGGTTGCTTGGTCAGAGCATTCTTGTTCTAAATATAATACTATTATTAAATTTAAGTATAACAATAAACTGTATATAAACTATTGCGCAATGTTTTTACGAAAAAAAAAAAATTCCATTGATGTCAATCACAATGTTTTAAGTCACAGAGAGTTATTTTCAATTACAGTTGTATAATTATATAATGCCCATAATAATTGAGTATGTGTTCATTAATATGTTATGTGAGTGAGTCTAGAACAAGAGGCTGGAGACAAAATTGTTAATATATTTCAAATATACATTTGAAATATCGTTGTAAAGTTTAAATTTAAATACAGAATAACAATTATTTAATGGACTAGACCTCCTACTAGTCCATTTTGAAATGCTACTGCGGCATTGTTAAATTTATTTTAAGTGGGGATGGATGGATTATCGCTAGATACGTAGCCAGGTTAATGTTTAAACCTAATATAGAGCATAAAAAAAAAAAATTGTAAATTATAGATTGTGTTTTGTTTAAGTTATATGTAATGGGAGAAGATGTTATTTAGAAAGATCAAAATTTTTGAATTTGTATTTTTTTTTTTTTAAATTTTGAGGAGTGTTTTAATTTAGTTTGAGTTTGAAAATTTGTATCTCCATTTTCTATGTAACCCTCCTGGGAAGGGAGAGCTACAACCTACCATAGTTATTTTTTTTTTTTTATAAAATTTTTATAAATATATAAATATATATATATATATATATAATATATACTTTTTAAATATAAAAAAATTAACAAAAAAAAATTAATAAATTAAAAATTAAATAACTTTTAACAATTTATCAAAAATAAATTTAAGGAAAAAAAAGGTTTTTTTTTCAAAATTCTGTCTCCCTCTTTTTTTATAAAAAAAAAAAAATCCCTAACTTTAATCATGTATAAAAAGAGCCGATTGTCAAAGGCAGATAGAGGTAAAAAACATCCTTTTCTAAACCTTAACAATCGTTTGTACTCTTGGTCACGCAATCAGTCACATCCCCTCCTTTTGACCTTAAAGGTCAACAGTAGCTCTTAAATTGTTGCGAGAAAAGACAGCCATTAATCCCTATAGCAAATAAACCGATAACAATAATATATCATATGTTTGACCAATATTTGTTAAATTTGCATTGTAGAAATATTTAACATCGGTGGAGGAGATATATTTGCTAGAGACTAATGGCAACTGTCATTAACTCACTGCTGTGGTGTTTCTGTGGGTCTGCTGTTGCGTTGTTGCGGACGTGGCGCCGGATTCGCTCCAGACGCAACCATCGAACGAATTCTTCTTTGAGCTGACTAAAATGTTACAGTGTATTAGTTATTGACGAAACCATTAAAAAACTATCATTACACTTACTTGCGTAGCCAAAAAATGACCAATAATGTGTACAATAGTAGTGTCTTCAGTGCCATCTGTTGATCCTTGTGTTGGCAGTTTAATAATAGATCCAGTCACTCTTTGTAGTTCTCTAACATTTGATCCGCCACGACCAATTATGCGACCGACTTGACTACTTGGCACCAATATTTCAACGGTTAATCTAACTTCTTCAGTGGCAGGCACAAAACCTTCATCCCGCAGCTTATCAAATATCATACCTTGAGCCTGTAAGAGAGAAAATTAAAAATGATGTATAATACTAATATGATTATTTATACTATACCTTCCATTGGGCTTCAGCCGTACCAACAATTGTCACTTTTCGGCTAGCTTGTTGTGCACCGTTTGTGTCAACTCCGGTTCCCACTCCCAGTTTTTCATTTTCAGTGGATGCCACTTTTACAGAAGCACCGCTGAATCTAATCATACTACGGATATTTGAACCTTTAGTACCAATTATAGCACCAACAGCGCTGTTAGGTATGAACAAAAATGCAGTTTCCTGAAATAAAAAAAAAAAAACAAAAAAAATAATTATAATAGAAAACAGTAATGTATTATATTTTAACTGCTTTATCGAATAACATTTATTAAAATGTTCACCTGAATATCGGCAGCCAGAGCAGGATTAATTGGTGGAATCGTAGATGGATACATGGGAGTGTATGGTGCTGGCGCAAATGGTTGATAACTAGTTGGACCACCGCGGCCTGGATAAGTTATACCTGTTGCTGACATCATTGCCATTGGATGAAGTCCAGGGAACATAACAGTTTGAGGCTACACAAAGTTACACAACATTAAGGTCAATAAACTTGATTGCTACTTAGAATTTTAAAAAGTAAATTATGCATAAACATTTACAGCCATTGATTGTAGATCATTTTCAAAACTCTGCCGCAGCTTTGCACTAATTTGAGCCTCTGCTTTAGACATATTCTCTATTGAGCCTTTTACGGTAATTATTCTTTCGTAGTTGAAGCTGTTGATGTCATTTATGCTATAAATTTTTTTTATATTACTTAAATAATAAACAATATTACAACACAAGCGTTATCGTGCATTCTACTTACCTAGATACAGTAATTTTTGTTTCAGTCTCGGACATAATTCTCTTGATCGTATTACCCTCCTTTCCAATTATTCTACCAATCAAATTATTATGAGCCAAAATCTTTAGTATTACATCCCTGAAAAATTCATAATGACATTTAACCGTATATATAAAAATATTATTATTAAATTCTTATATTTTATACAAAGCACAACTGCAATTTGATTACCCTTTGTTAGTGTTAGTGGCTTCTTGTTGCATAACTTCCAATATCTTGCGACACGCGTTAGTGCAATTCTCTGGATTACCATAAATTGTTATAGCTTTCTCCAGAGAGCCAACATTGTCCTTCCTATGAACATCAACCCTAGAAACACATAATTCAATATTTCTATAAATTGAATATTATGGCACACTCAATAAACGTATGTTATTGTTGTTATTTCAATAAATAAAATATTGTACCTAGCTCTTGTTTGTTGCGTAATTTGTCTGATCGTAGAACCGCCTCTGCCGATAATTGCCCCAACCATATCACTGTGTACCAGTATGCGTAACGGGAACTCTGTTTGTCTGTTACCAATAGCAGGAGTGGCGCCAGGAGTACCATATGCGACATGTCTAGGCCTTATAGCACTACGATTTCTCCTCTCCATGGCTGGTTCGACTTTTATCTGGCAACCTTCAAGTTCCAAGCCTGGCAAACTGGCTAGTGCACTATAAAAAAAAAAAACGAAATGTATATATATTATACATGGTGATATATAAATAAATTGCCAAGAGTTTTAAACGAATCAATCGAACTGGGATATGACGTAGAAAAATCAGATCTCCTGTTAACCGATACGAAACCAAGCTACACTGCACTAGGCAACGCTAGACGCCTACGGCTGGTCAGACACATTTTTACGGCGTACACTACTCACGTGTGTGCTTGTTCGGCCGATTCGAACGTGATTTGTACGACTTGCGTCGGACCCATCGCGTTGGCTGAGTTTCTCGATGTCCTTCACGGGACCGAACTGCAACAGTATCTGATCCAACTGTTCGAATCTGACGCCGCTCGGCACATTGCTGATCACTATCTTGTTGGCGCTGAAACAAGACCACGGAACGGAGCGGATTAGATTTAATCGGACTGTCGACGTGCGCGGCGTGAAGACGACACGGACGAATACAAACGACCGAGTGCGTACGTACCGAAGGTTTCCGACATTGTCGCGAAACGACGACGCGGTGTTCCCCGATCGCAGCCGCCCGGCGGCCGAGCTACTCTACGCACACATCACGGCGACCACCGCGGCCGTTCTTTCAACAGAACCGTTACGACGTGATACGGTCGCCAGCTACTCCCCGTACCACCTATCCGATCGACTCCGTTTACCGACGGGCGCACGGACACCGTTCCACTGCGTACACACTACGGGACCGACGCGGGGCGTGTGCGAGACGTGTTACGAGAGCGCGCGCGCGCGCGCCTCGGTGTTATCGTCATCGGGGGTTTTTTTTTTTTTTCGATTTTGCGGTACGCCGGGAAGAAACGATTTTACCGGGGCGGCGTACGCGGTTGTCACGGTTCGACAACAGTGTTGCCGCGTCGGCGCAGTTTACCGGCGTTTGCCGCCGCCGCCGGGCACACGTTGCCGGTTCTTTCACGTCGTCGCTGACAGTGTGACCGACCCCGAAGACGCGAAAAAACACGGTCGCCGCCGCCGCCGTTATCATCGATCGGTCGATCGACGAAACGCGGCGATAATGTCTATATGTTATGTGTGTACACACCAATTCAACGGAGTATATATTGTTTGACGAACGCGACGGGTTAAAAAAAAAACGTCGATCCACGAGCCGTCGTCGGATACCGAGGAAATTCGACAATCACGTACTCCGCGTAAGCCCCCGTAAACCCCGTTCGGATTGTTTGTACGCCGCGGCGGTTCGGCAAACGTTCTACGGTGAGCCCGTGCGGAAATAAAAGAACCGCCGGCTTAGAAGATCGGGTTTCAAGAAAACTGTTCTGGCGCGATTACTGATTCAAGCGTACTACGATTACGTACGTTTCCGTATACCAATTGCTTTCAACGCGTATTTTGGCCGATTTCCATTCGTACGATTGGCGACGGATTTCAAGACCAAATATACGAACAGCAGAGACATCGGGAAGTGTGTGTGTTACTTTTCGAACGTATTCGGTATAGCATCAAACGATTATACTATAAAAACGCGTACCGTTCCATCGTACCGAATCTATAGTTCGAACCATACCCGTAATTGTATTAATCAATCAATGGTTTTCGTTTGATTCAACGCTGTATAGTAAATAAGACCGCGATTTCGGCGTGTATACGCGACGGTCGGAAAATTCTCCCGCTAGACATCGGCTTTTTACGCGTGACGAAAATAATCACCGACGACTCTGCGTAAGTGTCCCGGAGAAATGTGGGTGGAACGCGGTATTATTTTTAAACGACTGACCGGCGTGCGCGTCTTCGTAATTAATCGAACGGTTTTCGAACGCCGCGCTTGCAACGCGACGCGCACAGAAAATCTACCGAATCTTTTAAGTGGGACGCCACACCCCGCGTTATTAGACGCCACCGTCCATCTGACGGGCGCGACGTGCGGACAAATAACACGCGCGCACAATACGTACGGGTTGAACTCGCAGGGAAATGCGCGCGTTTCAACAAATTAAAGGTAAAATCATTTCGAAACACGAGCGTTACGGTTTAAAACAAACATTTTCATGGAGAGAAAAAAAAACAACGAGACAGCGCTCGTTGAGGACGGTAATCATTATGCGCTTTGAACTCGAAATTTCGAACGCTACGGTTTAAACAATTGCGTGGGTATGATTTTGCCGTGTTGTTCGTTAGACGGACGGAGACAACAAACGCGTCGTTTTAACGAGGAGTATTAAAATAAAATAAGTTAAGTACAAAATACCACGTCCGCGAACGCGTCTCGCTTTTACGACGAACTTTGCACTGCTATGCACACAACGAAACGTACAAATCCACTAATTGTAAGAGTAATTGGATATAGATGTGTGATTGTATGGTAAACAGAAGTTTATGAAATCGCGATTTCAATAATAATAATTATAAAGATCATGCGTGATCGTCGTTTTTATACTATTTATTAACCAGATAACATTGTAAAACAATAAAAACGATGGAATTTACAACAATTCCTACGTGTCGAATTTAGTTGCACGTCCAGTTTGTACGTTTGAAATCGACAACAGAATTAACATATTATTCGATTTCTTATGAGTTCTCTGCGATAAATACGGAAAACATGATTATCAATGTATTGCTGTGTCGAAGATAAATATGTTTATTTTTAACAACCGTTCGTCTGATGTTCATCAACGAAAGAAAAGCGAGCACACCGCGCGTTTAAATTCAATCGAACAAATATTACATCGTCGTTGCAGTATACGTACACACACACACACACACACACACACACACACACACACACACACACACACACACACTTCCGATGATGATAAATACGACATTGACCTCAAAAATGTTTCTAGAAAGAATTCTCCGCGTTCGTCTACCACTTAATATACATAACATAACACGCAGTTTATTTGTTACGGATCGTTTTTTTTCGAGAGAGGGGAGTTAGGTACGCAACAAATAAAATAATACCGCCAGAAGAACACACCGCACGTTAAGTACCGCGGGTTGTATAATAAATAAAAAGAAGAACCTGTTGGATTGTTGCAACCACAGTGTACAGTGTACAATAGAATTTTAATTTTTGTTTCTTCTGTTATTAGTTTCTCCAAAAATACCACTTGACTTTCGTATAGAGTTTTTAAAATATTCTACAAAACTTTCAAATCAATCGAACTTGCACAAGTATCGCCGATTATAAATCAAAATAATTAACCACTTCAATGAACGTTTGAAATAATCCCAGTTATCACGTTTAAAATTTAATATATTTTTAAGTCGTCAATTTTAGATAATTCATAAAAATGTTAATAAACTTCTGCAATAATTGTATTTGTTCACGTGGCAAAATAATGACGATAATTTAACTGGAACTATTACGAAAAATCGTTAATAAAATAAATTGTCGTGCTAATTTATAAATATTTATACACACATATTATTATAGTTCGTTTCAAATTCCATGGTAACTAATATATATATATATATATTGTATAATCAATGCTTGAATTGGAGAAGAGGTGAGGGAGGACGGAATATATTTTTTTTTTTTTAACGTACCTCTTCTAATTGTTCTTAAGACAGCCAAGAATGAGCCAAGAACCTATCACAAGTCAAAAAGACATTTAATTCTTCGGGAACGCGCATTTATTTTATTTTTCTGCATCCCTCTTCTATTTTTTTTCCAATTCAAGCATTACATATAATTTCATACCTTGAGAAACGATTTTTTCTTTTTTTTTTATTCAATTTAATATTTGTAATTTATATTTCCTTTAATAAATTTCTGCAGCCGTAATTAAGCCATTTATAATTAATTTTTATACACGCACATAAAAATAAAATTAAAACGAAATGTTGTTGCGTGTAAATTTACGAAAAAAATCCGTTCATCACGTGTTCTATTCGTCACCGCTCCGTAATCCGCAGTAGCACCCGACAATCAAAACGTCGAAAAACTATAGCGACAATTTCGCAAAAATTTATGGGAAAATGTTCGATACTTTTTCAGCGTAGTACGACACCAGACGTGACGTTTTTCGCCGAAATCCATTTAAATAGGGCGTAACTAAAATCCTGAACATATCGAGAATAGTGTGGTGAATAAAACTGGTGGTTTTACAAATGATTTTTAAACTGTAGAATCGGTTAAAACGAAATTGTATATTTTACATTATATATATATATATATATAAACTGTCCGGACCCAAAGTGCACATAAAACCTTCGGTGGCTCACCACTGCAAGTCGATACGACCAACGGCACACACATGTCGCTGACCAACTCGGAAGTTTGGCGCCGTCCTCGTTTCTCTCGTATCCGATAACATTATCATACGTTTTCCTTCCCTTCCTGTAAACTACGCAACACGGTGTCCAATTACGGACCCGATATATCGAATTTGGTACACGTGACACCAATGTGTATTTCATTTCAATCGGACGGTTTATAATATTATATAAATCAGCGTGTGTGATAATAATGTAATCATTTTATTATACGCAGGCTTGGCACAATTTTTCCATCGCGTGATTTCATTCGCATAAAACGGATATCGTTTTAGAAACAAATGTTTTCCAAACCCAAATCCCACACACGGACGCCGTTATATAGGACGTAGTCAACACATTTTTCTATCTCATAATACGTCGTTTTTTTTTCTCTCGAAATTGTTTCCGATTCCGATAACCGGTAATACCGTCTGCCAATTGAACCGGTTTACATCGTTTACCAAACACGTGGTGGAAAGTGAGGTGGGAGGGGACGGCACGATGACCGATTGTATCCGCCGCCGCCGCCGCCGCATAGTTTTGACTCAGATAGGACTACTCAAAAACACCCTCAGCAATTTTCAGAATTTCAACAATATAACATACTATACTATAACATACATATAACAACACTATAGACAGTTTCGAGTGTAATAAATATGTATCTTATATTCTTTGACGATTAGAAACGTTTTGATATTATTTTCCCATCCCCGATGCGCGTGAGTTTAAACTTTCGGTCGAGTCAACGTCCCGAAAATTGTTTATGAAACTCGTGAGATATTTGCGTCGATACATGTGACACGGCGACAAATAGTGATGAAATTTAACGCGCGTGTGTGCATATTATGAAATATATTATATCACAGTAAACAGATGTGGAAGTGTGTCAGCACAGACGTTTTCCAGCTCGTCGTGTTGGCTAACGCGAGAAACGTGAAAAGCATGGCTGCTCATATATCACAATATTGCACCGATATATCACGACCAATGCAAAATATAATATTAGTCAGTAATAGGAATATTCGTATCATTTATAATCAAGACTGTACATATAATGATATAATGCATTTAATATCAAAAATTAAAAAAAAAAAACAGCTTTAAAACGTTAATGTTCAAAAAGAAAATTATTTTTTAAATATAATACATAAAATTAAGCAACAAAAAAAG
Organism: Schlechtendalia chinensis; assembly: GCA_019022885.1. Taxonomy (NCBI): domain Eukaryota; kingdom Metazoa; phylum Arthropoda; class Insecta; order Hemiptera; family Aphididae; genus Schlechtendalia; species Schlechtendalia chinensis. Next base: position 1,027,212 of record CM032342.1, read on the forward strand.
TAGATACACGTCCTACAAATTGTCACAAATGTTTCTGTAGTATATTATTATATTATTCTTCCCCACACTTTTTTTTTATTATTGTTTTATCTAATTTAACAGTATACATAATGTCATGATATATAGCGTAAGTTATTTTAAAGAACGAACCAGAATGAATTACAACGAACAATAATAAATTTAAAAAATGCATTTCTTAAAAATCCACAGTCCTATTTATAAAACATTCCGCAAAGGTATAGCGTCGAATTGCGTTTAGTATACATACGGTATACATACGTAGAAATCATATAATAATAGTTGACGCGTGTGTATATTTAATTTTTATAATTTGTTTTTAAAACCGTCAAAAACGTACGTACGACAACAACGTACCAAACATACAATACAATATTATGTGTTCTACAAAATTATCGCGTCGAGTGATGTAATTGTTTTATATTCAAATTTGTTTTCCGACACGGCATACCATATACTGGTATATATATAGTATATAGGTATATATATAGTTTTATAGGTTATTACTCGTATTTTTCTATTATATAACAAATTGTATTAGACTACGTGTAGTAATTTTTAAATCGCACATCTTCTGGTCCATCTGAGCGAAGAAACAAATTAAGTTCGACTATAATATTATAATAAATATTATACTACTTCTATACACATATAACTCATTTCTTGCCAAACCATTAGTGAAAAGTGCACAATTAATAATAATCGATTATTTATATACAATATTACACGTATATTATATATCATTATATACCTACACGACTAACTATGAAAACATTACATATATTACGTGGACCCGGAGTCCATACAACAGCATAAAAACCTCATGAGGTCGAAATATACTATACACTCGTTTTTATTCACTTATATTATTCTTTGGTGGACGTATATTGATTTTCATCTTATATATTTAAGTATACGTAATCGTGTTGACGAAATTCCACAACGTAAATTTTATTATAAAAAAAAATGTTATGCAAGAATGATATCACTGTGAAGAACCTAAGTAAAGCTTCGAATGAGACTTATGCTTTGAAATATTTGTCATTATACATATTTGTATTTTCATAGGGGGAAAGTGCTAAATATATCTGCGGCTGGCGAGGTCCCATAAGCTTCGAAATATCGACGTTGAAAATTCAATGGCTCTTTTAAACTAGCTTATTATTATTATTATTATTATTATTATTACTATTATTATTGTTTTTTTAAGACCCTTCAAAAGATCGTCGTAAACACACACGCAAAATGCATAAAAACCAAGTATAATGTTTCTTATAACGAAATTAAATTATAAAATTAAGCAAAACGGTTCAGTTCACGTTTACGAGAAATACAATTATTTAACAAAAATAAAATGAAAAATCATTTAAACTATAAAAAAAATATGCGTATTAAATTTTGTGGAACTATTTTTAATTTGTATTTTTTAAATATGTTCAATTTAAAAAAAATGATGGATGAAATATTAATTATAGAATTTTATACATCTATAACTATAATACTACAACATTTGTATAATGAAACCAGCTAAAATTTGAATGAAATGTAAAGACGCGTTCGTTGTTCTCTGATCACGTTATTAACGTAATACAAATATTATTAATTCGTGAATGTAACATTCATATCAAAGATCTTAATAATAAAATGTGTATAATAACATTTCTGTCGGACCGCACTAAGAATCTCGCAAGCGAAGATTATTTATAAACATGTCTGTATAAAACATTTAAATAATAGAGCTACTTGAAATAAATATACTTAATGTATAAAACCACCGGGACTGGTTTATTTGGATTCTGTTATTCATGCTTGGTTAAATGCCAAGGGATATGTTATACTATATTGTATTATTATTGAGAAACAAGGCAAGCTGAAAAGATCTGGGCGGGTCAAAAAATGGGGCTATTGTAAGTTGACCTTGAAATCTAATAGGCGTTGGAAAGAATTTTTTTATACGTGCCGCCAAGGGTCATTGCCTGGCGTTCGAAATGAATATTGCCTACACGCACCAACGATATTCTTGAAAAAGAAAAAAGAATTCAAGAAAAAAATCTCGGTTTATCATCGAAAAAACTCGAAATCTATCTGATTCAAAATACAACAAGTCTCATACATTAAGTATTATTGTTAACTAAAACAAAAATGAAAAAAATATTATTATAAAACTAATCAAGCGAAACAGCTAATCGATACAATGTCAATTTTTATAAATCACAGAAGAGTAAAAATAACGACATAACTATATTATAATTTCAAATATAGTATTTTAAAAGAAGACGAAATTCTTAAACATAGTAATTCACACGATAAGACAATATACACATGCGGTTGAATAAACGAGTTTTAATAACGTTTATGTGACTATTACTTCGATGAAAATTAAAAAAAGAACAAAAATACATACAAGAGAATCGTTTAGTCACATATTTTAATGTTGGACAGTTTTAACACAGAAATTTCGTTTAAAACTCATACGAGTGTGTAATACAGTCCACATTCTAACAAATATGCAACCGATATCAGAATTTCTCAGTATTAAGGCCATTTAATACACATTAAAACAAGTGAAATTCGGGGTGATTAGTGAACACGTTCAACGATAAATGCCTTCTCCTATTATACGACTATACACGAATATATGATTATATTCAACGACAAATAAAAAAACTCTACGTCGTATGACTAACGGGCGTAGACTCTCGAGTATCAATAGGTATCGTATTTTAACATAACTTCAGAATGTTTTCATAGCGTTTTAAATATAATATAAGGATTTGTTTTTATTTCACACTATCAACATTATGTTATCAACAACATTTTTCATACACGTTCAGTCACGCCATATTTAAATACTGTATTGTTTGGTTTCGATAACATTCTTATATCGTAAAATACTCTTAGGTCAAGGTCATTGATGTACGTATATAGGTGCATAAACGCTAAAGCGTAAAGATAATATATAATATTATATAGTGAAACCTTATTAACGGACACCTCTCAAAAGTGGTTACATTCCCAATAGTGGACACTTTTAAATTCCCCAGCAAAAATATATGTACACAATAGGGATTTTAACAATAACATATATATAAGAGAACTTGTGATTATTTTATACACAAAATGTTTGAAACCCAAATCACAAAAATTATACACAATAACCGCGTATACGTAGTTGTCGAAATACGTATACGCGGTTATTGTGTATAATTTTTGTGATTTGGGTTTCAAACATTTTGTGTATAATAGGGATTTTAACCTCTAAATAGCGGACATTCCTAATAGTGGACATAGACACTGAAAACCGGTACAAAATTAAAAATTACCTATTATAAATGGATATAATATATGTACATACTATCGAAAAGTACTGTATGTACTATATTTATATTTTATATATTTCGTTTCATATTTCCTAATCTTAATGGTTTTCCTATTCGATAAATGAAAAATGATTCGGTCATCGGTCACATCAGTTGTCTGCTAAACGTTGTGTGAACACGTACCTACGTTAATTTAAAACGAATAATAATAAACGAAAAAGATTGAATTTAAAAGAAAAAATAGATATTATTAAGTCTGAGGAATTGGAAAATCTTAGTGTACGAATATTAGGAGAACAATTTAGCATAAGCAAATCATAGGTAAATTTAAATATCTAAATTTTTATTTTTGTGTACATATTTAATTGATCTAAAAAATATCTCTTTCAACGAAAAATATAGGTTAACATTTTATAAGATGCGTGTAATTTAGAAAAATATTATGCTGAGCATGACAATGGCGAAATGAGAAGAAAATTTCTGAAGACATCGGATGGAGCCCACAGGAGGATAAATACCAACATTTTAATACATAAATACATACTTATAATAAATAATAAATATATTATAATACACTCAGTATAGTATAATACATAAAAACTAACTTTTTATAAATTACATATAATAAATAATACCGATTTTAATGTGTGGATAACCAATTTTTTTGTACTTTGTAATTTTGCCCTATAGCTCCTCCTTATAGTGGACATTTTGTAAAACCTCACAAATGTCCACTAAGTAAAGATTTTCTCAATAGTGGACAACTCTCTATAATTAATGTTTCTCAATTCCCCATGACTGTCTACTATATAGAGATTTCACTGTATGAGGAAAAAGAAGTATACCTATACTAAAAATACCAAAAAATCGTTGTTTATAAATTATATGCAAAAGTATAAATAATATTACGTATACCTAACTACATTTATAGATACGAATATTTTTAAAAATTTTTTTTTATAATTGAGATACGACTAATTTAAATTAAATATTTTTCATTATTGGTATACTAAATTTAAACACCATAGTCGTTCGTTAACTGTTTATTAGATTTCAGTCGTGGCATTATTATTTTTTCGACATTACTACACACGATTTCATTGAAAAATAATGAAAAATAATCTTTTACTTTGAATCGTAATTATTATTGAAAACACGCAAAAGACGTAATTACTCAAGTGTAGAATGAAATCAGTAATTAAAAAAAAAAAAAAAAAACCCGCAGAGTAACAAATAATTAATTAATATAAATTTGATTTCACTCGCTTATGCAAACTTGCTTTTAGTAGATACCGTATGTATAATTTATGTAGGCCATAACTAGTTATTTGTAATGCGACATTATAGCGATTCGATTTGGTCGACCGCCATGGAAATATATATATTTCATTACAGCTTTACAAAATTAATATGTATACATACAATTTATTTATGCAACGATTTGTATTTGAGTTCATCTAAATATAGTTTGTTAATTGTTTATAGAGAATTTTTTTGCGTGGGAGTTAATAATAATAACCTTCCCTTATTGAGATTGATGGTTTTTAATAAAATAAAAATTCCTACTTCAAAACGACATGTATGTAAAAATGAACAGTATATTTATTTAACTTTGTTGTATTTTTAATGAAAATAAATTGTTCGAATTTTGCTCAGTTGTACGCCGTAAACTCGGGGCAAATTATTCAAAAAGCGCGACAACAATACTGTTTGGGTATATACAATTATATAATTTTAACTCGAGATACGGTCAAAATAAATACAGGAAACTAATTCATAACTATAGAATTTGATTCGTTGATCGATATTATATTTTAAAGGATTTAAATTAAAACGCGATTATTCGGATAGCTGTAATAACAAGTTAAGAAGACGGCAGTTATTTAAAGTTAAAACCATTCTAAAGATTATAGAAAAGAATATGATTAAAAAAAGGTTCACGAAAAGCATTATTTTCATAATTCGACAATATCTACCCGACACAAACACGCATTCATCATTTTACGTAACGTGGCGACAACGTCTAAAACAAAATGCGTCTTTTACGTTCCAAACCACCGCCGCCGCGCAACGAACGGTGTCATCGCCGACCGAACGTAAAACTGAATTCAAAATAATATTATTCTATGCACATTATGTTTTATTACTGTACATGAAACAAATAATAATAATAATAATAATAATAACAATAATAAAAATAAAACATCATACAAGAGAGGGAAAATAAAACAATCCCAAACGACGAGCTTATCTAAGTAAATGGTGTATGGATGTAACGATGCTGCAATGCCAGTGTCTATCTACGTGAACTTTTTCGGCGTCGAACATGTCGTCATCAACATATTATGAATTTGTTATATTTATCCGACAACGTTTACAGCTCATAAATAATAATAATACAAATAATAATAATAATCTATTTCAAGCTGCTACGATATACCAAATATACGTGGCGATTGAAACCTTTTCGCAAAATAGACTTGGATTTCCTCCCACTCTCGCAAAGTCACATCCCGTTACTGGATATGTTACGCATTCGAATTGCGTCCAAAAGCGATATTTTGTCCGAGTTACGTCCCCAAAAATTAAAATTACAATTACAATTATCCTTCCCACTTTTATAGACTGAGGACTGTCATCTATGTATAATGGCGTGGTAAAAATATGTGCATTGTTTTAAATTGTTTATCAGGCTAATAACTAACATTAAAATCATACAACGTATTATACTGATATGCAGGATATTATTTCATTTTCGATATTATTATACAGATATATAGATATCAATAAATGTTTAATATTTTTTTTTTTTTGATTTTATAAAACTGATACATTTTTGTACGCCATTTTTTTAACGAACTCACAAGTCGTGATATACATTTTAATCGAATGATAGTAATTGTAATAAAACGTTCTTTTTCCAAATCCTACCTTTGTTCGTTAGATTTGAAACTTTGCATTTCAATATAAACGTCAGTCTGAATAGTACTAATAAAATTGAAAAATGTTAAGAAGATACGAAGAATAAAACATCGCAATTCAGTTTTGTGTAAACCGATTCACACGAGTTTGAAAATGTAGCGCCCCCGTATTGACGGTTGACGTTTACTTTCCCCAGTCTGATGGTTTATATTGTAAATAATTTTAAAAAAAAAATCGTCAATTATTTTATCATTAACGGCCATTTGGGCGAATTGAAAAAGGAAAACAATAATCTACGAGTACACCGCCAAACAAACTGAAAAAGAATTTAGAGAATTGTGTTCGCCGACGCGACAGAACCCAACCTACGCGTCCGGGAAGAAACCGCACGCACAGGACGGACCGCGGTCCGCAAAAAAAACAAAAAAACAAAAACAAAAACGGCGCAAGGTGCGCGCGCGCACAACAAAACCCCTCGGCGGGCTCGGAGATCCGTACGACGGTCATGTCGTTCAGGCGTGCGATGACCGGCATGAGAAAACGGGGGACGGGGCAGCGGCGGCTCGGCACGCACGACACCGCAACGTAACGCGCGCGCTCGCCCTCTCGCGACGTCCCCCGGAGTGTCTTCGGGAGGGGGGCGGGAGGGGGGTAGGAAAAAAACCAACACGTCGTCCCACGTGCAAAAATCCACCCCCGCTCGCTCGCGCGCGCGCGTACGCCAATCTACTACTATTCGTCGCTCACCCCTTTCCTCGCTATAGACGCCCACGCGCTCGGGCACGCGATCGTCCGGCACGGCCGTCCCATCGTCGCATCCCGTACGTGTACGTGGTACGCGCGTGCATCGCGCAGCATCCACCCCCACACGACCGGTATTATAATAATATTGCACGCACATACGCGCGCGCGCGCGTGCCCCATTGTATGTGTTTTACCGCACACGCGCACATTACGCGATTCGCAACCGCACGATAATATAACGCACGCGCGTTATTAAAACAAAACAAAAAAAAATCCGAAATAATGACGCGCGCAATAAATAACATTTAATCGTTTCGTGAATTATACGATAGCGTAATTACTAAAATTATAATAAATTAATCGCCCGGTTTCGCCCCAGTACGAACGTTGTTTTATATTGGACATAAATATATATTTATTATTATTATTATTATTGATATCCGTGTACAGATTTTTGCCTATTCGATTTAATCGGGAACGGACAACGTTAATAAAACGGAACGTCTTCTAAAAAGTAGACCTAAATTGTCTCATGACACACACACACACACACAACAACAACAACTAGTACTACTAATAAGAACTGTAAAATGTTTAAATTTAAAATTTTTGTTACGTTAATTTTTCATGAATAATGATGATTTCGAATAATTATTTCAAGTAACGATTTTCGTGTATTGTTATTTGTTTGATGTTAGATTTTTGTGAACGTTAGAAATGAAGGCGTCATTAGATTTGCTACGTAAACAAAAATGAAAAATTAAAACCGTGTTCCCTCCCAGCTCTTTCACGCTGCTAGGCGAAAAACGCAAAGAAAAGCCATCGTCGCGACACGCTCGGGGAAAGTGTTTCAACAGTTTCCCAATAAACTCGTAACATTTAAAACGCCTGTTTTCCCGAACACACGTATAAACATGTGAGAATTGCACGCGTTATGCCCCCCATCCGCGGAGTCAAACAATTTTTGTTTTTACAATCCCGTTTTCGCACCATACTCGTCGCGTAGCGTACTGCACCGACGTACACCACGTCCACAAAGTCAGGGGCGACGGTTAAAAGTCGAGGGCGAAGAGGGACGCGGCACAGCGCTCGTTTTCTGCCGCCATTGCAATGCTATCGATTAACGGGCGCGTATATAATATATGTGCTTCATAATATATATAAATGTGTGTTTGTGCATGTGTATAATATACCTGAACTCTCCCTCGGCGTGTCTCCTACTCCCCCCCCCACCCCCCGTCCAACTCGTAGTACGTGACGTAACGCGACGTCGTCGTTATTGGCCAAATTTTTTTTACGTTTCTATTCCGGCTCGTAAAAATCATATTTTTATCACGCGCGATACAACATCATAATGTGCCCTAGGCACATTTCTGCACACAGCCGATTCCCGGCCGGCTTTTGTTACACGGTGCAACAAAACAAACGCGAAAATTGGCTCGGATCCATCAAACGTCCGCCGGTGCCGCTCGTTTGGTCAGAATTTGTCACCGGTATGAACGCGAGAGTCATCAAACTTATATAATACTACATTGTACATTATGTTTTTACGAATAAAACACGCGTCCGGCCGTCCGGCGTTCGTTGAATTAACGGTTTTTGTTGTTGTTGTTTTTTTTTTTTCCGACTACGATTGTATAACTATTCACAGTACATTATTCGAAACGTATATTGTCGACGGTCGGCGCGACCACTATTGAGGCCCATCTCAATGGAATTGAATGTTACATTACATAAACATTACTTCTACACGAATTCTAACGATCGATTTTCGGACATTCAGAAACAACAGGTAAACACGTGCGAAAACAAACGTTTTAATAATATCAACAATTTGATTTGAAATACGGTTGTAGTCCGTCAAGATTGCACACAAAGACGTGTTCCTACTTCAAAATATGAACGTAACCAATGGTTTAATGCTACCGGAAGGTTAATGGGCGTTGACGTAACTATTATGGTATTTCCGTTTATTCCGAAACTAAAGACATTCAATATTTAACCGTAGAGACGTATTAATCCAAATGTTTAAAAATCATTTCAATAACACTTCCACGTCGTTAAACGAATAACAGCAAATAACATAATATTTATAGTACGAGAAGTCGGTACCGATTAAGTCGAAATAATGGTTACCTAGTCAAACATAAATGATCAACGCTGACCGTATAATTTAGCTCGACGATCTTTTATTTTATTCGCACATTTAGTTCTAACAGAATTATACTAAATATATTTTGATTCGAGAGCTTTTAACAATATACATTTGTTTTACAGTTGTTCGATTAACTTTCTAGAATGCACATCGTGTATACATTAAACTTTTACTTAATAGAGACACAGCAAACTACAGACTTTCTATTGGCCGATAGTTCAGTCGGATTGTTTATCAGTACGAAGATGTATGCAAGTACGCACTTTATAACGATTTAGTATCGGCCGATAAATAAGTTTGATGGGCTACACGATTGCCTTCAAACTAAACTGTTGGCGAACTACCGGCCGACCGCTTAATCAGCATGACGCTCCTTCCGCGCGCGCACACTTGCCGATTGTTTAGATACCTTCAATTCGCACCGAACTTTGGCGCGGGAAGGTAGTGCGTATGTTTCATAATGTCGATGCTTGTGTCGAAACGTCTATCGAAAATTTGACGGAGGAAGTTGAAAAAACACCCTTCTAATACTCTCGGTTTCTCTTCTTAATCCTTCTCCTCCGTTGTAGTAAAAGCAATAACAACATTTCTGGACATAATTTTAATCACGCGACCGTTCTCTTCATCAACAGCGTACCAACTATCAAATTTTTTGAGAGCAAACGACCGACTGTTGGCTGATTTGCGTACTCGCCACCAACCGGACTTTAGTTTAGTTAGCCCAGTGTGCGCGCTAGCAGCCCAACCCGACTGAACTATCGACCGATAAAAAATCTGTAGTTTGCGGTGCCACTTAGAGCATTATGTTATGATAGATCTGCTTAAAATTCGTCATCATTAATATAATAAGAACTGTGCAAACAAAAACATAATCATTAAGTAACAGTTTAAAATGCAATTATTTTTACGAAAAATAGAAACCATAAAATCAGTTACTATTGATCAATAATTATACTGATTAAATAATAATTATCATTGAATGATGTACCTATTTATTTATATAAACAATTCTTTTAATTGATTTACTTACAGTTTACAGATACAATTATTATTGTAATAACTTCTCTAAAATTATAAAAAAATTTAATTTGATTCCTAATATTTTATTAATGACTTAAATTTAATACGAAGTATATTTTGTACACATCTTATTTATTAAATTCTATAATAAACATGTTATCATCTATAATTATTTAAATAATGAATTGAATATTAATATGGTTTTGGTATTTAGTAGATATCTCCTTAACTATTTAAAATTGATTGATTTTTACAAGTTATAAATAAAATTAAAATTAAAAACTAAAATTGATAAATACACTATTATTATTAGATATGTAAATCAAAAAAAAAAGAATGTTCATAAATTGGATGATACGTGCGTATACTAATATATATTATATTATGTTATATGAACTTATACAAATAGTTCTACGACTTCATAAAAAAAAAAAAATCATTACTTTCGTGTTGTTATGAGACGTTAGAACGTAATACACGAAATACGACCCAAATGAACTAAAAAAAATACACGAATTGTACACAAAACGCGTATTGTTCGGCAATAAACCAATAAACATGCGGTACAAGGACAAACACTACGACGATATACACGAGAAGAGGTCTGCTTTGAAATAACTGGCAAAAAAACAAAAACGATTCCTAAGACCAAAGGACCGTGTATCGTATCGCACTACAAAAATAAATCACTTGCATCGGTATAAGTACTTTATCCCCCGCCTACGGGGTACGTGTTATTATAATATAATAATAATAATAATAACAACGTACCGACGAAACTTTCAGACGAGTTTCGCAATAAAAACACATATATAGGTCAATTCCAACGCGCATAAATCTACGTACGCCGTAATGCACAAAATATCGTGTGGACACGACGGTATTGCGTTCGCACACGCGCACACGACTCGGAACTCCCGATAGAGGACCATCAATTTGGAATTTTCGACGCAGACTAGCAGAGCGCGGAAACGACCGTATGATTTTTTTTTACTGCCAACGCGCTCTCTGTCTTGTGTATTGCATATTATACTATATATTGTTCGTGTCCCCACACACACGCACATATATATATGTATATATATAACCTAACCTAACCTATACACGCGCACGAAGAAAGTACAGCTGCGGCGGCATTCCACCGTGTTTTATATTATACCCGTTGCGTCAATTACGTCGCGTTTCGAAAACGACTTCCGGTCATTGACCATCGCCGAAACGTGCGTAGTACCCCCCGCACGATGACGACTGTCGCCAAACAGGTTGCCGATTTGGATTCGTCGCGCGGACGTGTGTCGGAAAATTGCCCGTAGACGGACACAGATTCTCGTCGCCGCGATAAAAACGATGGTCGTCCGCACGTTATCAGGGTATGGTACGCAAGATAATGTCGCGTCATAGACACGCATGTCGTCGTTGCGTCCGGAGAACGGGACGACAATTATGAACGGAAACTGCTTTTTTCACGTCAAAAACGAAACGGCCGGACGCGGTGGTTACGGATTTGAATATTTAATTTTTTTTAGAAACGATCTTTCGGCTAGTACCAAATCTGGATATTAATGGATAAAAAGTTGAAATTTTAAGTTGACTTTTTTCAACAAAACAAAAATATATATATATATTTATTTTCATCAAGCCCAATAACAATTACGGGTATAGTGTGTGAAACAGGAATAACGTGAATGAAAAATGATCTAAATGATGTTAAATTATCACGGCGCGGGTCATGAAGGGGTAATATATATTGTTCGACAGTCGGTAACAATAACCGATCGTCTAATTGTTCATATATATATTTTTTTTTTTTATGTATTGTCAGTTGAAACTTTTTTAGCGTTCAACCGGGTTGGTTGTTTTACTTTAAAGTCAGTCGACCGTAATTGACGGGTTCGAAAAACGGCCACGGCCGGTACTTGAACGCGCCATCGTTATTATCAACACGCCGCACACGATTCAAGTTCGAATTATAAACGACATTATCGCGTACATACGGTGGTACACACACGAGCGCGCACGCGCTTTTCGTTCACACCTGTCGCGGACGACGATTTACCGGTGAAATTCAAGGCGGCGGAATCGGCTCACGATCTATTCCCCCCCGGTACCGGTCCCTTCCGCCGGACACCCCCGACGGAGTTTCGTACGATTGTTTTTCGAGAAGTAAAAAAACCAAAAAAAACCAAACGACGTGCCGCCATGTTACCGCCGTGTGATACTTGGGGTGACGGGAACCCTCGGCCGACGAAATCCGGAGAGCATTCATTTGTCCGTCACCGCGAGCCACGAACACGCGGCACTGTACCCCCCCCCCCCCCCCCCCCCCCCACCACCGCCACCGCCACAACCGCGGGTCGGTTGCTGCTGGCCGGACGCCATTGGTCCGCCGCCGCCGCCGCTCGGATAAAACGAAACGACCAAAAAAAAAAAAAAACTCGACCCTGCGGCGCGACACGACGACCCTCGTTCCGGTCGCGTCCGCACCGCGCACACGCTGACGTACAGTGACCGTACGCGACGATTTCCCCGGGGCGGATTTAACCCGACGTCATATCGGCGGATGTGATACGTGAGAAGAACTCACGGCGAAAAACCTAATCCGCAAACGGCACCCGTTATACTATGTGTTTTGTTTTATTCGTTTATTTTTTTTTTTTTTTACCTCTGGGCGGCCGCTTGTCTTTGTTGAAACTGAGAGCCCTGTTGACCGAACGCGTAACCGTTGTAATCTTGAGTGCTGTTGCCCTGGTTGGCCTGCTGTTGATTCTGGTCCATGTCGTTCGGGGTCATAACTATGCGGTGCACCGAGTTCAAACTAAATACACACACACACACACGCACACACACAAAATGTTACACACGACGCCGCCAACAAATACATACTATACTATTAAAATAATAATAATAATTATTATCATTATCATTATCATCCTCATCATCGTTTTATCACACGCACGCCGCGGAAGCGACAACTCACAACACTGTTATCTACATTCCGCGTCGATAACATAACGTCGTCTCGTCTCCCCGGCGCGGCGACACATTACACGAAAACGACTCGGAATGGAACACATATTCGCGACCGAGTAACAGGGTACGATTTTTAGCGCGGCGCCGGGTCGGTTCGATTGCAAAACGTATTTCGCGAATAATTATAAGCCCTCCTACGAGAGCAGCCTTTATCAGACGATTTTTTTTGATGGTTTCGCTACGTCCCCCCGTTCAGCGCGGAATGAACCGCACGCTATCGCGCGACTTTCACGACTTCGCGTGACTTGTTGGTCCTGGCGCGGCATCGAGAGACGACGTCGCCGCCGTCGAGTTACACACCACACGGTATCACGCGTCGTATCGATCCCGGTCCCGACACGAATAAATAAACGCTCGCGGCTGCTGCTTGTCCGCCCCCGCGCGTCGCGAGCGGCTCTCGTCCGGTCCGATTTAACGTCGCGCCGTCCCCGGGGCCACGGCGAGAGTGTCAAAAACGATTCGTACGAGCGAAACAAAAGCGTACCAAACGTCGTCGGGCGACGGGGAGAGAGTGCGCGCGCGCGGCCGAAGAATTCGTATTTAATTTTTTTTTATTTCTTATTTCCCCGCGTCGTCGACCACGCGCGCGAGAGGTGTGGAGACGATCGGAATGTCTCGACGGCGAACGTCGTGAGCCACGTGTGGGAAATGTGACTTGTCGCGTGCGCGTACGCAGTCGCGACGAAAATCTCGCCACGACGTTACGGGTTTTTCGTTTTTTGTTTTTTTTCATGCCCCGCCACTAACAATAATAAATAATATGACGAATCACACGCGTGCGCCCGTCCGTCCGTAGGCAAACGACGCGCGTAAAAATATTTCTAATAACAATACTCGGGGAATAATAGATACGGCCGGTCGGCGACCGCCGCGGCACGTCGAAAACGCATACTACGCCCGAGCTGCTCGGGAGTGCGACGACGTAAACGTGGCGACGGTCGAACGATGTACAGAATAGAAAACAATAATAATAATAAAAATTGAGATATAGGAAAAATATCTACGCTACGTACTCTGTTGGCCGTGCAATATTTATAACGCTCGGACGGTGTGTACAGTCAATGCGCTATGAATGTGCGGCGATGACGACGAAGACGGCTGCGGCGGCGGCGGCGGCGACGACGACGACGACTTGCCAATCAGTTAAATAATAAATCGGCGTTTGTCGTCGTTTTCTCGTTTTTCGAGAAAATAACGATATCCCGTCGACAGTGGTCTTCGAATTATAACCAAGAGAAAACACGGCAATGATCACACGCGCACGTCACTACCGATTAGGCGTCGGGTGGAAAAAAAAAAAAGAAAACGAATACACAAAAATACCGTACAATTAGAATATTTACGGTTCCGCGGTTCGATATCACATACTATTATTAATTATTACCACTAAACTGTTGTAATTATTATTATTTGGTTATTATTATTATTGTTGTTGTTGTTGTTACGTTACGTTACAATTGCCTGGCCGGTTCGCGGGCGAAAACCACTACAAAAACGATCGGCTGAATTTAGTAATAAACACAATTTCGTTAGAACAATAATGATTCTCTTTGAGAAAAAAAAATATGTATATGTATTTTAATTTTATTTTATTTTTTAAATATTTTAGGTGTATATATTGTAAAACGTAAGTTTTTTTTAATTTGTGTGATGGATTTTGGTCGGAGCGCACGGCGCAAAAACAAACGAGACGGACGGACGGGCCGCGGTAGACAGTGAGAGGGAGAGAAAAAAAATACTTAAAACTCGTCCGGACGATTATATATATATAAAACGCAGTGTGGCCAACTACGGTGGTGGCCAACTACGGCACGGCGGTGCGTGGTTGTTGGCCGCCGGTGCCGGTCGTCGTTCGCCGTCGCCGTCGTCGTCGTCGTCGTCGTCGTCGTCGTCGCCGCCGCCGCCGCCGCCGCCGCCGCCGCCGCCGTCGCCGCCGTCGCTGACGTGCGATGTCCCGAACGTAAAACGTGTTTTTTTTCTCTCTCTTCCCCGTATCCTTTGTACGTATACATATATATATATATATTTTTCCCTATTTTTTTTCTACTACGGGAACCTCACGCCATTCATTATCGGCGATCGGCGTATACTTTGAACGGGATAACGTCGAACCATTTCGGGCACGCCGCACATGCCGCCGACGTCGAGAGAGGGACACACACACACACGTGTAAATATACAAATATATATATATATATTTATATTCAAATATATACGTATACACGCATAATGTATTATAACATTATAAACTACGCCGCGCGTATAATAAACGTGTGTATATGGTTTAATGGTCTCGTCGCCACCGCGGCGCGCGTACGAAACTAATGCAACGGTCGTAGGGGAAAATGGTTTTTTTTTTAAAGAAAAACCAAAAACAAAAAACAAACCAAATACCTATAGAGAACCCCGTTCGGAAGCGTATTCACAACAACGACAAGTAAACACGTCTAAAACGGTATATATATATATATTATACGCGTAAAGTATGTCGTGTTGTGATGTGTCCGAGTAACGATGCGCACGCGCGCGCGCGCGACGACGGATTTCACGTGTCGCGTGTTTTTCGCGCAATGCGGTGCAATAAAATGCATTTATTAAGTTATGCAACCGCCTATAATAAAACACTCGTGTTTCCTCCGTCGTGACATTTCTTTGACCTTCCGCGCGCGCGGCGCGTGTACTGTGTGTTACCGCTATTACTACTTATTGCTTATTTTTCGTTTTGTATACGACACTGGTTTACTACGACCACCACGCTTTCCCTAGCGACCAATTTCTCTCGACGAGTATCTGACCGGCTATTTGACGACGATTTGTCCATTTATACTCGGCGGTACTCGGCGTATAAAACGAACGTCGGTTGTTCGACGTTCGAGAATATAATAGTTGCAAACGAATCATCGTATAAAGAAGAACGTCGTAGTCAAGACGCCCCGGACCGCAGGGACCGCAGAGTCGGCGGCGGTTATATGTTTATGGAAACGGCAAATAATATATGATTATTATTATTAATTTTTTTTTTTTTTCAACTGTAATATTCCGTAAAATCGTATGGACCGTCACTCGGGTTTACCTGAGCGCCACTGTAATAAATAAAAATATCCCATTATAAATCGGGTCGGGAGGCGCATGAAGCGAAACGATTTCATATATATGTATATGTATTATATTACTATCGCCTATAGAATTCGATGTTTTCCCCCGCCAACACAATAAATAAAGGAACGATGGGTCCGAAATAAGAGTACACACACACACACCATACCAACGTATAAATAAGAATTAAAAAGTGTATACAATACATATAAAATACCGGTGTGTGTAGGACAAGGGCAAACGAGTGACAACGACGTTAGTGACATAGGCAAGACGGTGGAGGGGGTAGTGGTATTTCGCGTGCGGTGAGTAATAAATTTCGTGTATTTTGCAGGTCAGGATTTTCGAACTGCTCGCAACAGTAGTAAGCCAGCAGTATAAAACGCGCCAAAAGACCTCGCCGGAATTCCTCCATCGATAGCAAAAATCAAGTCGGTAGACGTCGTACCACAATAATCACGTTTTACAGATTAATATATATATATATGCTGAACGATAAACATATATATATATATATATATATAGACGAAAGATATAATCGTTAACATTTTTCAAATCACGATAAACGGGTCATTGAGTACGATTTGATAGCACTTACTACTTAGGTATATGCGATGACCTCATTCGATATATATATATATATAAAATTACGTTCAAAAGGCATGAGATATCATAATAGTAATTAGTAAATTGTTGTACATAATAAAACTCTACATTTTATTGTACACTTATGATAATGGTACATATATTTTGGAGTCGGTGTTCCGTGCCTAAACGTTTCAACGGAGTGGAAATGCCATCTGTTTCCGGTGATAAAATTGTAACCAGCCCTTTTAACAGGACACGTAAATACAAAATAATATACCAATTATAAAATATACCTACAATTCGTGGTACCGAATAAACGGAAGAAACGCATACAATATAAAACAGAAATATACGCACTTAAATATTTTATACAAAAAAAAATTATCAACAAGTAAGTACACTCGAGTGCTTGAAGTGATGTAATTTTTGTTAGACGAAAAGAGACGTACAAAAATGAATTTCGATTTTATACATCGTCATAAATTCTTAATTTTTTAATCATATCATTGTTATATGAAAGACGGTATTATTTTTTAGGTTTTCAAATTATCGTTGATACTTACATTTACTAAATAATAAACTATATATTATATTCCGTCAAAAATGTTTATTTGAATTTCAAATGGAAATCGATCGAGATAACGAGCGTGACGCAATAATCGCACGAAGAACATATTTATTTCGACGCGTTTACGTATAATTTTCGTAAAAATACAAAAATTATACGAAATCTAATGTTTCGGCGGTATCCGACAATCAACCGATACAGTAAAAAAAAAAAAAAAGTCATCGTGCCGTATCGTACATACCTCTCTCTATTTTAGGTGATACGTACAATATACAAACACGCATCCATCCACACAAACACACACAAACACACATTATATACTCAAAACCGGAATGACGCACAAGTCAAGCATTTTAATGAATAGTCATTATGTGCGATGTGTATTTGTCTACGCACATAACTTATCCCATATAATAATATACGTATATATTCAAAAATATATTTACTTCTCGGGTCACGTCAACGAGAATATACACACGTATAGTTTTTTTTTTTTTGTTACAAATATTTGATGTACTTTTAAATAAATATAAAATTACAAAATGTAAAACCACGCAACGTAAATTTCAACAATATATAAAACAAATTTAAATAAAAAAAAAAAACACGATTTCATTCGGAATTGGTCGTCATACGCGGGCGGTTGCGCACGTTACATCATATGCACACCCTGCTCGCAGTATCAACCCTCGTCGAATGTACTCGAAGCTTATATATATATATGAATACGTACTTAGACACACACACACACACACACAGCACATGATATATACATATTATTCAAATGTTCAATACAATCCGTCGTGTGTGTGTGTATATATATGTGACCCATCATCATCCAACGTGCGCAACCGTTCGGGGAACATACACGTACGTATATCATATGTACGCGTGCGCGCGCGCGCGTGTGTGTAGACGCGATAAAAAAATATGCAATATAACATAATACGACCGGTAATGAAATCCGTTCCGTTCGCCATTTTGAGCGCGTATAATAATTGACGTTTTTTTTTTTTCCCATTCTTTTTCACGCACACGCTATGCACGCGCATTTCCAACGCGTAGAAAATGGCGAACCTCATCGTGAACATTACGATTTGTTTTGAAATCGCGACTTACAGCGCCTCGCCGACAGTATAATCGTTAGATTATATTCACCGATTGTACGGTAATATATATATATATACACATATTATTTATATGTCGGAAACAATTTTTTTTTAAAAAATTGTTATATCTGAATGAATTATTATTGTTTATTAATTAAACAATATACGCGTACACTGCACGTAACGCTGCTTGTATAAAAAACAACCAATATACGATCACGCTATAGTTCATTCGCCTTTTTAAATTGATATAATCGTTTTTTTTTTTTTTTTTTAATTATTTACTTATTACAATAATATTTGCAAGTGAAATACACAAAAAATTAACCGCACAACAAACATTGTTATTGACACACAAAGTCTTTCCGGATACGTGTTCAACATTAATCTACTTACAAAAATCGTGAGTCTACACAGTGTACATAATACTATGTTTCTTGTACTTATCGAATCGATTAATCGATGTACTCGGTAGGCGGGTCGTGGTCGCTGACCACGCTGAGGAGTAGTGCCACTTTAAACGCGGACTAGTCCTCTCTCTTGGAACGGGGAAAAACAAAACCGAAATCGCTAATCGTTTAGCAAGCAATCGCTCGATATTCCTATGGCATGGCCGGGGCAATAACGCTCTACGTGCTTATGAATCGTATAGTTGATATTAACAACACCGTGTGATGACTATTATTGTATTCTCGTCCCCATACGTCGCTACACGCGCTTTACGCGCATTCGGCCCCCGGAACTCGCGAGAAAAAACGATCCGAAATTTCGCGCACGATTTCGGCCTCGGGCGGATCACCGCGTTAAGGCGGGAAGCGGGACTACCCTCCTCCCCCGGGCGGACTTCGCGTTCATACGGGGTTTTATCGTGTTGGTCACGGGCGGTCGCGTCGAAACTGACGACGGACGAGACGGGAAAATTGATCGGCCTCGCGCGTCGCCGTCGTCTTCGGTGTCCTCGGCGTGACACGAGTTCGCGGGTTTCCTCGAGCCCGAGCCGTACGAAAACTAATTAAAACATACCAATTTTTCGACAAAAAAACGGTCTTCGTAAGATAGGTTAGCGCAATCGTATGTCCTAGTCGGATTTCTTCAACGCGAGAGTTCTCTGCACGTAACCGCTCTACTGGACGTCGTTCCTCGAGAACTCGGTGAATCGACGCAATAATAAAAATACAACATCAATAACGACCGCCGTTCTGCGCGACGACGAATACCGTGTGACACGCTGGACCGCGCGACGTCTGACGTTCGCGGACTGCAGTCGAACAGCACGCGCGGGCAGCTCCGCTTTTTTCTATTTGACCGCGCGTCTTTCGCCGTCCGCCGTGTTCGGAGAACGGTCGTCGTGACACGGCCGCCGCGTGCTT
The DNA here is from genome assembly GCA_019022885.1 of Schlechtendalia chinensis. Classification (NCBI taxonomy): domain Eukaryota; kingdom Metazoa; phylum Arthropoda; class Insecta; order Hemiptera; family Aphididae; genus Schlechtendalia; species Schlechtendalia chinensis. Next base: position 1,047,152 of record CM032342.1, read on the forward strand.
TTACGGCCGGATGGACGCCCACACCACACCATCCCCGCCCGGGTTTTCCACCATCACGATTGAGGCGAGCGCCTTTCCCGTTTCCCTCTCGTCCGTATTATTGTTGTTGTTGTTGTTATTATTTGTTTTTAAAAGGCCTTTTCCACGCACAAAAGACACGTATGGAGACGGCGGTATCGACCACGTGTGCTACGAGTAAATATAACAACGTTTTTCGTTATTCTCGCGTTAATAACATTTGAATGAACGATTACATTATTCCGTCCCTTTAAACATAAAATCATTAATTTTTCCTTTCCTTCAATTTTGAGTATGGGGTGCGATCGTCCCGTCGTCCAATCCAGGAACCGCCCTGTAGACGTACTGTAGTGCCAACGGTATATTGTGTATCGCGCAAATAAAAACAGATTCCTCGTGATCGATACAATATACCGTACAAGCAGAGTTTACTCGAAAGCGCGGTCTATTAACGGACCTACAAATGTTGGTCACTTCGGTAGCCATTCGACATACATTCATTCTGTACGCCTAGTTTGGTAATTATTTTTATTTACAAAAATTGTTTTTTTCTTCTTCTATTACTTAAATCTCAAAAATAACAAAACAGAATGATGACGTTATTTCGATTGATGAACATGAATTACCACGTACACCATAAAACGTTTAGGTCATCTGATTTTTGACTTTCACGTAAATAATATCTATTGTTTGTGTATGCGTGTGTGTGTTATGAATACGGATACATGAATATACATATTACATATGCTCGCAATTTAATACATCAACGATGTGTCAATATGTGTGTTATATAACCTCTCTGAACGAAATGCGTACATTTTCGGTACGAGATAAAACGTGTGCGATGATGTAATGTGCTTTTGTTTTGCGGATAACGCAATTTCGGCTTCATAATGATATTTATAAATATACGCATGTTTCGTTAGAACACATTCATTTTTCGCACGTGTTTAAACGTTCAATTTTTATAATCCGATTCAAAATTAATGTCACAGTCGTCATCGGCGTATACGGTAGTAAATAAACGGAATATGATTTATACTTAGGGTGTATGGGAAACTTGAGAAACAAAATGCTCGTTTATGAAAATAAGTGTAAATTAATAGGTCACAGTCGTGATATATATATGTATACATATACACACGATACGCGCGCAGAAAAATGCACGGCCAATATAGCGATAGTTCCGAGTAGTCGTAAGTTATATCGAACATACACGATTATATTTCACTGTCGGTCAATACTCTACGTATCCGCTGTTACAGGCCTCTACAGGTACTTGCCGACTGCAGTTATTAACGTGACAAGTCAAAGCGATCAAGTTAACGCACGAAAAGGGGGGGGAGGTGTGAGAGAGAAGAGTTGTGATGATTTGTCTTTACGTTTTTCATACGCGTACGCTATAATAATTGTCGTACTGTTAATAATCCTATAAATCTGAACGACACATATGTCGTACACGAGTAATGAGTGTATTATATAGACTAATAATAATGATCGTCTTATGTTGTTTTGTCATATAAAGAAGGATCCGTGACGGATTCTCATCGGTTTAAAATGGTAAATTTTCAAATTTCATCATGTTATACAGGCATTTATTATACGAGTCCCTCTGGTATACTCATTACCCGGTGATTATGGCGTACAGCCGTACCGGCCACATGGACGCAATAGATCTGTTCGACAGGACGTCGTGTATCAAGACGATCGGTCGCGTTTTCCACTGGATTACATACAGTCAACAGATTTGACAAACATTTCCATGCATGGGCGTACTCACGTTTTATTGGCCGTATTAAAAGAAAAAATTACAACCAATTCGTATTATATTTGTAAAAAATGTGAATATTCATTGTCTCATCGTACAATTTGAACTTTTTTTTGTACCAAAACACAATTGATAAATTATAATTTACTAATCATATATAGTGGTAACTCATTGATTTTTTATTATCTATGTGGTTACTGGTCAACGTTTATTAATTATTATTATGTTTAGGTCTTAAAAGACTCAAAAGTTATTTGCGTAGTACAATGACAGAGGTACCTCTTTTGAATTTGATTTACAAACAGAAAATATAGTTAAGTTTATTTGTTTTAGACCCGGTTTAATGGACTATACTTTACTATATTAGCAATTCATGGAGAGGTTCCACTAACGGTTGAGGGAGTGATAGATGATCTGGCAAAAAAGCCAAGAAAGTTAAATTTTGTATTATAAAAAATAAAAATAATATAAAATATTATATTATTATTTTTATATTGTAATTATTAAAAATAGTATTAAATTTCATAGCCAGGCGGTTGTGGGCCCAGAGCTCTACCACATACTTTTTTTAGAAATTATCGAAACCCCCCCCCCCCCCCCACGCATTGAAAATTCCTGAGAACGCCACTGTTTCCGCGTCACGTTAAGTAGTATCGTTTCGCAATTGGCGATCATTTCTCGTCCGTCCAACCGTCAGTCGTCGTACACGAAATCGACGACGACTTGGATTGATCGCCGCGAGAAAAATCAACCGGTCGTAGTATCGTGTCGGCGGTCGAATCGTCGAATTACGGTCGCGCTCTTTTTTCGTGCGCATTGCGCAATTCGTTATCACGCGCGTAAACACAGATTTGCACGTGGTGTAAATAATAACATTATTGCGCCCATGCAATAAATAACACGAACAGAATATCGCGAACCACTATTGGAAACTGTTGTACGGGCGAACGGCAACATTTGCGACAACGAACACAACAATGTCACTTCACACGCGTTCTCGGCGGCGGCGCCAGAGGGGGCAGGCAAGGTAGTGCGAGCGCCCTACCCAAATTTGGGTTTGCCCCACCTTTGCCATACCTGTTGAAGGACAAACGAAAATTTAACTATTTTCAAGTATTTGTATATTTGCCGTGTTTCATACGTTTCTCGCTGTGTAGTAACTCTCGTCGTATAATTTTTTTATTTACGTTCGTTTAGATAATAATACACCGCAGAATACACTACCATTTAATTTCATTTCGAAATCGAATTATATTTTATCAGAAAACGCTAATAATACAGTATTTTCCGTGTATTTCAATGATTTATATAGACGGGGTTTCACTAAATTCCTTGATCAATTTGCCATGATCTTGCCCCCCCCCCTAGAAAAAATGTCGGGTACCGCGAAATAATAATGCATAAAAGACGCGCGCGCCTACCTGCCGATACATACATACAGTAGAGTCTCGCTAATCCGGTCATCGCTTATCCGGACATCCGGATAATCCGGACAATCTATGTTTAGTACTTTAGTACTCATGTATAATGTATACATTCGGGATTTGATTTAGACATTATCGTTTCGATTACATATGTATTGTGATATCGTTTCCCAATATTCGGGAACACCCTTGATTATTGAATATTGTAAATCAATAAATTTTGAATTCGTATAAATACATAAGGTGTTTTTTGTTTAAAGTTAACAAAAAAAAAAAATGTCATTCCGTTCAATCCGGATAGAGTCCGGATTAGCGAGACTATTGTATATATATTATACACAATATAAAAATCGCGACGACTAATTAAAAAAAACAAAAAATCCTCGTTAAAAATGTTCATACGCGTCCTGATAATAAACACGCGAGTTTCATTATACGCGTACAACGCACACGTGACGTGTCGTACGTTAAATAAGTATTCGGTCGGGAAGTATTTTTTTTTTATTTTGCGTTATCCGAATTCGCGACATTTGAACGAAACGCGTAAACGTCGTTGTGTACGGACGCGACACCAAAAACACGGTTTGGATTGAACGCGCGGCTAGTGGTCAACTACATTCGACGCCGACGGCCGTACACCCCAATACCCGACGAGAGAAACGGCCGTTTTCCTACGAACAAATTCCGCGCGGACAGAACCGTCGTGGCCTGTCCGAGGAACAAAACACATTTCCGCGGATACATTGTTCCCGTCGGCGGTGTAACCGAATAAATAAAACGCCGAACCGGTTTATCGCGATTATTGGTTCACCCCCGAGCGCGAAACACTCTGCACGCCGTAAAACGCGTATACGCTCTCGGCCGCGGGGACCGCACTGCGCGTGCGGCGCGCGCACGTTCCACGTACACTCCCCCGCCGCGTTCCGGGCGATCGTGCGCGTGGCACACGTAGTGGGGTACCGTGCGTACCCGGCCCCGTGTACTTTCGCGGGCGGCCGCCCCCGCGTTCCGTCCGGCTCGAGCCCAACCGGTCGGCTCGTACGCCCACGCTACGGTGCGGGGGCGCGATCGCCGCCGACGACGTCAATGGGGTCCGTCGCCGCCGCCGCCGCGAACAATGAAAACGGGGGACGGAGACATTAACGTCCGTCGGACGTGCGCCACCGCGGAACAATGGCCATGTACGGAATGCGTGCGTGCGCAGGGCTTGTCAGGATGGTACACCCGCGCATTATTGTATTTGAATAATACGTGCGCGCGATTGTCATATGATTTCGCCGTGTTACACTTGCGCGAAAGGGTCCAGCGCGACGGGGGTAAACGTTTCGCACGAGAATTCTCGCGCGATGTACATATGCATATTCGTTGAACCGTATATTATTCAAGTGTGTTTGAACAATTTTTCTTTGGCGACCCGACGGTCGGCGGTGACTTGAACGCAAAAATCGGGGTCGTCTTTGAAACACCTCCGACCGGCATCGCCGATTCCTCTGCCGGATATCTCCCGATCGTAAACGCTCAACGATTACCCCCGTCTCCGACGGAAAGCGTTAATTTAACGAAACGTCTTGTTCGATACTTTTTATAATTTCGTTACTAACATTCCGTATTATACGGACGGGGAAATAATAAAAAAAAAAAAATCATCTCCGGTTCTTCTATCTTCAAACGCCACTGCTCTAAAATTCAACCGGACAACCGTTTTCCACAGACGACAAAATGAACCGGGGAAAATGTTGAATTATCTCAGAAAACAAAATTAATCTTAGTATTAAATTGAAAACCTACGAAGGTTTTATACCACGAATAACCGTACCTCATCAATACCTAGCATGCTGCCTGAAATGTCTGTTCCGCCTTAGCTCGGACTATTCCCTCTTGCACTTTCCATTTTACGCGCGAAATCTTATTTCTTTAAAACGCAGTGCTAAATCTGGATTTCCTTCGGACAAACACACATACAATAACCTAACTAACATAGTAAACAAATTCTATCAATCTACGAAAGGAATCTTTCAATACGAGTAAGTACACTTCCTCTCCGTCAGAGATGGTTCTATGCATAGTACCTGGAGATCGGGCCACACTCAGTTTAATTTTAAACTATATTATCTATTTAGTTTTTCGCGCAAAACTAAACACTTTAAATAATTTGACATTTAATCATTGACGTTTTTGTGGTTGCCGTGGTAACTTATACGGCTACATACGTACACCGAGTTTTTCTAATTAAGAACCCATCGCGTATACGCGACGTCTGTTTGCATGGTAATAACTTATAATAATAATTTTAATAGGTAATAACTATTGCTCTTACATACCATATATCAATGTTTGCGTTCTAAATCGAAGTATTTATAATGTATACATTTTCATACAATAACAGTACTGGAACTCTTAAAGTCCGCCGCGTCCCAAATTTACTACAAGACGATCCGTCATGATGATGATACGTCCGTAACGGTTATAACTCTACTCGTGACGCGACAAAACACTATAATGAACTCGGAAGTTAATATTTATTTCGCAAACGCGCGATAGTAACAACACACTTAAATAAATGGCGAACGCACACGAGTACACGGCACTTTTACGCGACAACGGCGAACACGGAGACTGCGGTCGCCCGTTCAACACGATTACAATGAGAACGTCACGTCACGTCACGTAACACTAGTATTGTCAAAGACTATATTGAATAGTTATATTCATATAGTCTGTGGTATTGTGTACGGATGATCCAAAGAGGTTTCAATGTTTATCCGAGACGTTTGAAATAACCTTTTTCACGCAAAATACACGGACGTAACCGTTTTACGCGCATGATCTTGTAATTTATTACTACAACGCGAGAAACTTATCCCGAGCCCCCGACGACGCGTCCCGCCGAAATATCGACGAAAAAAATTAAATAATAACTTAAATAACGAACGTCTTTCATTTTTGATGAATTTTAAATTTCAAACCGAAATCTCGATGTGAACCAACGTACGAAACTGACCGGTGAAAACTCGCCATTTTTCGGCATCACGATAATATCCGATACACATGCACGTGTGACGGCAGTCGCACGTTCTCACACACGCGAACAACGAGGGAAATCGCGCGTGAAAATCTCGACGGACGTGTTACGGGTCGACGACAGAATAGTTTAACGCACGCAACGACAATGTATCATTATTAAACGCAGTGGTTCATAAGTAAATACAATTTTCGTTATGTATGTGCGTGTGTGTGTACGTTATAAAAAACCGTGCGCGATTTCGCCGCGACCGAAACGAATCGACACCGCCGTTCGATTCCGCGGGAACGGCCGCCATATAATATAAATACGTATAACGTCCGCGCCACACTCATAACGACGATTCCGAATTTACACGCGTGCGTGCGTTCGTTAAAAAATTATTTATCTTATTATTGTATTGTATTTTTTTTTTTACACCACGTAAGTACTTATCCACCCGTACAGACGATCTCTAATCGCAATAGGAGTCGGACGAACGTTTGTACTATATATCATCCGGTATATACATACATATTACAATAAACGTACAAACATCGTCGTCCGATGTCCAACAGCATATCACCCTCTATTCGATTATCGCGATTACGTTTCACATTATACACATACCAACACGCATTTGAATATATATTATCATACGCAAGCTATATGTACAGTGTATTGAATGTGTGTGTGTGTGTATTTTTTTTTTTTTACTGCTACACAAATAACACATAAGAAATTACCGTTAAAAAAACGGAAAAGACTATAAAACCAAGTACGGTTTCTTCAGCCGTTCGTATTAAAAGTTTATTCACCACGTTTTGGTTTTCCCGTGATCATTTCTTCTTCTACCGAGGTTGTTCTTCTTTGTCTAATTGATCAGTATATGATATTATCACACGTACGAACGTGAATTTGTTGTAGTGAAAACGTTCCCAGAATTGAAAATATTGTCGTCTACTCACATTACGAGTCAAATTATTTGGGGAATTATTTTAAATACACTGTAAGTCAGTGAGTGTAGGCTTGGTAGCTGGCATTTCTAAATGTGTGCACACCTCAATGAAAAACCGAATAAGCGCCGCTGTGTTGGAAGTATTGCGCGGAAAAAAGTTATTGATCGTAATATTATAAATTTACAGGTCAACGCCAAGCTCTTAGTATAATAACTAATCAAATATACGAATATAAATCGGTAGAACAGTGCAGTAATCAAAAAATTTAAAACTCGATAAAGATCATCATTTTCAAAGCAACCAATTCGTGTAATCGTGATTCAGACGAAATTTGTGTACATAGTATAATACCACAACAAAGTGAAAAGCTTTCTGAAGTATCTACATATATATATATATAAAACCCTGCGATTTTATTTTTTTCTGAACTCAGTAACAGACTGTCTACGGTATCAGACATTATTATCTTACACGTAATAATATTTAAGCACAACGTTTGTACATCGAATTTATAACAAATCTAAAAATATAATAATTTAGCATTTTATATAACGTATAATACGTATTTACATACAAAACTACCTAATCAGAAAACTCGAATTGCCGTAGAAAACAATGTCACGTTAAACACATAAATGCACGTATTATATTGTTACGTTTACGTGTATACGAGATTCTGCAAGTAGACGCGACTGAAGAGAAATAACTTTCGACAAAGAGTGTTTATCCTTTTCGTTTATGTCAGTTCCACGCATGCAACAAGTCGATAAAATATTATACTGGCTAAATGTGCAACAAATAACGAAGGAGAAAATAACTCTTATTGTTAACTCGTTCATGTCACACCTAAGTTTATATTCGATTTATTCTTCGACTATATATCAATAACGACGCAAAAGCAAACAGTAGCTGGGATTTACGAGATAAATTATATATATATATATATATAAACGGATTCAAACTTTTTGTTTTTTTATAATACTGGTCACATATCCAGTCGTTCAAAAAACGCGTATAAAAGTGTATATCGGTAAATGTTAATAGATCTCAAAAACCAAACTAATTAAGTTAACCGACTCGAAATTAACTTCTAACACATGTAGTCATCATTTATAATTGAAATCGTAAATTGACAAATAATATTATTTCCACACACCCGTTTTCGGAACTTCCGGCGAAATACATAATATGATTATGCCAATAAGCTAATCCAGCCCGGGGAAATACAAACAGGCAAATCAATAATATTAGGTACACTTTGTTAATATTCCTTGAACCAAATGCAATCGAAATCGAGTTACAACGTAACACATATATCAATTAATTGAAAATCAAGGACGAATACTCAGTTTAAAATTAATAAACGTTTATTAAAAAACATTTAAAAGTATATTTATGGAATAAACTTCGGCAATCTACCTACCTACATAATAATATAACGAATAAACAAATATTATTTTGGTTAGAGGTCTGACGACCGTAATTATTCGATATCCATTATTCGCATGTTTTTATCGCACACGTGTAGTGTTAGATAGAAAAATACAGGAAATTTTGGTCTTAATACATAAACGATTAAAACCGAAACGGTTGATACATGTATAACGAATACGCGTATAGATCGAATTAAATAGAATATTATATTAGAATAAGTGTTATCTGAAAAATCAAGTGTAAAGATTTTTAAAAAAAAATGAGAATCAATGGTTCTATCGTCGTACATTAATCGATATATTATATATATGTTGTGCCGTTTCCTTTCTACAGGCATACCTCAATACCAGAAATATCCCCTAGTATGAACTCAATTCTAGAACCGGGTGTCCAAAACATAAAAAGAATTATCAATAAGGGTCGTCACGTGTACACCTTTATTATATTTAGGCAGTATTGAATACCGTATTTCCTATATAGAATAATACGCATAAACCGCGTATGCACAAATAGAGAACATCCAATGTACGTTGAAAATGCCTACATATTATTATCATTCGTGTGTAATGCGTACAAGAACACGCGTTGCTTGCTAAACGAGTAAAAATAAAATGTTAAGTTATTTAGGATGCGTATACCATTTGCAATATAATATGAAAACTTCACACAATTATCGTACAATAAGTGCTATTTTAACAGAATTAAACGCTTGTAAAAAGAACGCTTAGGTCTAGAAATGAAATTAACCGCCGTAGGGTGAAATTTTATAATTTATATATACATATAATCGGATACGACCAAAGTGCTTTCATATATATATATATATAAAGACGAAGTATAAATACAATAAAAATCTGGCTGAAGAAAAAAATATATATAATAATAATAATAATGATCCGGACAAAATTTCACAGACACGGAGGTTTAGAAGGACGACGACAACAGCACGAGAGGGATGTATTATTGTATTCTACGTGTGTGCGTGCGCGCGCGCTCGTCTGGGTCCCTTCCCTTATCTTGCCACTATTTAATGCGTACATGGTATATAAATATAGTTTCAAAAGAACGTTCGTCGGGGTGTGTACCGTGTGTATGGGTGCGTGCGACGTCCAACGTGAAGATGACTGTTGGGAATTCAATGTTTCCCAAAATCCGCGTAATTGTTTGTCGCGGTAAACACGCAAGGACGATCGCATACTACCACGCTATTGTAAATAACACGGCCGACCGTTTTTTTATTTTATTTTTTCTATATATACAGTAAACGACGATATACGCGACGACAAACAACACTCGCGAAAAAGTTGCCACCGTTGAAAGACGCTTTAATACGGCCTATGGACATGGTACGGGAACTGACGATGTTGATATTATCATAATGTATCGGCGACGAGAAAAATAAAACATTTCAAACCGTTAAACGTTAGGAAAAGTATACACGTATTATCGCACGCGGTATGATATACACGACGAAATGATATTAATATTATATATGAAACGATTAACGTTAAAGTGTATATTATATAGTGGTAATTGTAGGAACTCGAGATTTAAAACTGAAATCGACAATTTTTCGTTTATTAGTACTCTTTTGTTGACGGTCTATATTAATATAGATTAGAGCTATTATGTATTCACTCGAAATATTATATATACACTCTGTACGGTCAACTTGATTAGGTTTAAAAAACGGTCAACGCCGTTTAATTAACACACGTACATACATAATAATTATAGTCTTATTTCTCTTTAAATAAATACAAGCAAAAATATTAGGTGGGTCTTGGCCAATTTATTAGAAACATCACTCGAGAGTTATATTAGCGCGAAATACGATAGTTAAAATTGTATTTATACTTTTCCAAAATGCTTAACAAACTTTGGTGTACCTATATATATACACACTCATAAAATATGTAGACGACGTAGTTATTAAAAAATACTTATAACGAAATTTCGCTGTTGTTAAAAATGAAATGTTTCTTGTTATAAAAGTTATAATATTAAAGAACTTTGGAACCATTGTAAAAATAATTTTCATTTTAAAATGAAATAATATGACTAAAATAAACAATTTATAAACGATAATAATATAATGTTAATCATTATACATTATTATACACTTAGTGTTAAATATTATATTAGCATATGTAATATTGCATATTGCATATCATATAAATAATGTATATTTAATATTTTATTATAACCCATTACTTTTAAATGACCTTTGTTACTAATTATTTTATATAATTAATATATTATAGATAATATTATATAAGTACACATTGTATTATAAAATTAATAAATAAAATGTAAAAGTTATGATCAAATTTATCCTTACTATTCTATGTTAATTTTATCCAACTACTCAATTACTTAAATGTATATTCATAAACTGTATTATTTCATATTATTCGTTTTTGTAAGTGTATAAAATACAAATTAACAATACAGTCCGCATTATAATAATAAAAAACATTTTAATAATGTGTTTTAATCTTATCTAGGTATATAGTATGCTTGGAAGTAATGCGAAAGCGATTTCCAAGGAGTCGTCGGTTGAAATGGAAAAAAAGGTATATAATATAAATAATGTGTACTATATATTTATCATTTTAGTCACATATCAATTATTATTAAATATATAATGACGCAAAGAAGAAATAATAATTATATATATAAAAAATGTATGTTTTATATTTCTAGTAATTAGTAAATAGTGCAAATGATAGTATTCAAAATTAAACAAAAAAACCACAATAAACTTCAATGATATATTTTTCAATTAAATTTTTTTTAGGGATCATAATATTATATAACTATTGTATGTAGACTGGATTTACACAGAATTAATTAATATCCAATTTGATCTTTAAACTTTCGGTTTTTTATACGAGATAAATTATATAAACCTAATATTAGACTTATAAAATATTATCATTTTAATTAAAAATTGAACGGAAAAATCATGTATAGGCGCATATTATTACTTAAACATACACTATTCATTTAATGCAATGGTTCTTAACCTTTTTCGAATAACGGATTCAATCGAATTATTCGATTCAATCATGCTTTTCAATATTCAATGCAAGAAAGTATTTCGTGATTTTTTTTCTAATAATGCTAAATGTTGTGTTATAATAGAAATTATTTTATTGTTATTTTGAACTGAATGAAACATGTCTACCGTCTTATTTATAATTATACGTGTTCTCCAAATTTTTTTTTTTTTTTTTAAATGCTAATAATTTATCCATTGATGTTAAAATATTTTCGTTTTTACCTTGCATACCAGCATTTACGCTATTTAAATAATTGAAAATATCAGCTAAATATGCCATTTTAGTACACCAAATATCGTCTGTAAGAAAAGACATAAAAATATCGTTACCTTCGTTTTGAATAAACGATAATAATTCATTATAAATCATAACCATTTTACTTCACAATATAAAAGTAAAGATATGTGCTGAGCTTCCATAGATTCACACAGTTTTTTAATTAAGCGTGATTGTAATGGTCACGGTTTTATGTAGTTAACCATACTTACAATTTGGTCCAATATGGACTTTAATGTGATAGGTAATGTTTTCGAAATAAGTGATTCTCGGGTGTAAAAAACAATGTGTACATATGATATTAGGATTTTTCTTCGTAAAAGCAGTAAATTCTTTAATAGAACCAATCATTGAAAGAGCTCCGTCGGTACAGATCCCTACATATTTGTCCCACGTTATATTAAATTTATTTATTTATGACGAAATTAAGTCAAAAACATTCTGTCCTGTTGTGCGTTTGGTAAATTGTTTGCAGCATAAAAATTGATTCACTATTTTGTTTTCATCGATGAAACAAACAAATTCTAGTACGTGAACTATACCACTGATATCAGTTGAATCATCAATTTGTAAAGCAAAGTATAGTTTTGAAAGCTTAATAGTAACAGTTTCATCAATATCATCTGACATGTGTATAATTTTATTTTTTATTGTGTCGTCCGAATGCGGAATTTTCATAATTTCTTTTTTTGCATCATCTTCAAACATAATTTGAACTATTTCATAACATACTGGTAAAATCAGACTCACTATGGTGTATGGTTTTAAATCTTTTGCAGTTATTTCGGCAACTTAGATGCAATTTGTGCTTTATTAGATATTGTTATAATGTTTTTAAATTTTTTTCTTTGATTCATTTGATTATTTAACAACCTTTCAAAACAATTTTGTTTTTAGACTGGAGATTGACATGTTTATATGAAAAAATATAATTTTTATTATTATCAAAAAATAAAATTGTCAATACTAATCTATTTCTGTTATCGTCATATGGTAGCGATATTATACGAGTATAGTACAAAGGTTGACGATAACGTTTTTGTACACAAAAATAAACCAAAAGAATAACTGAAATGATTCTACACGGTTATATACATCTTATGTTGTTGTGTTTTAGAAATCGATAAAAGTCAAAATGTTAAGACGATGAAACTAAAAATTAAAAATTATATATTTATATTCTTTTACTTTATGGATTTTTTTCCATTGATTTCTAAATTTTGGCGGAACACTGTTTAAGAACCACTAATGCGATTTATCTAATGCGATAAAATAATATTTGAACTTTACCTTTAAGTTACTTAATACACATAAAAAATGTAGTATTATCAGTAGAAATACTATGTATTGTGATACATATATTATACGCGATAATGTGTTCACAATAATATGTTAGAATGAAAAACTAAAAGAATTCAATGGTTTTATAATCCTAAAACAATACGTATATGTATATTATGAAAATGAATTATGATAATAATTAAACGGTTAGTAGTTAATAGTCGGTCGTGTAATAAGACTACAATAAAAATTATACAATGATATTATATGACTATCTGTGTAACAAAGTATATTAGCCACCATAACTAGGCGGTACTATAAGCATTAAAATCAAACTGCATGATATATTCAATAATATAGTACGTACTACTATTTGTTATCTATACGTTTATTAATAGATTTGTAAAATATCAAAATAATAACATTTTGTTTTCGAATTAACGCAACAACTGTTTTTGGCATTTGAAAATCATTTTAAAAAAAAAAAACCTATCTCCGGTCATATATGCTATTTGGACAAATAGATATATAGTATGAATGTGTTGAAGCTTTCATGGATTGTTAATTTTCTGCCAATGTTTTCAGATTTATCCACGTGTATATTTTTGGGCTGACGTTTCGGACTCATTTCAGAGTCCATCCTCAGAGCGTAGTTACCTTGTCGAATGTTGTAACTATACTGGACTCTGAAGTGAGTCCGAAACGTCAGCCCAAAAATATACACGTGGAAGAAATCTGAAAACATTGGCAGAAAAAAAAAGATATATAGTATTTCTGCCGAATATTGGCCCGCACGTATAACACGGATCTTAAATCTCGAACAGAAACCAAAATCGCCGATACGGCATGGTACGTTACGGCGGTACGAGCTAGACGATTTCTAGTAGACGATAAACCGGCGTTTACATATTACAAATAGTTGCATATTAAACGCATGTGTTATATACTCATAGATTTGATCCACGATCAAAACAAAAATACACGTAAGTACGTGTATGTAATTACGCGAGAGACGTATACGAAAATTATAATAGCTTACCGATGATAAAAATATAATATTAATTATTATACGATTACGCGCGCACATGTATACAATATATATATATATATATAAATAGACGACGCGAGTTCGAAAAAGAAAAGGGAAAACGCACGCGCGCGCGCGTGTGTGTACAAAAAGGATACACACGGGCGAAGGACGAAAAACGACGTGTAATTTTATTTCATTTTTTTTTTTTTTTTTTATTCCCCCTCGTCATATGTCCGCCGTAGCCGTGGCCGCCGCCGATGTTGTGTGTACGTGCGCGCGTCCGATTGGGGTGTAGAAACAAGATGGCGGCGGCGCGCCGAGACAGATGCGGAATCGCGCGGGGAGTGAACGCGCGCGCCGAACGCCGAAGGGTTGCCGCCGCCGCCGCCCAACCTACCGCTCCGCAAGCCGGTCGCGCGCGCGCCTCTACGACTCACCCCCTCGCGCAACCCCCGCCGCCGCACGCGCGTGCACGCCGAATTCCGTTGTCACGTTTGACAACACAACAGACGGAAATACGACGCCGACCGTCCGCTTATTATTAAAATAACGCGATCAAACGTTATTGCACACAAATGTAACGCGTTTTTTGTTATTTTTTTTTTATGTTGTCATCGCGTACGGGAACGCGCGCAGAAAAATACGAAGAAGAATACGCAGACGAGAGTTTCTTCATCGTCATTACTTCATTCGATTAAATTTACATAATATCGTCACGTTTAGATATACGTGCGCGTCGTACACGTGTGCACGCTCGCGTTTGGTTCTTCTTCGCGGTCATGACCGTTTGCCCAACGCCGCAGTTTATATATGTATTATGTATACGATTATTCGATTATTGGATTTTCAAGAAACGCGCCCAGAAAATACACGTTGTGACTTGTGCCTTTCGTTAACGTACAATCGTAACAATCGTAGTAGCGTTTAATCGTTTTAAACATAAAGTGTGCAGTTCTAAGCACGAACTTGTGCAGCGCGTCCACAAACAATAACGTTCGCCCCTCTCACCGAAAATATTAATCAAGTAAATGGTACATTTTACGACAATATTTTACTGAAATTTAGGCGTGTATTATACCTATACAATACGCGAGGTGGTGGTGGTATCTATTCGTTTTTTAAATCTAGTATAACAGATATATTATTTTGTACAGTTCTAAAATGTGTACAGTACAAAATGTAAATGACAGCGGTGTAGAGTAAATAAAAAAAAAAGACTAAAATAAGTCAAAAATATAGTTGTCTGTACACGTGCGAAAAATTCAAAAATTCAAAAATATTTAATATAGACGCGATAAACAATACTTGGAGCACATCGTCGTGTTCAAAACTTCGTAAATATATAAGGTAAAAGCGTGTAAAGGTCCTGCGATAGTATAACCGTTCGTATATAATGAACACACTCAAAAATAACGATCACATACAATTTTTTATTTTTAATAAACAAAACAATCAGATTTATCGAATACGACGCCGACACGGGTCACGGGAGATATAAAAACATCGAACAATCACTGCACGCACGCACCAACGCACCAACTAACACTATATACTCGTATGTTATATGCGTCGTAAGTATATACTACTGTGTGAAACGACTAGTCTTCGAATATAATAAATCGTCTATAAATCATTATATATAGAAATCGAAACAATGCGGTTTAATGATCTTCGATCATAGTTATAAAAATCGTTTCCGAGTCAATCCGTCGATAACTTGATATAAAACGGTATCGCGGTTATAAAGTTTTCATTTAATAAGTCATTTGATGAAAATTAATTTACCTGTCCAACAGAAAGTTACGGTAATGGGGTCACCTCAATTTACATATTTAACAAACCTGCACTTTCCTTAATAACGCATCATCAAAACACTAACGAAAAGCTTCTTCCATCAATTAAACCAAGTTGCTTGTCCAAAATGAGCTTAAATTATTATAGCCCTCCCATACAATTATCAACTTCGTAGTAATAATTATTAAATTTAAAAAATATTTAAAATTTTACTGCTTAACTATAACACACCACAAATGTTATAGGTACTTTATCATTGTAGTATTTCTCAAATATGTTGGCGAGAAGAACATCTATACATGTAGTTTATATTTTCGACAATCCAATTTATATTAATCTTGTTATTCACAAAAATGTCAAACGACTTAGTTTAATTTTGTGACGTTCTTTTGTTGACCGTAATATTATAATGTAACTCAATTACTGGTTCTTAAAACACAAATAACTATTCAAGTAAAGATAAATGTAGTCCACAGAGACTAACAAAAAACAAATATAATTTAATGAAGCTATCAAAACAAGGGTTACCAAAAATGTACAATATATGGACTATTCAGTAGTTGAACTCACAAAATGTCACCAATATATTTGCATTGATTAGATATATATTATATATATAGATAACTAAATCAATATTTCCTTACTCAGTTATGACTTATTCTTTATTAGTAAATAATAATCAAAAGTAACCAATTACTAGTTTATGAAAAATAATGACCTCCAAAACAACAAACAGTTATTAATTTTTTATTAGAATAACCAAAACCTAGTTATGAGTATGACTCAATTGCAATGACATAATAAAAAAAATCAAGCAATCAAAAATTGATTTTTAAGTACACAAAGTATACTTAACATCAATATACACTTTAAGATAATGTATAAAATAAGTAGTTATTTCTTATACATATAGTTGTCAAATTTTTTGCCCATCTATGTCATAATAAATATTCTATATCACTCCAATACAAACTAAAATACACAACTAATATAAAATAATAGGTACTCAAAACTTTTTTAGATTCTAAGGGAAGTGAAGAATGTTTTGATTTTCACATTACAGTTTTTTGTTTTAGGTATATTTTATCTTTTTTATTCGGTAATAACTTTTTGAATAGTAAACATATATTATACTCAACATATTTTATGGAATACCTACAGATACTGATTTGGCATTGAACACAATATACTGTACATTACTTAAACAAGCCATTTATCAAAAAAAAACGCGAGTAGTTTTTGAGAAAATCAAAAAACAGATATATACTATATATATTATAAAATAGTATTTATTGCTTACCTGTATGTTTTTTATTTTTATCTATAAACCGAGCTTAATTTAAAATTGTCAATGGTTTCAAATTCAAAGTAATAATATAAACCTATCTTGAGCCACAGTAAGCAAAGCACGACAGGTGATCAAAAACAGAATTACTGTTTTGCTTATAAATGAATTATTATGATATCCACTTAAAAGTATTATTATAGTTTAACAAACTAAAATTGAATTAACAAATAGGAAAAGAGAAATCACTGACAAGTTTTAAATACTTAAAAGTTATTAGCTAATTGTATTGCAATTCAAATAAAAGTGTACTTTTACATGTAGCTTAACTAGAAAATATATGTTTGGAATATTAGTTAGAATAGTTATAATAGATAATATTCTACAATTCAAGTTGATAATTTTAATGTTAAAATTAGTAAACAATAATTATCATAGTATGTAACTATACATTACTATGTGTTTGAACAGATGATATTTTAATAATAGACAACTAATTATCAAAATAATAAAAAAATTACACATTACATATGCTTTGAGTCAATCAGTACAGTTTTACACCCTCTTATTTCCTCCAAACACTAATATGCTTAGAAATTGCACCATTCACATATTAGAGAAGTCGAAGATGGTTCTTGGACAAACTAAAGATAAACGGAGATGGGTAATTATGGTCAACTTGCACCAGAGATCTGACGCCACCAACGTGAAAAATGTTGTTGGCTACTCTCGGGATCAAACCAATACCTCGTGTGCCGAAACATGTGTTTCTAACCACTTGACCACAGTCGATCCCTTATTACATATGCTTTGAGTAAATTAAAAATAACATTAAAAGTTATTGTTTATGGCAAACACATATGATAACCACAATGAAACTCTAGAATTCTTTTTGAAATACGATTATATTCAGGTTTAATTCTGATTTATAATATATAATACAAAATTGATAAAATCTTACTGAAAACTATATATCATATCATTAAAAGAAGTCGTTATTCTAAACTATCATCAATTCTTCACAAATTAAAAACTGTTATTAATATTTAAGAATCAATATAAGATTTAATCATTTTATGTACATACAACTAATCTCTAAGCTGACACAAATAATTTTATTTTCAAATTTTACAGTACTAGATACATATATAAGGCGTTGGATATAGGCAAACCAATAATTTACGTAGTAGCTATCTTTAATTTTTTATGTCTTGAAACATAATATATTACTGTAGCATAATGTTTACTTGTTCGTTTTCATAAAATGTTATTTAATAAATAACCATGTACTAACATTTATTATTCGTTTTTTTTTTTTATTAATAATATTAAGTGATAGCATTCAATAAATAAGAAAAAATGATTGATAATATTCATAGACACACTTAAAAATTTAGTAAACTATTGGTATGCTAAATTCAACCAGTTAAAATATACCAAGACATATTTATATTTTCATTATAAAATAAAACTGTATAAATTATAACTAAATAATGGTACTTATTATCTCTTGAGTCTTCATTTTTTAGCTTAGTAAGGTACCCTTCCTATTAAATTCAATGTACAACTACAATTTGTAATGCGTGCAATATTTATAAGACTTATGTAAATCCTGACATACACAAATCATAGATGTATTGAATAGACAGTATGCAGTTTATATGTTTGCATAAGACCTTTTTTTTCTTAAATTTCAAATACAAAACATTTATATCACATATACTATTAATTAATATTAATACTATATTAATTAACAAAGAAAATTATTTTTTTAATAAACTATTATCATATAAATATGTGTATCAAAATACACAAAATTTTAAGGGTTTAAATAATAATGAATTATCAATTACAATAAAGTTAAATACCATGATAAATAAAATGGTCATATAAAGAATGATTAAATTATAATTATGAAAATACAGAAACCTGTGATTATTACATAACAATATCAATAAAATAAATACAAAGGTAATTATACTGGACTTATCAGCTGAGTATTATGTAGATATTATTAATCATAATTATAAATAGCATTTATCAATGTTAAAATGACCACACCTCAAATTCACTTAAAAATCATTTTTTAAGACTCACCTTGCTTTTTTCACCATTTGACTGTGCAAACCATTGTATGGTTCCACGACAAGAGTTTGGTCATGAAGCAGCATGCCTGTTAATTATTAAAAATAATGTCATCAAAAGTTTACCGACACTGATACAAAATAATTACCATTGAGCTGTGTCAATGCATATTCAGCTGTAGATGGTTCCATAAAATCAACTGTTGCACACGCTCCGCCCGACTTGAACATTATAGTACCACATGGCAAATTCTTACTGTTGATGACTGATCTGAGCGTTGGTTCGTCTAGGCCACGAATGTTTCGAATGAACAACAGTTTACTCATGATTGATGAAACGTTAAGAAAGAAGCGTTACAATTTATTGAAATTTAGATAAAATAAGAGGGCTTAGAATGAACAAAACGAAATGAAAAAATAAATTTTGAAAAAAAAACTAAATAATAAAAAAAAAATGTTTAGGAAAAATGAAAATAATTTTTACAAGAATATCAAAACCGCTGATAAGAAAACACAACGTTTTTCAAATATAACCTCAAAAGTTGTCAATTTTCTACGAGATGATGTTAAGACGAGAGCTTCCCAGTAGCCGAATTTTTGGCATCCGCAAACGCGCGCGCAGTGGAGTAACGCTGAACCAAAGTTTATAGATAATACATTATCTTACTGAACAACTTGCATGCTCGTCTATCACCAGGAACGTCACGAAATCCACCTTGCACAAATAATATTTTATATTCCTATCATTATTTCGTTATCATTATCACTTTTACGCATTGATTAGATTGCTAACATTGAACATGTTCACAGATGTTGTTGTCTTATTTAATTTTTAATTAACTTGGTGTCTCAAATAAATGTTTGTTTCGTATAAAACGTTCACGCGTAAAAAAATTTATTTGTTAATTGCCAATAATTTCATGATACTGATACATTGCCTTTGAAATTTTTCAATGTGAAGGTTGCCACACTAATTTTTAAAATCAAGAAACGTTAACATGTTCCATCAATAACATTCATAGAAAGAGTTCAGACAAAACAAACACCAGTATGATTTGTTCTTTGGATAGTTGTAAAGAAGAATTTTTAACATTTGTTAAACAGAGGAAGTATTTGTCTGAGAAATTGTTATTGAAATTGAATTTGAAGAAATCAATTTTTATGGCATCTCAAGTAATAATTTTATTATTTAAAACATGAACCATACTTGTCTTGTACTTTTATTGCATATTTCATCATTTTTTAATGCATGTAAATCCAAACCCTAGTAATAACTGAATATTACAGAATTCATGAAATGGAGCTGAATACATTATCAACATATTTACTGGACTGAGCTGCATCAGAATTGTGTGATGGAAGGACAAGAAAATTGTATTACTGTTACCGTTCATATAGTTACAGTAAACAAAAAAACAACATAAGGGATGTGGCGACTCGATAGTGGCCTGTCACTCACTGCAGCCCCACCTAAAATATTCCTGAACAATACCTCTGTATACTAAGTATTGTCATGTTCAAGAATATTCACATTCTACAAAATTTACGTCATGTACAAAATTTAGCTATGTGGCCCAAATGACAGTCAGTCAGTTCAGTACATCGGTTCTGGCGATTCCTTTATTCAATGACTCATGGGTTCCAGCTTGTCGGATATGTTGATTTAGTCAGCACACTGTTTAGTTTGTGAAGTAATATACATATTATTTTGTAAATGTTAAAGTGTGTATTTCTCTTTTGTTGCCGACATAACTTTACAGGTATATTAAATCTATGGGCAGTAATAAAATCAGCAATAATGAAAATCAAAATTTCCAAATTTTATGGAGCTGTAAATACATAATTTTTGGAAACTCATAATCAAGAAGTTGGACAAGTTTGGCTGGATAATGAGACTAGAACATTAATTACAAGTATATATTATTCACTTTTCCATTTAGCTATACAACAATGAATGCATACTAATTTATTATCATTTTTAACAAGAAAATATATGTTTATTATCCTAAAATCTAAGAAATTTATGAAAAAGTCATCAATAAACTATTATTAATAAAATAATAACCAATAATCTGATATCGAAATATTAATTTCTAAAAGAAATGGTTAACCTGTTGGTTTTATTTTTAAAATGTAATGTCAATGTATGTTTGTTATATTTCATTAAAATAATTTTTTATATAATAAATTTTGAATTTTTTGATTTCAGGACGAATGTTACCAATGAATATTCGAACAACGAATGATTTATATAATTATTATCATTGATTATTTCTAATGTATATTTAAATACACTTATTTGTTTCCGGCATTACAATAACTTAATTATTTTTTTTAATGTATTTACTCTGGTAAAAATAACCAAGTAGGTAACTAATTTCAAAAAACCAATTATAAATATATACATTTTTTATCTTATTTAAAGTTCCACTATATTCTATATACATTTCAGCTCTAAATATTTTTTCTCATACTATAATCAATAACAAAAATTATATAATAGAATCTATCATTAAGGGGCTGCAACACTCATATTTATATATGTATTTATAGACCTTCCGCACTTCCATGTTTTGAAGGTGTTAATTAAGTACGATATTAATGTTTGAAACATAAATGAATTCGTTGATGTGTCTACTTTGCACCAACCGGATGATTTCTTGAAATACTCATTGAAAAATTAATTATTAATTATTTAGGTTTTTGGTTTTACACATTTTTCAACATCTATAAAATCGAGTAAAATCGTCCAATCAGTGCATAGCTTAACATCTCCCATTTGATTTTTATTCTGTTTCTCGCCAAAGTTATTCTAAGGAGCATACTGAAGGAAGTACGGATAAATGTTTTCACAAAATTGTGAATCTACCGACTTACGAACTGCCGCCGCCGAGTTATGGAGAGCAACGCCATCTCTGGAACGTTGAATACGTTTTACTTTTGGTGTGGCGGCCCCTTAATTTTAATGTGATAATGATAACAAATAGTTCAGTTCCACTCCACTGCGCGCGCGTTTGTAGATGCCAAAAACTCTGCTGCTGGAAATAATCATCACTGAAGATTGTTTATCAACGACAATACAAATGATCAATTGATAACGTTTAAGAAAATTTTTAAATTTTGTTTGAAATTTTATATTATTGTAATGATTTTCCACTTGGTGGTTGTTCATTGTTACATGATGCTAATGATCTTGAAACCCTTTGATATATGAAGCTACATTATGGAGACATATTACCTGTGTAATGGAAATCTAGTGAAACAAGACTCTATCGGTAAATGATTGGATAATTATTGTTTTCAAATTATCAAAATAATGTTTGTTTAAATTTCAGATTCCAAAGATATATACGTTATTGAAGAATCGTTCGAGTCATATGGAAACAATAGTAACCAAGATGAACCCATACAAATGGATACAGATATGTTCCAGGAATCTCGTAATTCTCTATTATTAATAATTATCTATTTCGACTCAATACATTATGATTAGATACCTGTCTTTGGTGATATTAAAATAGATATTTACATGTTAAACTATTTTTAAAATACAACCAATACTAAAGAGCTGGTTGTATTTAAAGTATGTACATAAAACTAGATAGTCATATACTTTAATCAAATTATATACTTTATGCTTTAAAAACAAATTATCCCAATTTATTAATACATTTTCTTCCTAATATAATAAATCAATTCTGCATTTATTAGAATGTTGAGAGTTTATAACTGTATAACCTACCAGAATTCTCCTCGGATTTAGAAAATAATTATTTAAAATAGAATTAATTAAATCTTTTAATTTCCTTTGTAATAAAAGTTGAATTTCCTTACTTTTGATAAATAGAGGTCTTATAACTATGGTTTGTTGTAACTTTTAGAATTGCATGTGCTAAATGTATTAAATATGTAATATATACACTTGGTTGTTTTAAAAATCAAATTTTAAAAAATGCAAGTACAAATGAAATCAGAGAACAATATTTTTAAATTGTAATTTGATTTTTATTATATCTTAATCCAAATTAAAAACCACTTAATAATAAATACAAATTACATAAAATTAAGGAGTGTGAACATTGGTATTAATTGATTTAATTGTTTTGAAAACCCAAATATAAAATATGAAATTAACAATGTGTTTAAAGAACGTACAATAATAACAATTATAATTCATATAGGTAAGAGAAATTGCCGGGAATGGAGTCAATATGAAACAAAGATTCTACTGGATATGTATAAACGAAATGTAACTCAGGTAGGGCCTATGAAAAAATTTAAGAGCAAGCGGGAAATGTTTAAATGTATAGCACAAACAATTTCTACCAAATTAAACATCATCAGAAGTGCTCATCAATGTGAAAACCGGTAAATATATATAATATATATATATATTTATTTATTTTTATCATTATTGGTTACAGCTTTATTGTATTGTGTTCATAATAATTTAATTATTTATTTAGATATAAAACTGTTGTAAACCAACGAAAAGTCGGATGTGCAATATTACGCAAAACAAGAATAAATGTGGAAAACGGATTGAATGCAGAGAAAATATCTCAAAATGATGTGACAGCTTCAGTGTCAGCAGATCATGATTATAATGGACAGAACTCTGGAACGAATAGTAATATTAATGTTTTAAAATTAAAATATTTTCCCAGTGGTTCAAAAAATAATTATTAAGCTTTCGTATATTATATTAATTTTATTTTTTTTATTGATAAGACATATTTACAATACATAAATACATATTTGGGAAAATTACTCATTAGTAGTACCTCACATTAATTCAACACATGTTTATAACTTTAAACTGAGTACTTCTGAAATAATGAAATTATTGTTTATTTTCTCATTAGGCCAATGCATAATGAAATCTATGAATGAATGGGGTAATGATGACACTAAGTTATTAATGGAATTATACAAAAATAACATTTCCAAAGTTGGTCTAGAAAGACCATTCAGGACCAAATTAAAAATGTTTGAACATATAGCAAACATTCTAAGTGATACACTTAATATCACAAGAACAGCTGAACAGTGTGTAAATAGGTAAATTAAACTTTTTTGTAATAAAAAAATTAATGTAGTAGATCAAATTTAATTTAAAAAAAAATTGTATTCTAAGGTATAAAACCATATTCAGAAGAAAAAATTGTAAACAGAATAAATTAAACAACAATGATATGTCTACAAATAACACAATTATAGAAGATAATTTAAGTAGCAATATCAATCCAAACTGTGATACACATATTGTTAATAGTAAGTAATACCAAATTTTTAATATTGTTTACATTTTTCCTAAAAATTGTTGGTAAATAGATGTATGTGAACCCGAATTTAACAATCATATTTATGATGGCAAGACATTAAAGAAGGTTGTCAGGCAACAAAAGATAATGCCTAAAATATTACCCAAAGAACTTGAAACGAACCAAGATACAGTGTTGACAAGGACTCTGAGGGAGATCGCCATCCAAAAAGAAAAGACTTTATTAAAAATTGCTGCAAACCAAGAACGTGCAGCAGAACGAAGGCATCAGGAAACTATGGCTCTTATTAAACAACTCAGTAATGTTTTAGTGCCAATATTATGACATTGTTGTTGTTTGACTGTAACCAATAATGTATATTATTTGTTATAATTGTAGGTGAAACTATTTTTCAATGTATTGGAAATCAACCAAATAATACATCAAAACAGCATTAATAAACAATAACAGTATTTTAGTATTTTGATGTATCAAATGAAACTTATAGCTTATACTCCATTCAGAATAAGTTTGCCCAGTCGACCAGCGAAAATTGATTGCGTTCGCACATAAATGTTGCTGATTGTATGTGTTATTGTCAACTATTGCAACACCACACACTGTGTGCGTACCTAAAT
The DNA here is from genome assembly GCA_019022885.1 of Schlechtendalia chinensis. Lineage (NCBI taxonomy): Eukaryota > Metazoa > Arthropoda > Insecta > Hemiptera > Aphididae > Schlechtendalia > Schlechtendalia chinensis. The sequence continues at coordinate 1,072,473 of CM032342.1, forward strand.
ATTAACATTAGTCTATATTGCTATCATGTGTTATGTTATGTTTTTATAATAGTCTGTATACAAGGCAGCAGTCACCAATTGGGTCAAGTAGCGTACCAATCATAGAGCACCTGGATCTCGGTTTAAGGGTCTGACAGTCTCGACGACTCAGTATGCATGTGTGAGATTGGGCAAACTTTTTTTAAATGGAGCATAAATGTATATATAAAATCTTTAACATATGTCTTAAAGAGTCATGACAACTATCAACAAATTTATAATGTATATTGGCACTAGTATTTTATTTTATTTTTTATTATGAAGTTTATAATGTTTTGACATTTACTAAAAATCAAAGCAAATAAAACCTATTTATTTTAAACTAATGTTAAATGTCATTTAATATGTTGTTTTGATTTTGATTGGAAAAATCAAATTTTTTTGTAATTAATACAAAACATTTATTTTAATATTTGATTATTTCTTAAATACCTACTTTTTACGAAACTTCAAAAAATTTAAAAATATTGTCTTTATTTTAACGTTGGAGAACTTTAAATTTTTTAGTTTTCCCAGGTGGTTGGTCTCTTTAAATGTGTGCATGCTATAATTAAAAAACTGAATTGCATTGTTAAGGAAGCACAATGTCAGTCTATATCTTAAAAACTACTGAACCAATACTAATCCAGTATTCATATACTATGTAATGTATATGCTTTTGATATGAATGTGTTGAAGTTTTCATGGATTGTTGATTTCCTGACATTGTTTTCAGATGTATCCACGTGTGTAGTTTTGGACTGACGTTTCGAAGTATATGGCTTTTAACTCATAATTTAGTAAAAATAAAAAGAATTACTAGATTTAAGAATGAAATATAACAGTGCATTAAGTCTTATCTAAAAATTATTAAATAAAATATTAAATCATTTGTAGATTGGTAAGATAACCACCTAATTTGAAGTCTCATCGATACTTATTAAATTAGTTATCAATATTTATTGAAACAAAATAATTTTAAAATATTTTATTCAGGGGTTACATTGTATATAGCAAGTATGTGTTATGTTTTTCATATTTTTAATTAACATTTAATATTATGGAATAGAGCGCAAGTTAATGTTAAAATTGTTAAATTTCTATCACAGAACTTGGCAGTCGCCTTTAAAAATTTTAGTACTTATGAAAATGGAAAACATGTCATCACAAGTTTTCTAAGTCACTCCTAATGTCATCAAACCACTACTATTCAGGAAGTTGATATTTTTAAGTCCTATTTCAATTTTAACATATCTAACTTCAACAAAGAATAGTGTTTATTGAATTCGGTATTTGTTTAATATTACTAAAACTAAAACTAAAAATCAAATTTACCGGTTAAGTTTTGCAAATATAAGTATGTCTTGACAGAGTCTATGTACTAGATTTATAAGTAAAATATAAATTATAAAAATTGTAAACAATTCATTGAAATATATTTAATCACTAAAATTAATGTTATAATTACATTACATTCATAATATTTACTTTAAAAATATTATGTTTTTTATTAACACATTACAATTGACAATTAATAATTACACTTTATGAAACAAACTATGGGTTGACGTCAGCATTCAATTTGTTCATAAATTATTCAGAATCAAAACATTAAACGATAAGAGGAAATTTGCAAAAAAAAAAATTAAAAACATTTTGGATATTTTTTCTTATCGATTTCTATTCCACACTATCACAGTATATGTTTTATAAATTTAAATTCAATTGAATATTATTTATTGTTTATGAGTTATGACCAAATAATTCAAGAAGTTTAAGTGTTATTGCTGTTGCCCGGATGGCTGCTTCTGACGAAATATCAATTTCTGTTTTGTTGACTTCTGCTACTTGAATAGTTGCTGTTGACTGACTTTCCGATGGTGCTGTGTAGTTGGATTCCATTGTCTTCTTGTCTATAATTTTCAATATAGCTGGATTTTCAGCATTTATAACAGACTAAATACAAATATTACAATACATTACACATCATTTTTATGACTATTTAAACTTTTATGTTTAAGAGAAATTACCTCATTTTGTTTGGGAATAATATCGACATCTACTGCAACCATCTCAATACTGACAACTGTACTTTCTTTTTCAATTGCCTTATTCTTCTTTTTTTGTTCATTTTGAATGCGATTCTCTAGCTTTCTACTGGTTGTATTACATTTTCCTTTACGTTTGTTTTTGTTCTTTGCATTTGTCATTTTTAATATAATCTATTGTCATAATATGTTATTATTAATATAAGTATCTAATGCACATACATATCAAAAATATACTTACTGATTAGTAATTATGAATTTTGTTGATCTAAACAGCTTTTTATTGAACAAAAATGGCACCTGAGAAGAAAAATTAAATTTGTAGAGTTCTACAAATTTATCAACAGCATAGGTACATAAACACATAAAAATAAAAATGTTAAAACAATATATTAAAAAAAAAGTTATTTTGTGACATGTTTATATATTATTATTTTTATGATAAAAATGTTAATATAATAGTAATGCTATAATCATGTCAACATTATTTGTATCATGTATTTGCCCTAGTGATATATTAAAAAATTAATCATTTTAAATTGAATGATATAGTAATGTCTACAAATCATTAATCTAATATTAAAAATGATAAACTAACGAATTAGAAAAAACTATTGAGCCTATACTAAAGTCGATTAGAAGTTTAGGATAACAAATAAACGCATAAAGAAACAATGGAATTATAAAAAAAAGGTTTAAAACTTATCCCGTAATTATCTACCTAATCAGAAATATAATAATAAATTCAAATTTAATTATGAAATCACAGATCTCAATATTTAATGTAATAATTTATGTGTATAACCACATGAAATAAAAATAAATATTTGTTTAGCGTATTACCATATGGCTGATAGGCACTAAATTCTTTAAATTCTTGACACAATGAGACAGTAACGCAGTATGAAAATTATACAAATCTCTATTTCACTCTATGCCACACATGTTGTTTTCTCAAACAAGGGCTGGTACATAGAATTATTTTTCGAGGAGGTTTCGAATTTTACTACGCGTTTTACAATTATTTGGAATATTAATGATACATAATTAATATTAAAAATAAAAAAATATTTCCCCACACACTATCAAAGTAAATAATTCATTGTCCGAGCGTAAATCAGAATTTTAGTCAACCAATCGTTATAACGTATAATAATCAAATAACACTCGGGCAATATAAAATAAAATAAATTGCTGAACGGATCAAAACATTAAACGAACAAAGTCAAATTAAACGAAAAGAGTTCGAAATACACGATGATACGTGGAGCACACCTACATCCGTTTAAGACCCAAATATAACTAAAGTGTTACAAAAAAATAACTACCATACGATCGCAGCGAGTATCATGACCACCGAAGAGTAAATGATTGTGATCCGAAACGCAAACACGTTGTTACGGTCAGTTTTATTTTTTTCTAATCATTGTAATTTTCGAAAGATTTAAAATACTCAGTGTTGCCAATGTCTGTTGGTCAAAAGGCCAAAGGACGAAATATACGTCCAAAGGCATTCAAGCGCCAAACATGGACGGCATTAAAGAATTGTTTAATTGGAATGTATGTCGAAGTGATATCGTCGTCATGCGGAACGCGTTTAAAAATTCTAAAAAATAGACACCTCGTACGGAATGCGTTGTCTGGGTAGTCAAAGATCTAACCGCGTTACACACACATAACTATAGACCGTTTCATAATTCGTTACACACTACTAAGTTATTAGCGGCTAAACGTTACGTAGGCTCTGGTCTCGAGTTATCTACGAACGAAAGCGTTCCCGTCCGTTCGAATAAAACATTCCTAACAATTTGTGGAACAGGGCAATTATAAAATCATACTTGCGCGTCCAGAAGAAAAGATCACTCATAGTCATTGGTTGGCATATCTATGAATTATAACAACGTACAGATGGAATCCGACGTGTTCTCGAACTTGAATGTTCTGGAGGCGAAAAACGATTTCGGATTTTGCAACCGGTATTTGTAAATACGTTATACACGATAACCAAAATCGTTGAACCGGGGAAATCGGATCTCGGAGAACGTATAAATAAAAAATACCGACTGCGACGATATGGCGAAGGCGACAATACGGAAACGGTTGCATACTCATCGATGGCGTCGTTCGAAGGCAGGAGAAGGCGACTCGTCCGTCCATCATTTGCCTCTCACCCCCACCACCAGTCTAGTATTTAAACCTCATCGCAAACATTAATCTCAAGTCTACGCCCTCGAAAGATATTGACGCCAATACGTTGTTTGTTACTAACGTTTATAAGTTGGCGCATCGCGAAACGTTTGCCGCAGTCCAGAAAAAACTGAAATCACGCCCGGGGCCTTGTATGTTTGTTTTATAAATAGTACCCATTCTCGTGGGATCTTTTATCGTAATGAATAACCGCGGTCAACACGGACGTGCGCACGACGGGACGGACGGGGACCGTATTTATTGTCCTAGCGTGGCGGGGATCGACGTATCAATAAACTTAAAATGTTGCTTGTGCGGTTTTGTTTAAAAAACAAAACAGAATTCCTATTCGAACTTCAGCCACTCGCTGCGACTGCGAAACGGCGTGATACGCACACGCGGCGTCGCGAACGTATCGTTTTGTGACTCCAAGAACGTCCCGGCCAGAGATTACATTACTCGGTGTAAGATAGCGAATGAATCTCGCGTACGAACCGCTGTTACGGATGAACAAATCGAACAATAAAAATAACAATTCCGACGGTTCTTCCGGTCGCCCGCGCAAACGCCACGTTTCGCTGCGCGCCCGAAAATAATACCTGTGAAGAATAAATACGTTACAGTTCGGCGTTTCTCGTCGGAACCGCTGTGTGTCGTCAACAGTCCACGCACTACACACTTATCATGATTGTCGTATAATCAGCCGTTCACGTGAGACGTGACCGAATATTCCGTAGGTATTCGACAATCGCGGCGTTCCCCCGTGAGAACACCTCGTACAACGTCGCGTTGAAACGTGCGACAATGCAATACGGCCGCCGGACAAAACCGAAACGAGATTTTCGAAAAAACGACGCGAACTTGGGCGTCGAACACTACACGGCTTAAAACGAAACTTAAATATTTTGAAAAACGGTTGATTTTTTTCGCGTTTTTCCCTGCCAACGGGATCGGTTTTGTTTTTTTTAAATGACGCGTATACGACCGATTCCGGTTATTCGGGACAGTCGACAGGGTTTTTCTTTCTGAAACGCTTGTCGAAAATAACGAAAATCAATTAATATTAAAAATCGTATATAACATATACTCAGAAAATGATCAAGTCACAAATTCATTTTTTTTAAAAATTTTTAACTTTTTAATATTAAAATGTTTTCAATAAAATAATATCATGATCAATATTTTTACATACATATAGTAATAATTATAGCAGAGTGTTTAACTTGTAATAAAGTTCATATTTTCTTATTTATACAATAAAAAAATTAGTGTACATTTATTTGCTAGTCTTATATATATATATATAAATATATAATAAGTACTTATGGGTCTTTTGGGTAATTGTTATGAATCGAGTTTGCTATTAAATCCATGTACACAGGTGATACAAGGACTAGTCTTTTCTACTTCCGGTAAAAAAAAATAACATCAAAAATATACTAAAGGACAATTCAATCAAATGATAGTACTAATTTCGCCAACTGGTTAATAAATAAATCAACAAGTACCCACAGTATTTAATTGAAACATTATTTGAATCTGAAATTGGAAAAAAGGTGAAAAGAATAAATGACATCTTTCCATCATTACAAAAACCATTGAATTCAATTATTCGTTAATGGAAAAACAACATTTTATGATAGGATAACACTGTATTACTACAGATTTGCCTTAAAAATAGGACAGCAGTCCAAGTGTGATGCAGTCTCTTAAATAATAATAAACATGTACAATTATATATTACAATTTTAACACGCACACACAATACAAATACTTCTTACACAGTTCTCAGGTATAAACTTCAGGCAAAGTCAAATATTTATAGAAAAAAATCTCCACACTGCAATATTGTTCCTATATCCTCACTAGTCGACGAACACTTAATTCTCACTATTTCTTCAAATCCTCTAAATATGTATGTACTATAAAATTGAATGAACGTAAATAATTAACATTAAGTTTTACAGTCAAGAAAAATTATATATATAAATTATTTTAAGTGTCCTCATTAATCTAATAAGTACATTATAAATCATATAGTGACAACTTACATTTTATATAATAATAATCTATATAAGCCGTTTGGGTAATTTTTGAGCATTGCAACATAAAAATATATGCATGTTTATATTATGCAATACAAAATATTATAATAAATTATATAATATATATAATTTTTTTTAAAATTAAATGGTGTTTTATTAATAATAGTTGTAATCCAATAAGCAGATATTAATGCACAATTCCTTTAAACACATTCAATTTGTGTAATTTATCAATATATATATATATATATATATATATATACTTATAATATCCATAGATATATTTTTTTTAAATATTAAAAGTAATCACAGTATAATAAATACACAAACTTAATTGAACTTTCCAACTTAAATTTTAATCGATTTAAATAAAATGATCAAAGCTTAGACAGGAAATGGTAATTAATCGATGAATATTTTTTGTTGATTTGTGTCGATAATGTTATGTCCGGATCAAAGAGTGTAATTAGATTCGAACATGAGTAGAATTAGGTTACTAAATTCATACATATAAAAGTTATATAAAATAACTAATTGAAATAATTAACGTAATATAAATATTATTATTATACTGTAAACAAGAGAGATGTATACTTTTTACAAATGAGATGCAATTTATTATTATTATTTTTTTAAGGAATGAAAATTTTAGGTTGTGTGAAACCATTGTTTAGCCGTCTTCTTTAGGAGGAGTAAACCAACCTATAAAAAAAATTGTATGTTACAAAAATGTTATGCAAAGAATAACCACAACAATTATTATTTTTGGTTATCGAAAATAAATATTAATTAAATTAAACATAAAATTACCATTTTTTTCGTGTATTTGCACGAGAGATTTAAAAGATTGCTGTGCTCTGGCTAATGAATACTGACCCTGAAAAGAAAAAAGGATGTAAACAAATTTTTTTTACCAAATATCTGCATCCGAATAGTTATAAATTAAAATAAATTTTAACATACTACTGGATATGTTGCATGTGATACCTGGTTCATTGTTTTTGGCACGCCAAACTGGATCCTAGCTTTTCCTTTAACTAGAGTAGCTGAAATTTGCATGATCACCGCTTCGACAGTGTATGCCGAACTCCAACCCTGTTTGGTTAGCAATTCCATACATATTGCTCCACCAACTAGGACGTAGCCACCTTGTATGATAGGATGGACTACGCGCACAAAAGGTGGTTCAAAGGGATATGTCTCTTTGAACGTAATGTTTAATAGCACAAAGTCTTTTCCTTCTTTCTCCTTCAATTTTTGCAAATCATGATATAGAGCAGAATCTGGATCAACTGTCATTAGTTTGATATTCCACTCATAGATGCTGTCACAAACAAGATCGACGCTATACATTCCTAAAATTAAAAAAAAAAAACATTATTATTGTTTATACAAAATAATCATGAAGTTCCATCAATGAATGGCTCCTTCACACAAGTCCACCCACAGTCTCTAAAACTTTGCTAATTTAATTTATTTAATTATAATTTTGTCTTATATTTTATGTAAATCTACATCATCATATGTATTTATTGTAAACACTTTTCTTTACAGATCGTACAATCAATAAATAAATAAATAAAAATACAATACAATAAATATAATAGACCTATTTAACCTAACTAATTTTATGTATTTGTCTATCATACAAACAACATACATACCAAATGTAATAATAATGTAAAGTAAATTTACACAATGTAGGTTTATCACATTAAATGTAATATTATAATTTACGTAACAAATGTAATGAGGAGAACATTAAGTGTTCTGACTGGTTTTTTATTGCAACAGGTACGGCAAATCCCTATTTAAATTCAAAGTAGAATTAATATAAAACTTAATTCACATAAAAGTCATTAAACAGCGTAATTGTATTATTAGGAATGATGAATGAAAAAACAAACTAAATTAAAATTTAATAAAATAAGTAGTATAAAATAATAACTGTTCATTTTATGTTGAAAATATATATATTTAGTATGGCAATGAATCCCTCACCATGGCAGACTAGCAAAGAAAATAAAAAGAAACACCATAGTGTTAGTTTGTGAAATTGCCATTTTGTAATTTTCAAACTAATCTAAACGATACCAACCAAGTGAAAAATTAATTTTTTTACAAATATTACGATACAACTACAATTATCAACTATATAACAGTCAGCACCAAACACCTCTAGTAGCAAAAGCGATGACAACAGTATTGTAATTTTCTCCTTTTCAAGGTATATTGTAAAATGTAAAAAATAAGTGATACCTCAACAAAATACTTTGCAAACTTCATGTAAAAAAAAGTTTTTAAAATGATGATATTGTCTCACATAACGCAAAGAAATGATGTCTAAATTATATATCTGAAATTATATTTAAATTAGTTGAACAAATGAAATTTACTTGGCTTGGTGGCAAGACAACATAATATTAATTAAAGAATCATTTTTTTTGTGCATTGTTTATATAATTAAGTAAAAAATTAACTCCATTGAAAGTAGATACTTATTACAACCACCAGACCAAGTAAATTAATTTATCATAATTCTATCAATTCAAAAAACATATTTACAGATTTTCATTTACAAAAATTGAAGACGCATATTATTACTTCACATATAGCATAATTATTTTTATTTAACAGCTCTTTTACATGGAGTTTGCAAAGTGTTTTCGTTTGGGTAATATTTATAACAATATGTGTATCTATATTGTAAGTCACAAATGAATTCCCATAAAGCTAATATCAGTTTATATGACTAGTTTTAAAACTATAATATTAAATAATAAAATAATTGATAAATTGTTCATATTTTTGAAAATGATACAGAAATAAACAAGAGTAAAAGAAATCAAATTACTCTCTTGAATGTGGAAATATTACCTTTTTTAAAACTATCAGATCTGTATATATCCCTAAGCTCTTTCATCAAACGATCAGTTGCTTGGACAGACCCTGTTACGGCGCCCTTTAAGTAATCCTGACGTTGATTTTGACGTAATCTCTCCAAAGTTTCTAAGTGTTGAATCTCCATGTCATCAACCTAAATTAACCGTTATTAAGTTTAAAAATATATCAAATTGAAGTGTAAAAATAACCAACTTGTTTCTTAGTAGACTCAGGAATAGACTCTTCCATTTCAAGTTGAATATATTCTTCAACTTCTTCTTCGTCGTCATCATCATCATCTTCCTCATCTGTAAGTTTACTAGAACACGAGGTAGATGTTGATGCCCCTGAACTGGAAGGCATTTGTATCAGTCTTTGTAGCTCGGACGGTTCAGATAAACAATATGTACGACAAAGTTCGCTAACCAATATTCCAACTTGGTTGATAACCTATAAAACAAATGTATTTTATGATTATTGAAAGTGGTTAGAAGGTAACTCATACTCAATTATTGTTAGTACTTAAATAATTAACCAGCTATGTTTAGAATGATATAAACAGTGTTTTATTTATTAAAATTATGATAATACTAATAATTAACATAGACAAAATTTGAATTATACAAATTCAGTTATGAATGAAAATAAATAAAGGTTAATCTATTTCAAATTTCATATCTAATAAATTACACTGAGTTCATACAACTTGCAAGTATTTTTCAATTAAAATTTAGATTAATCAAGTCTTTTGTGTGCTAAAGTACTTTCATTGAAATATAAATTTTGAGATATTTAAATTTAGAAGTACAATTTTTGCTGATGTTTATAAATTAAAAATTATTGAAACAAAGCAACAAATTACTACTATAAAGTATTGACATATATTTTTATGTAATAGCTATTAGGTACATAATTGTAAAATGTAGAAGAGGTGATATAGCTGAAGTAACTAAAATAGTCAATGAGCCATTACTATTGAACGAAAATTCAATAAAAAAATTGTCAACAATAAAATGTTACAGTTAATACATGTAAACTAATTTGAAAACAAAAAATCATTATATACAATTTTATCGATTTCACAAAACATTTAAACATCGGTGAAAGAACAAAGAATTTACTTACAATATTGTTTTGATATCAGTGGTATTTTAAAATTATATCTACGTTCATGTTTTAATTGTGTAAGAACAAGAAAACAAAAGATAGACAAAATTGCTTTTCTCTTTTTCCACAGGGGGTATTATATTCATTCATTAAAACTCTATAACTACAAACTGAAGAGGAAAACATAAATATTATCGAATGAGACTAGTATTTTTCATACATACAAAAATAACAAAGTGATAATGTATAACTATTTGTAACATTAACTTAAATCAGATTAGTTTTATGGTAAAATACTAATAAAGATTATAATAACTTTATATTAAAATATTAAATTAAATACTGATATATATATATATATTTTACTAAAAATTCACATATGGTACAAATGTTCAGTTGTATGGTAATCATAAAAATTGAAATTATTAATATTATTGTTTATAATATATTCGTTTAAAAAGTTCGCCTATAAGTGATATTTAAATGTGTTTAGTGACAATTTACACAAAACATATGTTATTAAGCAGATTGTGGTCTTGACAAAAGTGTATTTTGAAATGCATTCATAGGAAACATAAAAGCGAAGAACACTCGTGTTACAGAATGTGATAGAATAATATGAACAAGGGTTAACTCACGTGATTGTTGTGTCCGGTCGTCTGACCGAGCTTTTCGATAGCGTTGGTCACTTTACAATCATCGGTGTCGGCGAACCAGACAGGCGGAGTGCCGGGATACGTCTCCTGTGCCGATAAAATGAACAACAATGTTATAGAGTATGCGTGTACGTTTGAGCTTGGTGTTTGTGCTTACCGTGATGTTGCCAATGATCTCGAACTGTCGGCCGGTCGGTCCGACGAACTTGCATATCACCTCGTCGACGGTGGCCGTATGCACCTGGAACCGGTCATGGTCCTTGGGGAACGTCGACTCCAACACTTTGATCTCTTGTTTCAACACATTCAGGCAGGCCATTGCGGGCCGAGCATCGACCCCGCGGCTCGCTGGTCGAAGCGCGCGCGCCTCTTCTCACCTAACTACGGACGGGCCGACCGCTGGAACGCGTGACCGTGAGTGCGTCGTCACAGCCGTGCCGTCGGGCTCGGACCATGTCCGGCGACGTGCCAGAGGCGCGGAACAACCGCACGAGTGTAGCGACCGTGTATCGCGATCGACGGACGACAATGGGGCCCGTGCGGAGCGGCGCGTGCACGACAACGCTGGTTACCACCGTTGCGGTCCGTTCACGACGATCGTCGTCAACGTGTTCGCGACGGCGTTCCGTTCTTGTGACACTGCGTCGGCCGACCGTTTAATGCTGTCCACGGAAACAATGACAAGTTACGGGACGAAAATTAAAAACCGAAAACAAAAATGCAAAAAAAAAAAAAAACGTGGGGAATAGATAAAGGAACGTATTATTTGTGTAAGCATAATCGCGCGCGCGCATGTGTGTGTGTACGCATTATGTGTGTCGGTGTATACGTACCGCCGCCGTATTTTTATTATTTTCTTTACGGGAAAAGAAAGAACACAATACACCATCGGGCAGCAGCACTCTCCGACTATACATACTGTAAACTATATATCTATATAATAATAATAATAACAAATAATAGTAAAAATCACGATCAGATGGCACTACTATTGCTACTACGGTAGTGGTACAGGTTGGTGGTGTTACCACTCTCGGCACGCGCACGGTTGTCCAACTGACCGGTAGAGAGCGCCCTATCCAGCCATGGCTTTGTCTTTATCTGGCGTTATCACGCCGGCCCGTTCGAGATGACGGCGATTCCAGCGTTTAAATCTTATATTATGACATTTAAAGGTTGGGACTAGTGCCGTGCTGACCGTTATTGACGCCCTACTTGGCGCCCCTTTTCAATATAAATTTAATATTTTCAAGAGTGTTCAAGATTTTACATACATTTAAAACTAAACCCTTATTAAATTAAAATTTAACAAGTTTAAAAACTCGGTAAGTAGGCTTTGAATGCCAGGATATTTTATGTTTTTAATTACTTACTCTTTAACACATTAGTATACATAATTTATTTAAAAAAAAAAAAAAGGTACATATAATAATAATGTCTTCAAACAATGGTTTTTTTCTTTTGCTATCAGTTTTGAAAACTTGGTGACTAGACTTGTCCATTTTATGTTTTTAACTACTTAATCTTCAATACATAATATTGAGAGAGTTGATAATTTTTCATCATATCGTCTCTATACAAATTTAATGATAAAGAATTTAAAGTCGTTGAAACGTTGATTGTATTTTTCGGTTTAAAGAACTTTAAAATCGAACCACAACTCATTTTAACAGAACATTCCAAATGTGTATAATCCACAATAGCTAAAATTATAATGATTAAATAATTCATATGTATATTATGTCGTAAATCGCAATTATTAAACAACAATTAAATACGATATCCATAATGGAATAAACGTATTGTGCAAAAAGTGAATATTCATATGATATTCAGTAACAGAGTACACATGAGTAATCACGTAGTGTTAAAATATTAAAAATTGTTGTTTTTCGTCTGTTGTTTATAAAGCATTGTTTATTGTTTGACAAATTATACGAAAATCTTGAGAGATATTTATAACTATATTACTAAAAAAAAAATATACATTTATTTATATATAATGATTAAATTAGTATTGAAATTCACCGCTCAATTGATTATTAAAAAACGCTCTATATGTTTTGTGTTTTACTCCTTTGTTTGTGATCCGGATATCAATTCAATGTAGGTACGGTTTATTACGGTTTAATACGTCCATTCTTTCCTTTATTCTTCGATATCACTTTTTTTTTGTTCATCTGTCATTTAAAACGGTACATATCACGTAAGATGAAACTCTTGACGTTTATTTCGAAATGTGTATTGTTTACAAACGGGATTTCGTTATACACAATCGTTCACGATTGAATCCGAATTTTCAAACCGGTCGAGAAAAACCTTTGTGTATAATATACATGGATCTCGTTCATGCCGTCACACCAATTTCACGCCAGCGATACATTTTAGGCGTTAGCAAATTTTTATGAACATTTAAATGTGTTTCGCCTAAATAACAATATTATTGTTGAAAATATTCGAAATTATGTTTTGGGTAGAGGTTATTCTATTATGTAAATATACATTTTTGTATAATAATAGATAATTTTGTTTCGAAATTAAAATTAAACGTTTCTAAAAACCATAACGTACTATTCGAAAAATAGATAAATTATACCTTTTATTATCTATTTATATCTAATTACATCTTCAATAAATTTATTGGAAATAAATTCAAGTCATATAAATTCATACACGAAATGGACGTAACGCGCGTTTTTGAATGTTTCATGTTAAACGTTAATGTTCACTCGTGTAGACAGCGAATAAAACCGTAGAACACATTTTCTTTTTTTAGTACATGGCTGTTAATCGAAAAACTTGAATATTATTTTAAACTATTGAATACGGAACAATTATATGGTGTTTAAAATTGTCAGCAGTTAAATATTTTCTGTTAGATCTTGGTGTGTTCTTATGTGTTATTTATTGATTCTACGTTCAACACGCATGACATAATGTTTGGGTCTTTAAATTTGACAACTTCCCCAGGAGTTGGATTGGAATGGAAATCATCATCCAAATTATTGCCATTTAAAGCGTCACGAATTATTATTAACATAGGTCTTAGTCCTTGTTTTTATTCCTAATACGTTTTGTTATTGTTCGTTGAACTTCTTCTTAGCTGTTGTTCCTTTATTTTGGTATTTGACATGTTTGGCATTTTAAATGACAAAAGTCATAATGAATTTGATTCAAAAACAACACGCACCGTACTCAAAATACACGATGATAACTATGTCAAAACATATATTAATTTATAACTGTAAACTACTATAGGTAGTGTAGTATGTTTAATATTAAATCCCAATCATAACGATTTAATACTGTTGCAGTTGTACGAGTATATATTGACAATTACGATAATATAAAAATTCAATTTACTATGCATCTACTATGTAGTAAATTAAATACTTAGGTATTTTTTTTGAATAGATACAAATTCTATTTTCTTCTCTTTCCAACCGCCACTGCTAAAATATACTATAAAATGTACACCTTACGTGTTTATAGTTGACATATGCAAAATATGAGAAATGAAATAACCACCATTTACTTCACAACACGACGTGATTCGTGGACATTACAAACAAAACCAGTAATCAGAAATTGCAAAAAAAAAAACAATTATACGAATGCATGTAAATCTTAGCTTTAAAATATACGGCGGACTAAGACCTTCGGTACAATTGATGAAACGTACTTTTAATAGTCAGGACGCCCGTGGGTCGCGAGAATATTATATTTTTTAAAATAATATAATGGACATGTAAAATTTAAAAAACTGTTCTCGTTATAATTCCATAATCATTTATTTCACGCATTACACACTTCGCTTCACGTCCGACCGTGGCGGTTATTCTCGTACGACAAATCGACGGAGTTGATATTATTATTAACTATAATTACGTCGTCTCCAATATCGTTGTCGTGGTCGTTATCCGATAATCACCATGGTCAATATACGAACACACGTCAAAGACGACAACACAAATAAATACAATTGTTGGTTTTTTGTGTTTATTCACAATTATGAATGCGTATATAATACGTAAAACATCTATCAAAAACTATAATCATTAGGCATAGATTTGCTGGAAACCCGGAATAAAGAACACAATAAAAAATTAATGTTGTGTTAATGAACATCAAATGTAAGTTGGCACTCAACGGGGCGTAAAACGTTGTAGTGAAACGAGATGGGACGTCGGAGAACTTTAAGATCTAACCAGGAGATAAAGATCGTAGGATCGCCGACTGAAAAGCGACCATTAAACGTATATATATAATACGTACACATTGCGCGACAACATTAGCCGATGACTTTACAATATTACATATAAAAGTGCAAAAAACCCCGGACAGATGAAACAAAAGCGCGTTATTTCTAAACAACACTGTCGGACGTGGTATTGTAGGGTTAATCACTGACCTCATGCGCACACCAAGAATCGTGCGTCAAATTGGTCGCATGCACTCTCAGCTTTTACGACGACGGCCATTCACGGTTTAGTTTGGTCGCCGTGGGCTCGAAATCATTGCACATTTCCACTTCGTCGGAACTCTCGTCGTACGGCCCGGACGACACGACGACGACGACGACACCACCGACCTGTCAGTGTTGTCAAAAACTGTTGTATTTGTTACAATAGTACGGTCATCGGCGTTCGGTACGATCAAAGTTTTTGTACCATACGGTCGGACGTGGTATTACACGGTTAACCGCTGGTCTCATGCGCACACCAAGAATCGTGCGTCAAATGGTTCGCATGCACTCTCGGCATTTACGACGGCGGCCATTCGTCGCGGTTTCATTTGGTCGCAGCGGGCTGGTAATCGTTTTATGTTTCCACTTAGGTGGAACTCTCGTAGCCCGCCTCGGACGAACACTTGCACCAACTTGACGACGACGACGACGACGATATCGTCGATATGTTGTCAATGTTTTAATAAGTGTCGTATTTGTACAGGTTACAGAGGCATTCGTTCCGATCAAAGCCGTTCTCGAGTAAACCGTATTCCTGTTTTGTGCGATCTGTCGTCCGGTGACAACGTGCGTTGTCCATCCGCCGGTAGAGCAGCGCGTAGAACCCGATGTACACGACCAATATCATGACGAGTCCGACCAGACTCATCATGCTCAACAACTGGAGTAAATCGACTTGTTTGTAGTCATCCATTTTCTAGCGAATCGTTTTAACGTAAAATCCAAATGAATTGAATTTCTATATTAAACTGTATGCGAAACGGAAACGCAATTTTTTATTCTTTCGGAAACGCAATTTAACACGTTGCCTGCCTAGTAACAATAATCGTTAACGTTAGCATTCTAGCGGCCTGATTAAAACTTGAGCCGACGAAGCTAAACACCGAGTAATATTGTATTCGGGCCGCGCGTCAGAAACGTTTTTTCACGCGACGTTCGCGCCCCCGCGTCCCCCGTACACGGTGTTGTGTTACGACCGTGACGAATCGTAATAAAAAGCGGACAGCGCTATCAGTTCGATCGTGTACCGCGGAGAAGCCGCCGAAAGTCGTCGTCGTCGTGCACGTATACGTTTAATACGTACATTCACGAACGGAGTTGGCACGCCGGTTTATAAACTTATCATGGTGATCGCGTTTTGTTTTACTATCCGCTGACACGAGCGACAATTTTATTATGATTATTTTAGATCCGTTTCCACACGATGATCCGTCTGAATTTTCACACACACAATGTGCGCGGGTGAACGTGTCGGCGGGGGAACGTCGTCGCATACATCTTGTTAGCGCGTGCGGCCGGCGCTTCTTCGCCCCTCGAGGGACGACGTATCATTTCGTTATCATCGTCGTCACTGTCGCTGTTATTATTGACATTTTATGTCTTGTGACTGTTCGCCGACTTTACCTCGTCAGACGAACGTCATGTGGCCGACCACGAACTACCAACGCGGGTCGCCAACCCCGTGCCGAGACCCGGGGGTCCGAGTCACGAGGATTTTCATCTTTTGCGCCAATGAAGTACGCTCGCTCTGATACACAGACCAGAATCCTACATGCGATACGGGGTTCTGGTCTATGGAAAATTACGAATAAAAAAGTAAATAAATAAAAACAAAAAATAGGAAATAAAAGAAAATAAATAAATAAATAAGGAACGGTCAGTTTAGCCAAGTCATACTCTATATCTAGATACGGATATATAAGCTTATAGTTACCCGCATTGATGCGGTTGCATCAATGCGTGTCCAAACATCTTGCCCGTCGGCAGATTCGCCGCGGGGACCGGAAAAGAAAAACTACTCCATGTTTTTGTTGTAACACATTTAATAAAGGTTAAATGTAAAATAATAATTAGTCAAACGAAAATTGACGGATCGCGAGAGACACAAACCGAATCGTGACAGCGGTTACGGTTGGACTGTCGACAATTTAAATATTAGAAATATAATTATTAAACGACATTCGTTACAAAAATAAACAATCGGACCGATACGGTCCCCGCACCCACCCGACAACAGGGAGCGGAGTCCACCGAGCCCGGCATGTAATATATTACGTCACAGTCTTTACTTTTAAAATAAAAAACCGTCACGAAAAAGTGTCCACCAAAAAGTATCCACGAAAAGCGTTACCTAAATTAAGATACCCACTGGGGGGGACTGTCACGAAAAAGCGTTACAGAAAAAAAACCTAACCTAAAAAGACATAATGTCTCACTTAACGCGGACTCGTATGCGTTAATCATTTTTCTTAATAGACTTAGATATAGAATATGTGTGTGTGTGTGTGTGTGTGTGTGTGTGTGTGTGTGTGCGTGTATGTGTTTAATTTTATCTTATGTTTACATTCCTGATCCTTCTGCTTATCTTGATGATCATTTGCTCTTCCTTTTGGTCCAGGACCTTATCCTTATGACTTTGATGCTTACATTCTTTATCCTTATGCTTATCCTGTTGGTCCTTTTTTCATTGTTTTCCCGTACACGACGTTTCTCGGAGGCGTCGCAGAACGTGTAGAATGTTTTCTCAGCCATTTCAGTTTGTCCCGTTACGGGCCGCGCACGTTTTACGATCGTCGCGACGCGCTTGCGTGCCGGTCTTTTCCTTTCAAACGATTTTACCGTATTGTAGCGTCGCGCGCCGGTAGCAAATCTCATCCAGTTGTGATACGCTTGGTGGTAACGCACGTTTTTCGACTTTCTTAAAACCGCGTAAAACGACGGAAACGGCTCGTCGCGGTCAATCCTTCGAGCGACCTTATAATTGTACGACTGAGTCGACGTTCGTATTTTGATTTCACCTTTAGACCGTCGAACCGAGAAGATCGTGAATCGGAAAGCTTTTTTTTTTGTTTTTAATGGAGTCTGATATTTTGTCTACTTTGAAGCACGCTCTCATTAAATCATCATTTGTCGTAGTGTATTCTATAATCAATGGTAGTAGGGATGGGAAAAATGAATCTTTTAATTGATTCGAACCATTTGAATCGACTCACTAAAATGACTTCATTCCATTTGAATCAAATGATTTATAAATCAATAATTCGTTTTTGATTCAATTATTTGCAGTTCTTACTTAATAGGTTTAAATTGGTTAGACAAAATCGGTCGAACTTTGGTTTTTTGGGTCATTTCTAAAATATTGAATTAAAATGCCGAAAAACTGGTAGATTTTTTTATTTGTATAAGGTTTTAAAAATATATTCCACAGTCAGTTTTACGATTTTTACGATATTTGACCCTTTCCTCGGAGAACATCACATTTTGATTAAAAACAAAACCGTTAAAATATCGAGAAATCGTATATCCGACTGCTGCATATTTAATTTTCTAAGACTACATAGGAAAAACAAATATACTTAGTTTTAGTAAATGACTTAAAATCCAAAGTTCAACGGAGTTGAAAAAAAAATCGTATGAAAATGTATATAATTAGAGAATGGTGATTACTTTGAATAAAAATTTACTTAAAACATTTTTAAAATTTTTTTGTAATCTTTGGATTGATTGTAGTCTCAAGACTTATGGGATGTACTTGTATATATATATTTACTATGAGGTAGGGTACTATTTCGATGAAAATTTGTTTAAAGACTTTTATACACCTGGTGGATTTTTTTTTTTTTTTGTATCTGAGCAAAACACGCAATCATGTTTTTACTAGTGTTTTTTATTACTTATGTTGTAAAACTTTACCAAAGATACAATAAAACCAATACAAATTTAGTTCTAAAATGACTTTTATTTTCTTTGTATCAAAAGTCATTTCAAGTTTTTAATATGTTTTTTAAGCAAGTTTTGAACTTGTATAAAAAAGTCACTGTATACACGTTTTAACATAAATCGAATTAAAATCATTTGTAATAAATCAATAATACAATTCTATTACAAAGTCAATGTAATATTCAGGTTAATTAATTTTTTTTTTCTACTACAGAATTCTGATTATGTGTTCATGTGTTCAAACATAGTTCATTTTTCAGATTTAGCTAAAGTTGTACTAAAAATATATAATAACAACATATGGATACTCAAGTGATCTCAAAACAACACAACATTTAATTGATACACATT
Organism: Schlechtendalia chinensis; assembly: GCA_019022885.1. Taxonomy (NCBI): domain Eukaryota; kingdom Metazoa; phylum Arthropoda; class Insecta; order Hemiptera; family Aphididae; genus Schlechtendalia; species Schlechtendalia chinensis. Next base: position 1,091,953 of record CM032342.1, read on the forward strand.
TCAATAACAAATATATAAAACTTTAATATTGAAAAATAAATTTCATCACAGAAATAAAATTATATAAAAACATGTATATTTTTATATTATTTGGTAACTATTACAAATTAATAATACAAATGTTTAATAATAACGATTACAAAACACTCATTATGGAAGACATGAAAATTTGTTGAATGATTTGCGGAATGTGCTTCGTATCCATGCATACAAAGCTTTTACCTGCTGGTAAGCTTCTAGTTAACCTGCAATTCATAAAAGGTAAATAAATATATATTTTACAATAGTGTACATTATACTTAATTAAAAAAATTAAAATCCCATTGTATAAGCAATATTTTTACTCTCGACAAACCAATCATTTAACTGTTTACTTGTTTAATTTAATATAAGATATTACATACATTTTTTATAAATGCGTATTAAGTTACATATCTACTACATATTACTACATATTGCTACTTACATATCAGCTTGATCACCAAGTGATCCGATGAAAATTGTAAACGACTGAACATCTTCACTCAGTTCAAGAGCAGCCGCCAATCTGTCAGGTCTGATGTTGTAGCGTGATAAATTGGCGTCCGACAGTAGTATAATTATGGCTTCATCGAAATCTGAACGTTCTGTTTCCAAGGTTTTTTGTGCATGTACAATGGACTGAAGTGTATTATCACCAGCCATACAGAACTGAGTGTGAGCGTACATTTTTTTAATAACATCTAATCGCCGTTTATTGTCGACTGGTGGATTGGATTTGTCTACAAATTTAAGACATTCTGTCTCGCCCGAATGTCCAACAATATCATAACTGATTTTGTCTTCAAAACCGCTAAGTGCTTCCATCACCATTACGACAGCTTCAAGTTCGCGGTCTAAACGTCCATCATAACTGTTGAATCTATACATACTGCCAGAAACGTCCACGATGAAGCGTAACCGTTTCGGTTTCAATTGAGGAGCTCCAATCTGCGGGTCAATATTACTACGTTTTCGGTAAATTGAACGCTCACCAATTACACCTGATAAATAAAAATATTACAAAAATACCAAATTCAATTCACATTAAATTTCTTTACCTTCTATTAATTTACTATCGTCTAGTTCCCCAGACGTTTGATGTCTAACCCATTGTCTTTCTCGGGATTTGGCCTGTAATGAATTCAATATCACTCTCAACGCTTGCACCTAAATAAGAAATTCATTTTGACACAAATCTATTTAATAATAATAACAACAAACAATAATAAACAAATTGTGTTTTACTTGATTTTGGACAGGTAATGAGTATTCATTATATACTTTGCCATCATATTCAGACATTTCTATTTCCTTTAAACGTTCTCTGTATGCTTTTTGACCCATTTGTCTTGCTGCTTCTTTGACGTGTTCTGGAACTGCATCTTTCTCTGCATCAGACACCTATTTATAAACATACATTTTTTTTTTAGAAAATTAAAGATTGTTATAACACAAAAATCATAGATATTCGCTTGAAACTATCAATATTACCTGAAAAACCTTATGTTTTGCATCTAGCCTATAAGGACCACCTTTTCCACCAAGTCCAGCTGTGTCTCGGCCACCTGTACCACCAGCCCAAGTGTTTCCACCGACATGTGGTTCATTTTTTTCATCTACTTTACCATGTTTTGGGACAGACACATTGAGACCACTTTCTTTTTCTACAGTGATTTGTAAATTCTTTTTTTCTGTAACAACAATTCATTAAAAGTCAACTATTAAATATTTTTTTTTTAAATACTTACGAGTTGGACCTGTCCAAGGAGATAGTTCTATTGGTAATTTATGTTTATTGAGAACATTCATGATTACTTCTTGTGCTTCTTTTGAATAACAATCAAAATCAAATACATTTCTAATAGCGTCTAAGAGCATGTCTTGGGGATATGTTTGCAAGTGTTTGATTATATTAACTGCTTCCCTTGTAGAATATGGATATGATACTAAGTTCTTGTTGAATAACTTTCTCAGATCTCCAAAAGCAGCGATTATTTGATCAACAACTTCTGAAGAAACATTAGGACCATAACTTTTTAACAACTGAGTTTCAGATTCGCGACTAGGATTGTCTACAACGTGACAACTGAACACATCACCTAAAACATATATTTACCAATAATATAACTGTAGAGGAAAAATAATGATAAATATTTACCAAGTGTACTGAATAAGTTATTTCCCAAAAATGGAAATCCAGGTAGATTTGCTAAGACTATCATTCGAAAATCTGGATGGAGATTGATCACAGAATCGTCATTTGGAAATTTGGGATTACTAACAATTTGTCTGCCATCAGCAAGTCGCATGTTGCCGGTTTCTACAAGATTTTTCAGTACACATGTGACATGAGCTGGGGCTTTGTCTGCTTCGTCTATAACCAAAATGTAACCAGCTTTAACAGCTTTCACTAATGGTGAATCTTCAATTTTTAATACGCCGTCCACTACTGTTTGTTGACTGGTTAATGAATGAACTGTTGTATCCCTGAAATAGAAATAATTAAATATTTTTAATATACTTAAATAAAATTAATCAAGGTCACAGTCATACCTGTGGAGTTGAATGTATTCTCTAGGTCGATTTAATAATTGTAAAAACCTATCGGCCAGTTTATTTTTACCAACACCTTGGTTACCTACTAACAATAGATGTTCTCCCAAAACAAAATCTTGTAGCATAAGTTCTAATTGTTTCAAATGCTATATAAAATAAAAATGTAATCACTTCCATATATGTAGACATAATATTATATATTTTAAAAACCATATAGTAATCTAGCAAATTTCATACTTACTTGAGGTAAATCGTAAAATAAAACATTTGGAACTTTGCTAGAGGCGTCAGTTTTATATCGAGGAACGGTTGTACTACCAATAGTTAAGTTATCGTCATCATATTTACATTTGATCGAAGAATCATCTACATTTGAAGATATTGGTTGAATACTACAACTATATAATGTTTTTTCAAGCATTTGTTTTGTTAACTGTGGTAAAAATCTATAAATAACAATTTTTTTTATTTAAATTATTCCAAACACAACAAACACTAAAACTTACTGGGACAAACAAGCTTTATTTACAATGCTGTAAAAATCAGAATCTGGATATTTATCAAGTCTTTTTGTGATTCGCAATAGTTGGCGTGTAGATAAAGATGGCGCTAATGAATTTAAATAAATATCAGTAGATTCTTGAAGTTTCTTTGTTACGGCAACTAGTCTTTTCATCGGTTTTACACTATTTGGGTACTTTTTTTTAAAAATAAATATGTTATAAAAATATACATTAAGAAAAACATATACATTTAAGAATAATAAATCAAACAAAATCTTACAAGATTTTGTACAATGTTAAGCTCTTCAACAGCAGACAGTGGTCTAAGTTCATGGAATATGAACATGGTTAAAACTTCTGGAGTAATCCATGGGGAAATAGTACCACCTAAAATGAACAAAATGGTTTTAATATGTAACTAAATATTTTTTTACCAATAAGTAAAAGAAAAGTTAACCTGGTGGTTCTGCAAGTGCAATAATTCTGAAAGCAGGATGTACACGAAAAATGTTTGATTTTTTCATAACATCTACACCTAATTTGTTGGACAGTTTGTCATATCTATCTGATCTCAATAGTCTGGTACCATCGTGAAGTTGAAGATCACGATCTTGAATAAGTCTGATAAACACAAATACATGTTTTATATTAACCATATAGAACTCATTAATAAGTAATAACTAATGAGTTTATTAATATCAACCTATGTAGAATAGACAATGTTGATGAATGTAATCTGTGAAGGCCATCAAGAACAGCTAATTTTCCTTCAATAGCTGCGACTACTAATGGACTGTACTTCCAAACCGTGTCACCATTTGTTAAAGTGGTTCTTTGTTGGATTAAATCTCTTGCAGTCAAATCCTATCAAAATACAAAAGAGGAAAAAGTTTAATGGTTAAACGAAAAAAAATAATGATCAAACCTGATACAGAGAAATTGTTTCCATTTCGTAATTAAATGTAGTTGCGAATTGATTCAAAATTGCTGTCTTACCACAACCTCTAGGTCCAATGATACACATATCGCCCACACAATGACTAAGTGCAAGGTCGGATAGTATGGCATTTTGATAACCAGTATTTACAAAATTTGGATATATACCGCTTAAGGACATGTTTCCGGATGGTACCTAAAAGATCCAAATAATTTGTTTGGTAGTTTGAAATGTGCAACAGAAAATAATATACTATGGGCATATTAATACGTTTATATTTATAAATCTTCTGCCATAGATATTTTATTCACCTTAAAATGTTTAGAACCGTCTAGAACGACTTCAGTGCTGTTATCGTTGTTGGGTACAGCTCTGACAGACGATATATGACGATTAATTGATTCGTTCTCTTCAGGGCAAAAAGATGAAAGGATGTTGTTAACCGAACGCTTACCATCGAGGTTCATGAAACTCTCGTATGGGTAAAGTCGTTTCAACAGACTTTTTGGCGATACAGACGGATTGTTGTACTAAAAATGTTATGTAAAAAAATTAAATAATAATAAGTCATATGGGTTCGACAATGTATTGGGTGATCGCAATTTATTGAGTATTTTGATTATTGTAATTACTCACAATCAATTTGGCAACGATGGGTATGTTTTCTAGGGGGAAATTATGCAAGCCTAATTCGCTGGATTCCGGGGAAGCCAGAGCGTAGGCGCAGGACAACACTTTTTCCAATTTGTCTTTGGGCGCCGTCGGGTATTCGGCTGTCAGTTCGTTTAACATGCTCTAAAAATTGTATTTTATAATTGAATTACAAACACATAAAATGGGTAGACAGGTAAATAAGGTCATTATCATTAGCGATAAATTCATTTTGGAAAACTTTGAGGTGGGTACTAGACTCGGAATGCTCGAAAAATAGTCTCAGTCACGCTATAGGTAATACAAAAGTTTATTAGAGGCGATAAAATAAGGACTATTTTTGTTGTTATTGTTGCGGCGGCCTACGTTACGTTTATTGAAATGTTCGTTCGACGATTTTTTCCCACTCTACGGCGGCAGTCATTAGATACTAACGGCTCCGAAACACGACTTTTTCTATTCAAACTATCGATATCGATCACGCGAATCTGTTCGGAATATAATTATAGTTCATGCACAAAAAAAAAACCGTGGATATCAAAACCTCTTGGAAATGTGTAATAGCTGTTTGCGTGGATAAACGCGCATAAAAACGTATATAACATAATGGAATGCGAATGATTGTTTGCGTATTTCACGCAATCGTTAAAATAATTATTACGACCGGAACATCAAACGGAATATTCGTAAATTTAATACAAGTTCAATGAACATTTAATAACCAGGTATTTTTACGGACACTAGAAACTAAAATAGTCGCTTTACGGTGTAAACACGAAATTCAACTAAGTGTTGAAGGAATTGATTCTTACATTCGTTTAGGAAAAGAAAATGTTGTGTTTCAGAAATTACGTACGCGAACCTACCATAGATTTTGTACCCACGTAAAATGTATAAAAGCACTGGTCCGGTGGAAGGCATAGGCAACACAGGCCTACGTTCAGCGTTTTTTAAATATGTGGGCTACAGTAGTATGGGTTTTAATTGTCTATAATACTTCGTCGTGGACGGGTTTTGAAAGTTTCAAAACAAAATACATATTTTGCAACAATGATTTTAAAAATCGAAAAGACTACAAATTTGGGTTTCGTTCAAAATGTTATCTATCTCTGTAAAAATACCATATGTAAATGTATAGTAACGTAATATTTATAATATATAACATATATCAGACAAGGTTTATTGTAAAAACTTTTATCAGATGTGTATATTTTTCTAGCTTAAATACATTTTTAAAGCATTTTCGAAATTAAAAAAAAATCAACTTAAAAATATCTACGGGAAATTATTAAAATATAATATGTAATAATATAAGATCATAATAATATTTTTTTTCCGAACAACATTTATTAGTTTTTGCTATTTATCTTTACTTCAATACCTTAAAAACAGTGTATAGAGTTATTATTACTTTTTCAATAGAATTACAAAGCCTAATTACAAGTACGATTCAATATTACGATCATAAAGCAATTTCAACAACTTAAAAATTGATTTTCGAGTACACAAGTAGTTATTCCATATAGTATTTCTTATAGTCATTCTATAGGTATGAAAAGTATTAAACGAGCGAATTCTTACTATTAGGTAACTTAATAAGGTTTTTCAAAAATTAATTATTTGATGTAATTGTATTATTCCAATTATCTAAATAGATATAGGTAATTCAAGAATTTAATTTCTAAATTTATAGTTCGAATTAGATAACTCTATTTTAGATTTTACAGGATTGAAAATTATAATACTTATAAATACACGTGAAAAAGTTGAAAACAATGTAATAGTAGAAAAAACAAATTATTGTAAATTGATTATCAATAAATAGAATTAAATTATTAAAGAATTACTTAAATAAAATTACAATTCCTGTAATTTATAAGACCATTTTAAAATTAATAAAATAAAGAAAAATATTGGATCAAAATTGTTTTGAGAATACTTCGACGATTTGAAATTACCGGCTTTACATACACACATGACGCGAACAAATTGTACGATTTGATGTCGGAAAATGAGTTTTAACTATTTTTTACTTCGTGTCACGCGTAGTAAAGCCGAAAAAATAAATTATTCTTGTCGTTCTATACGTAAACTAGTTAATTTAATTGCCTTTGAACTTTCTATCAGATTTAATTTAAAAAAGTAATTACATTTTTATTTAATCGTTCCTTTTTAATTAAATTTTCTCAAAAACGTATAAAGTAAATACGCGATGCAATTCTCGTTAGGTTATATATATATATATATATGGAAACAGACGGATGCGGAACGTCTCCCAGTCAAAATAGATTAGGGTTTTGAAATAGAAAAAAAAGTACCGTAAAATAGAGAACAATGGAATTACCAAACACACGGGAAAGGAGCAGCAATTTGTGCCTATAACACACGCGTTGTGTGTCTGTTGCGGACAATTATTACGAACGGTTAGATAATAGCAAAACAAAAACACTATAAAACGTAATGTATATATTATAGTATAGTTTTTGATCGACATGCGTTTTTATACACGGCGTCACGGAAATTTTTACATTTTTATTCATACCTCGTTCGAACATTACCCGCACGCCGTCGAGGTACCAACCAACCAGCCATACATATATACATATATATATAGGTATTCGTTTTTTGAAAGCCATATACAATATAATAATAATGACACTGTCGTATTAAAATACTACCCCGAACACGAGAACGACAGTGATGTACGCGCGCGGCGTTTGGCGGAAAAGCGACGTAGCGGCGCGGAGGAGTAGGTGAAGGAAAACGGGACGGAAACGCAGGGACGATTTATAGAATCACTCGGTAATGGTGACGGGAGGGGAGACGACGTGACATTCGTGTCTAAGAGTCGTTGGGTTCGCCGGGGGGGTTGTGGTACGACACGAACAACGAACGCGATTTCGAATAAATTATATTACAGACACTGGGGGGGTGTTCAGTTCGCGTCGCGCGTCGTCCGGTCGTCGTCGCCGTCGCCGCGATGAAGAGCCCCCCTGCCGCTCCGTACGAGTTCTTCCGTTGGAAATCGTCTTGCGGCCGACTGGTGGTCCGCACCACGTGGGTGAAAGGTGTACGGCACGCGGTACTGTCCGACGACGACGTGGACAAGCGTACGCCGCCGTGCAAAAAGGAAAGACACGCGCGACGGCTGCACCGCAACAACAGTGAGAACGACGCCGTCGCAACGGAAGAGACGGCCGACGATGATCGTCTACCGTCGAACGCCGCCGCCGCCACCGACGACGACTACGTGGAGCGCGTGTTGCGGTGGTTGCACAAGCCCGCGGGGGCGATGTTGGAGACGTGCCGGAAACCGATGTCGGCTCCGTCGACCGGTAACGGAGCCTGTTCTGGCAGACGTCCGGCTTTGGTCAAGACCTGTTCGATCCCGGGCAATAAGTCGGAACGCCAACAAGTGGCCGGGATTGCCGAGAGGCCGATGACGACGACAAGATCCGTCGTCGGTAATTGTACGAAGAATCGACACAAAATCGAACTGCACGTCCACATGCCGTCCGTGTGCTGAGCGACGTTGTCGACAAACGTTCGCTATTGATACTCATAACTCGGTTTTGATTCGTAAAATCAAAATTCCAAAAACAATTTACGTTTGGGGTTTCAATGGCTCATTCGCACAATGTACTAACCCAACTCGAATGTCTAGATATTATACATAAATATATCAATATTGTTTTATATTTACGTATAATAATAATAATAATCAAATATGATTCGATGAAATATACTTTTAGTGATGTAGGTAAGTATAATAGTACTTCCTAATGGTTTAATGAGACTATGTTATTTTTCAAATTATTTTAATACAGCTAAGTGGTTGATTTGCATTAATTACCCATAAACGATAATTCATCAATTATACATTTTTTTCATGTGATTCATTTATTTTTACATAATTAGTTCTTGAAATATTGATTAAATGTTATTGCTTAAAAGGTATTAATTTGTATTTGACTATAATTATATGTATACATTTGTATACAAATTAATTTACTATTAAAGATCAGCACACCTATTTAATAAATATTTTAATATGTTTATGGAGAAACGTTCTAAAACTAATTATTATAATAAAAATGGCACTTGTTTTACAATATTTCTATAATCATTTTTGTTTTTAGAAATTAAAAACTTTTGTAATTTGATTAAAGCCCAAATTCATAATTAATTATATAGATTATATCTTACCATATAAGAAGGCACCATAATATGTCTAGCTTGAAATCGAGATCGTAAGGGTGGATCCAAAGGAATGCCGTTAAATGTAGGTACAGGTAAACCGAGGGCAATCACAAAGAAATCTTCACTAACACGAACCAGATTCCATTTCATCATGTGTTCTGGACCATGCTCCTAGAAAAAAATATATGTTATTACTTACAGCTGTAATTAAAACACGTAACTAATATTTATTTTACTTGTAACAATTTATCATATGTCTTAGGCGCTACTAAAAATCTACCATCTTCCAAATGAATCTCTCGATTTTCAAGCAAGTTATTTAAAATTGGTAAAACATTACGTTCTGCTTTTTCAATTCCATCAAGGATTAATACGCGACCTTCAATTGCAGCTTTAACAGCACTCTATTGCAATAATTCAATGGTATAAGTATGATTCACGATTTTGTACTTTTATACAAAATTTACTTGGTTGATATACTTTGCTGTGCCACCAATAATTTCTCGACGTTGTTTTAAATCTGCTTCTGTAGTATCCTGTGATAATGAAACAAACTCGACAGACTTATTAGTAAGTTCTAAATAAGCCAAAGCTAAACGGCGTCTGAGAGGTCCAGGTTTTCCAATCAGAAACATGTCTTGACCAAGAATGTCTTTTTGAAGCATCCATCGCAAATGGGACATAGCTTCCTGGTTGCAGAACATGTTTACTGTTGATAAAATAAAATATAGTTCAATATTTTTTAAAAATTACATGTAGAAACGTTGTAGAAAACATACAAACCAAAGACAACATAAATCTTTTAATAAAAATATAAAATAAAAACATTGTTTTCATATTATGAATTCGCAAACATATAAGTGAGGAATAAACATAATTTTAAAATTAAAAACAAAACATATTCTTGGGTAAAGAATTTATACAACACATAATAACACATTTGCTGCATAGAAACAGATGGATAGTAGAGGAACGACTAATTTTTGTCTGCCTCGTACACAAATTCTATTCTCTTGGAAAACGCAATATAGTAATAATTAATAGAAAAATACAATATATTGTATTTATTCCAATACTTACAATAATCAATGGGAATAAGTTCTGGAGTCCTGGATGTTTTGGTAAGTTTTATTACATCACCAATAGTAATTTTAACAACACCTAGAAAATGTTAAATTTATATTAATTAACTTACTATAAAGCAAATATTTTTCAAGGTTCAACATATTACACATAATACATAATGTTTTAACTTTTCAGGATTAAAGTAAATCAACCAATAATTATTGATAATTTAATTACCTTCATTATTGTTCAAATTATTTTCTTGTCCAGTTGTTTTTCTATCAATAGACATAACACGAATTTGTACAAATTTTTTGTGAGTGACAAATTGTCTAATGTTCACTCTAGTTTTCCACACATTTGCTAGTATCATAGACATTTAATATCTAAAAATATATCTTCATTAGAATTAATCAACATTAAATAATTGAGTAAGTTAAGTAAGAATAACATTTATTTAAATATTATTGATGTAATATGATATCTGTAAGCCAATTAACCTTTCATTTTTACATAGGGTTAACGATAATTATGATATAAGTATATTAAATACTGATTATAGTACCTAAAATCATAAACAAGCAAGGAATTAATAAGTAATATATAAATATATATATATTACATATATAATATCAAATGAGGAAGTTAATAATTTTACTTTTGTAATAGAAATTGTATTGTATTGTGTATTTTCATTTAATTATCAATAAATAATATTTATTTTAAAATGAAACATTCTTACTGTTTAAATTATTAAGTCAATCTTGATTTGATACCTATATAACAGTAAAACCTGATATACTTTTTTTGTCATTATTAATATCAGTTGAATATACTATATATAATCTATATAATTATTTCCCATGAAATAATAATTACTTTTGTTAAATTAGTTGTGCTTAGTATTTATAAGTTGATGAAAAATTGCTATTTTTCAAAAATATTAAGTAATAATATTTTATTTATGTATTATATTTATAATTATAAAAAAATATGAAATTTTTTTTTTAATTACCTTGTATTTAGATACAAAAAAGGATGAATGTATCTTGTATCAATTAAGGATCAAGATATGTTTCATTCAGTAATATGCTCATTCCTGTACACTATAAATATTTAATTAGAATCTACATTAATCTAAAATTAACGTTTTCATAATCAATATATTGTGTGCAGAATTCAATTTAACAAAAATGTTATATATATATATGAATAAAAAATATAAATGTTGTTCTTAACGGAAATTCGGACAAGAAATGAACAAAGACGGCAATAAACGTTGAGTAATGTTATGTAATTTACTAAAAAACTTATAACATTTACAATAAGAATGAAAATGTCAGAATACGGTGATTTAAAACTACAAATTATTTATACATACTACTAGAATAACGAAATTGGTAGACGTCTATAACCGACTAAACTTTAATTGGAACCTTGAAGAGAAACTACCTTAAAACAACAAAATTTGTACTTCATTTTTCGGCATATCATATTTACATAATATTATCAGTTTATCAATACGTGTAGTGATAAATACATAGAACATAATAGATATAATTCTGTAATATATTACAGATGTAAATATTTGTGTTTTTCTTCCATGAACAAATTGATAACTATTTAATAACTATTATTTTATTTTGCACGTGTGTAGTGTTCGTTAATTCGTACTCGGTACATATTATTTGATTATTTCAATATTTGAACGTTGAATATTTTATTTATTGACCAAGTTATTGTAGTTCGTTGTTTTATTTCTAATAGTTAATAACTAATAAAAAATGAACATTAATTAATAACCGGGATAACGGAAAAACAATTAAATAGACATCATCATGACCATGAGAGTGACATCTAAAACGTTTATACGAAAGACTAAGCGCGGCAACATTTTAAAGGCGAGTTGTTATTTTGTTGTCCTGGTATACAATTTAGTATTAAATTTTATATAAATCTGTTTAGATTGTACGTGAACATTACCTGAGAGACGACATTGGTTGTGGTTCTAAAGTGTGTAAAAGATGCAAACACAATAATGAAAAGCCACTCGAAGAAAATCTGTCTGTTCACAACATCGGTTTCACAGATAATCATTATTTATTAGTGGATACGAATGTAGTATTGCATCAGGTATTCTATTATTATGATTTTTGTTTTTAATTTGAATAAATTGTTTTGTTGTTTTTGATAATATTTTTTACCATTTAATAGTTTATGGAAATGTTTAAATTATGTTTTTTAATTGCAGATCGATGCTCTGGAAGATGATACTTTAAAGAATGTAATTATTCTGCAGACAGTACTTGAGGAAGTAAAACATCTTAGCCATAGTGTTTATAAGCGTTTGATAGATATTATAGGAAATTACTCGAGATGTTTTTATGTGTTTGTTAATGTTTATCATAAGTAAGTACAGCAATGTTTTTTTTTTAGAGTTTAATATAAATAATAATTTATAATATTAAACCTATTTTAAATAGTAACGTGCAAAATGCTTAAAAAACTGCAATCCTTTTTTATTCATTTTTAGTAAAAATTATAATATTTAATTGTTAGTCAATCATTATAATGCACCAAGAGTAATTTTTCACAATTGATATTAAATCCATTTTGATAGATTTTAATACATTTTGAAACATTTTTTAGTACCAAATACAGATATTTGGTTTATTCAACTGAAAAAAATGTGTTTTTGTGTAGTATAATGTACATTTTTAAATGTAATTTGTTTATAGTTATTATATTTTCATATATTCTTAGAAATAAATTGTTTTATAGTTCTAATTTTTTTTAGGGATACATATGTTGAACGTGTTCGAGGAGAAAGTCCGAATGATTACAATGATCGAATGATTAGGGTAGCTGCTTTATGGTACAATAAGCATTTGAAAGGCAAGATGAAAGTATTATTGTTATCCAGTGACGAAGCTAGCAAAGCTAAAGCAATTAATGAGGGAATACCGACGATGTCATGTAAGTATTTGCTGCCTAAATATTGATATATTGCAAAATAAATTTCCTTTTTTATTTTTAGTGGAACAGTATGTGAGTGGACTAAACAATATTATATTGACTGATAAACTGTCAAATTGCAATTGTATGGTAGTAGAAACTAGTAAAGAACCAATTTTTCCATCTCATTTGACACCAGCACAAATACATCAGGGCATTAAGTCTGGAAAACTAATGCAGGGTACATTTTTTGCTTCTAATGATAATTTCCTTGAAGGAAATGTTTTTGTGGAAGGACAAGATAAAAATGTATGTTTAAGTCACATTACATTCCGTAGTCACTACATTACATAACATTTTTCTTGTTTATTTATTTAATAATGTGTTTTAGATATTTTTACAAGGTAGAGAAAATTTAAATCGCGCCATTAATGGCGATATTGTTGCTATTCAAATGCTTCCAGAAAGTCAGTGGAGCGCCCCTGCTAATTTAGTTATTGCAGATTATGGTAGAAATTAATTAATGAAACTACTAATTATTATAGTTTAATGGATTAAAAATTTAATAGATGAATTGGATGTGAAAAACGATTTAAATACTGTTGAGAAACCAAAAGAAAAACATCCAACGGGTCAAGTGGTTGGAATAATACGAAAAAAATGGAGGCAATATTGTGGAATTATCCAACATAGTCTTGTTGAAAATGTAAATCAATATTAGACATAATTATCAAAATTAGAAGCAATAACCAAAATTATTTAAATATTGTTAGCAAAATTATGATAAATTGTATTATTCTATATCAGGCTACTCGTCATTTATTTGTGCCAGCAGAAAAGAAGATTCCAAAAATCAGAATCGAAACTAGGCAATATGATAAATTAAAAGACCAACGTGTGATCATCTCTATTGATACATGGCCAAGAACTTCAAGATATCCATTGGTTTGTATGGAATAACTATATTTATTGTTACACTATTACTAAATAATATTTTAGGGCCATTTTGTGAGGTCACTTGGAAAAATTGGTGATAGAGAAGCTGAAAATGAAGTTATATTATTAGAACATGATGTCCCACATAGTAAATTTTCAGATGAAGTTTTGGCATGTTTACCAAAAGAAACATGGACCATTACGGCTTCAGTATGTATCTATAGTTATATATTGTGTTCTAATAATTGATTTAATATAATAATATATAAATGTTTATATAAAAAAAAAGAAATGTGGTACGTTAATCAAGCAGTAATTTATTTAAACTATTGAAAATATATAAAGAAATTATTTATTTTTTTATATTATATACTATAATATTTATATTTACAATATTTATATATTGATACTTTCAGTTGTCAATCCAACTGTGCTTGTAGTATTAAATGTATATCTCCACTTTTGTTATCTTCATTATCTATGTATAGATTTACAGTACTGTTTAAACTGGAAAATTCTACCGAGTCGTCTTCCACATTGCTTATTAGTGCATCAGTGCTTAAAAGATCTTCGTTATAACTATAATATATATATATATATATTATAATTTATAATACAATAGAGGTTGTATAATAGTATAATATAATTAGCTTGATATGAATGTGTTAAAGCTTTCATGGATTGTAGATTTATTCCGAATGTTTTCAGATATATCCATGTCTTCAGTTTTTGGCTGACGTTTCGGACTCATTGCATAGTCCATCTTCAGAGCAATAGTTACTGTACCAAGGTTGTAATTATACTTCCCATCCTAAACGGCAGTATAGTTACAACTTTGGTGCAGTAACTATCGCTCTGAAGATGGACTATACAATGAGTCCGAAACGTCAGCCAAAAACTGAAGACCATGGATATATCTGAAAATATTCGGAATAAACAATTAGCTTGGTTAATATTATTACCTTATACTTTGGTCGATATAGGATCGATTAATAAAATTTTCCGTCCCTCTGGTTTGATCATTTTTAAGTGTCATCCTTAATAATTCATTTATGTATGTTTGTGACTCATTAATAATATTTTCGTTGGTCGTATTTCCAAATTGTCTTGCATGTTCTGTATAGGTTATTGGATGTACTCTGTGGTTAGCATCTTCATCGTTTCTTTGAGCAAAAGAAATCGGTGATCCACCATCTCTTGAAGTACTTGTAGTACATGTGATTTTGACTTCTGACTTTTTGGATAATTTAGTTTTTGGTGATAGCTTATCCAACAAAGTTTTTATTTCTTTTTCTGTAGAATTAATATCTTTTAGGCGGATCTGTAAAACCCAAAAATAAAATGTTCAAAAAACATGGTTTAATTAATTATAGTATGTTTTGACTTTATTTGATTTTATGAAATCTAGTAATTTGACATTTCTTAAATCCATTATCTTAAGATTCATCACTTTATCGTAAATCTCAGCAATATTTTTTGGTTCTAATACTGAAATATGTTTCCAAATTATGTAAAATACAAACATATTGTACAGTTTAATTTACTTTCATTATCTATGTTATTGTTCAAATCTTTAGTTATGGTTATAATATTTTGTTGTAGTTCATTAATTATTTTCTCTTCAATTATAATTTGATCATGCCGATGATGATGTTTTAATACTTTTTCAGCCCTCTGAGCAAATTTTATTTCGTTTTGCAATCTAAAATGTATCATTTAGTTTTAATTAAGAATGTGTGATATATATATATTTATTATTGTATGACTTACTCAATTTTCGATGGCTTCAATATCATTTGACAGTCATCATTAATATTTAGATAAGAAGCAAAGTCAGTTAATTCTTTAATTATGTCAATTGTTGCAATTATTGTGTTATCGTTATTAACATTTTCAGTGTTTTTTTTACTCGATTCTCTATTTCCCATATTTAATAAAAAAATTATTTCTTTGAATATATTTGAGAAAATAATATTGTAAATAAATATAATAAAAAGAATAATTGTTATTACCACAGATACAATTTTCAATTCACTATATACAGTTTATTTGATGAATATATCCTCATGACAATTACTTTATAAATAAATAATATACAGATGTAAAATATATTATACTTTTAATTATCTAAATAAAAAGTAAAGATTAAGTACAATAATCAATTTTGCTTTTTTGCTAGTTACTATGATGTAATTTAAAATTTTAAAGGAAGTGAGAGTGGGAAGATTAATATTTAGAAAAAAATGGTATATTTAATTATTTAATACCTTTTACTTAAATTTTTTAATACATAAACGGAAATACATGCACAAAATCAAATCTAACATGAAACTATACATACAAAAAAAAAATATTTGAGATATGTATAGATAGTAAATAATATTAATGTGATATGGTAGTTTCAATGGGGTTTATAATTTATTTGAGTTATTGAGAATTTAAAGTTATTTAGATTCTACTTCGTATGGGATTTGAAAAAAAATCTATTTACGTATTTTTTTTACTTACATGTATTTAACTTGCTTGTTTTTATACTTCTTGTTTACTTTTTGGACTTAATTTTTAACATATTTTAAAAATTGCTAAATAATATTTTAATTTTTTTATTATCTAATTATTCTCTCTATAGGATTTAGTGGGCAGAAAAGACTTCCGTGATCTGGACATATGTTCGGTCGATCCACCAGGTTGTACAGATATTGATGACGCATTACATTGTATGCCTTTGGAGAATGGAAATTACCAAGTTGGTGTGCATATTGCTGATGTCACCCATTTCATCAAACATGGTACAGCTATAGACTTAGAGGCCAGTCAACGTGCAACTACTGTGTATTTAACTGGAAGGCGTATCGATATGGTTCCAGGTAATATTTTGTTAAGTAAGACAATTAATAATAAATTATAATTCCAAATATATAATTACATCAACAATAATTTTGAATTGTGGAAGTTGTATTGTAGTATTTATTAGTGTATGATAAAAATATATTGCATAGTGGATCGTGATATATTTTGAGTAATAGTATAAACTCACTATATATTTTAATGTATTTAGGCTTATTGAGTTCAAATTTGTGTTCATTACGAGGCGGAGAAGAACGTTTGGCATTTTCTTGTGTTTGGGAAATGACTCCAAATGCAGAAATTATTAATAGTAGTTTTATGAAAAGTGTTATTAAATCGAAAATGGCTATGACTTATGAACAAGCACAGTTAATAATCGACGATCACAATCAGAACACTTCTATTGCAATAGGGTTAAGGCAACTTAATACATTTGCTAAGATTCTTAAGAAACGTCGTATGGACGCTGGGTAAAAAATTTTTTGATTTATTATTTCAATGAATAGTTATAGATGTATATGTCTCGTTATATTTCTATATTTTAATATATTTTCAGTGCATTGGTTTTGGCTTCACCGGAAATTCGTTTCCTCGTGGACAGTGAAACACATGATCCATTGGATGTAGAAGTGAAACAGTTGAAAGAAACTAATTCAATGGTAGAAGAATTCATGTTGTTAGCTAATATAGAAGTGGCCAAGAAGATATATTCAGATTTTCCAGAATTTGCAGTTTTGAGACGTCATCCTAAACCACCACCTTCAAACTTTGAGTCTCTCATTAAGGCTGCAGCGCATCTAGTATGATAATTTTTTAATGTTTTACAGTAATTTTTTAATTATATAGTATATTGTTTGTTTTAGGGAGTAGAATTAAATGTTGACACGAGCAAAGACTTGGCGAATTCATTAGATAAAGCTGTGAAACTTGATAACCCATTTTTCAATACAATGCTCCGTATTTTGGCCACCAGATGTATGTTACAAGCCGTTTATTTT